>CM035097.1:59605116-59778459 GCA_020205505.1 Panax japonicus | reverse complement strand
ATATAATTTTGATTCTCTCACTATTTTTTGTCCAATAAATAACACCATTTTTTCTAATAAAAGGATAATATAGACAATTAATATTATATTTAATATTACACAATCATTTTTTTAATACTTGTACATAATTTTAAAACGTCTTATATTAATGAACGGAGAGAGTATTAAATTTCTTTGTTTTAGAAAATAGAGTCCCCTCTTTTTAAGTTTGTTGAACACAATTTCAATATTATATCAAATCACTATATTAACAACTTTTTATTTTTAAGTTATACACGAAATAAAAATATATTATTAAAATTATAAAGAGTAAAATTGTGAAACCCCAGATTTTATGAATAAAGAATTAATTTTTTCGAAATAATTTTTTTATTTTATGGTGTGAATTTGAGATAATGTTTTAGTTGTGGGTAATATTTATAAATTTTGCAAAGTATGCAAGTTGTCATATTATATTCGATTGGTAAGGGAATATTCATTTTAAACAGGAAATATTCGTACGACGGCACAATCATTGGTGGACCCCACAACGAAATTATTGTCGGATTTAGAAAACGACAAAAATATTTTATTGAAAATAACGGCGGAAGTTTTACCGTTGATACTGTTGAACTACTCGGTAGTAAAAGTACAGTAATACGCGTTGCTGCATAGTAGCACGCGGTATTGATTATTGATATTTATGTGAGAAGTCACTCAGTTTTGTTCAATTATTGCTACAATAGTTGCTGCATAGTATCTCACATTATTTGATTCAATTATTGTTGATTTAGAAGTTATATTTTATTCGTATTATTAACGTAATAAAATAAAAACATCTTTTTATATAAAACAGAATACTTTATTAAAGTTATTCTATAAATAGAATATATTATATTCTATTATGTACAGTATTTTGCATAGTAAAATCTTTTTATATAAACAGAAGACTTTATTAAAGTTATTCTATAAATAGAATATATTATATTTTATTATGCATAGTGTTTGTATAGTGCCTGAATAGTATTTGCATAGTAAAAATCTTTTTATATAAATAGAATATATTATATTTTATTTAAAAGATTTTTCTTTAAATATGGACCGTCAGATTAAAGTAAATCAATCTGGACCGTTCATGGATTAGTTACTATATATTCCATTTTCCTATAAATAGAAGTTTATTCCTTCATTATTTTCTTACGAATTCACTGAACTCTAGATAGAGAAACTATAGAGAGAGACTATAGAGAGAAAGAAGAAAGCATTCTGCTACTTCACTACTTATATATCCAGTACTCTTCTTCTTAAGGTAAGAGATATTATTTGTTGTACTCGTAAGGGGTGTTATTCTTTCTTATTCATGAAGAGAACTGTTGTTATTCCATTTCTTATTATTCTGTTGGAATAACCTTTATACGCGGTCTACCCTATACTTGGTGACATTCTTCTATTATTCTATCTTTATTATTCTGTCAGAATATCTTGTCTGTGCTATACGCAGGACCTGGTTCCATTTTTATTATACCGTCTTTATTATTCTGTCGGAATATCCTGTCTGTGCTATACGCCGGACCTGGTTCCATCATTTATTATTCCGCATTTATTATTCTGTTGAAACATCCTGTCTGTGTGAATTTCACCTGACCTGGTTCCGTTATTATTATTCTGTTGGAATAACCATCTATGCGAAGTACCACATGCATGGTGATATCTTTTGTTATTTCATTCGGTATTATACTCAGTTAGTTAAAGTTTTAACTTCTATACTCCATGAAATTAGTAGAATATCCTTGATATTTACGCTTCATCCAGTATTTTTCATGGAAATATTCTTCTGAGCATTCTTGAATTTTATTCTACAAAGAAGTGTCATGTTGACAATTTGGACATTATTGGTTCCTGGATAAATTAATTCTTGAACTTGTTTAATTGAATTCTTATATCATTGTCATCATCCTCATGTTTATGTTATGATGAAAGTCATATGTGGCCTGTAGTGCATAGATGGACTTGGTATGATTATAACCAGGGCTTATTCGGTATAATCATGACCGTAATGTTACAAATGATGTGAAAATTTAAAAGTTCTCATTGGCCCGTAATGCATTGATGGACAGTTTTTGGTATGATTATGGCTATGGATTCTCTTCGGCCAAGGGAGCAAAGATGAATTGTTTTATAGCATGATCAGGACCGTTAATGAAAACACGATTATCTTTGGCCCGTAGTGCATGAATAATTCGTGGTCGTGATACTAAAGAATATCCTTGGCCTGTAGTGCAGAGATGATTTAATGACGTGGATTATTTATTGAGCTGAGTCTCAGCGATAAAAGTGATGAAAAACCTTTTAAATCATAAAAGATAGTAGATTTTATTCTCTACTTGACTCTTTTAATGGATTACTTGTTCCGCTATAGTGAAACTTGATGTTGTTATATTTTAACAGTTTAACATTGTTGAAGGCTAACGATAATTTATTCTGCATTATCTTAGTCATAATATTTCTTACTGGGCTGGTTGAGCTCACCCTTTCTTTCACTGTTCTCTTCAGGAAATGAGAACATAGCAGAGACTAGTCGGGGAACGGAGTGACGGTCCAGAGGATAGCATTAGTAGTCCTCACTATTCTGTTAAATAGTGTGTTAATAATTGTAATGAGGACTCCTTTTGAGTTTGTGTAATCTCTAGTAGACAATAATTGTATTCAAACTCATAGTTATGTTTTGTCGTATTGTACACGGCAGTTGTATTAGTAAGTTGTATTTGAATTTTGTACCATGTATCTGACGACCCAAGATGGGTGACGTATACCTAATTTTGAGGGCGTCACAAAAATACAACAGTAACTCATGTACTATAGATTATTAACGAAATATTGATTACTAACTAAGCTAATAAGAAATATTATTTTTTAAAAAATTATTATAAAGACTAATAGTATTAGTACAACTTTATTAGTTATTAGTAATATTATTAATAAGTTGTTAGTAATTTCTTATTAGTTATTAATAATTCTCTTTAACATGATGTTGCTTACTTGGATAAATACTTTTAATATATTATCTTAATAACATTACTAATTAGATATTAGTATATATTAATAGTATTAGTAACATTAATATTCTAATTGCATTACTGTTATAGTCTATATTAATGTTAGAAAATAAACCTTTTATTATTTTTTTTAACAAAATAATAATTGAAGTAATGTTTGCTAATAAGAATAATTTATGATAATAACAATAACACAGTAATTATAATAAATAAATAATTTAATCTTGTGACTGCATAATTTGTAAAAATAATAAGTACTTAATTTATTCAATATATTTAAATGATTTTTTAGATTTCATCTTGTGCAATAAGTAACGAAGTTATAGAGGTAGAATTAAATAAACAAATAATAGAAACCCTAAGATGACTCTTATTCACGGTATTGACTTTTCTCACCCGTTCTTACATGAGAAACTAGACAGAGAAAAATAAAAATTGAATTTATCTCTTCCTAATTTTATCAAAAGTATCTTATTTTTTTCATTAGAATTAATATATATTAATAACATGACAAATAACAATAGTATTGTAAGTATATTGATATTATTTATAACATTAATATATCCTAATATCTAATAAGTAATATTATTCAGAGAATATATATTTTATATTTAGTTAAGAAGTAAAATCATGTGAAAGAGAATTACTAATAACTAATAAGTAATTACTAACAACTTATTAATAATATTACTAATAACTAATAAAGTTGTATTAATATTATTACTGTTAGTAATAATTTTTTAAAAGATAATAGTAATATTCTTAACTTAGTTGGTAATCAAATATTTTATTTGTTTTGGGAGTATGAGGTTTTAGATTCAAATCTTGAGAGAATATATATTTTTAGCCCAAATGTGTTAAATTGACATTTTAACGTGTTACGCAGTTACGTGTACAAGTTAACGTGGCATGACACAATAGGGTTACAATTTAAATTTTCAAATAATAAAAATTCTTTTTATATTGATTTAAAAAAGGTGCACAATATACAAATACTTCTATATTAATGGATTACTTTTACATTTTACTCATTTTAAAAATAAGACTCTTTCTAAGGAAGGAGTATTACTTTTTGCATAATGTAGTCATGATTATTACGGCTATATGAAGTTGGAAGTGATAATCTGAGAGTTGATATTAGGGAAGGTTTAAATATGGATTAATATCTTAAATTTTTAATTTTATTTATTTTAGAAAAAGTATTTTTAATTTTTTTAATTAGGGGATTAAATTTTTTATTTTTTTCCACTTAATTTGGGGACTGTTTTATTAATTTTTTCAATTATGGGATTAAAATTTTAATTTTTTCTGGTTACGTTTAATTGATAGTGTCACGTCAGAAATTGATAACATGTAAGCGACATGTGGCTAAAAATTGCTTATGTGTAATATTGAGTCTCATTTTAACAGTTATTCCATTAATTTTTTATACCAACAAGGTAAATATAAAATTATTATTAATTTTTTAAAGTAAATCTAATACATTACTAACTCAGATTAAAAAAATCATCAATAATCAATATTATGATATATAATTTAAAATGTATAAATGTACTACTAATTAAAATCATGTTATTTCATAATCATCAATAATCAATATAATGACAATTTACCCTTTTTAATAAACAAAATTAAGGCATGAATATATATTAATACCTAGAAATTTAAGTTTATTTCATAATCGTCAATATATTAATATTGTATACCAAAAAGGGTAAAATTATCATTAAATTTACTTTCAAAAATTAATAATGGTATTATATTTACCTTTTTTGTACAAAAAATTAATTAAATAAATGTTAAAGTGAGATCAATATTACATATAAGTATTTTTTTTAATCATGTGTCACTGTCATGTCATTAATTTTCTAGCGTGCCACTATTAATTAGACGTAATAAGAAAAAATATAAAAGTTTAATCTCCTAATTGAAAAAATTGAGAAGACAATCTTGAAAATAGAAAAAAAATAAAAGTTTATTCTCCTAAATGAAAAAATTGAGAAGACAATTCTCAAAATAAAAAAATATATTAAAAGTTCATAGTATTAATCCATATTTAGGCCTATTAGGGAATTACTATTTTCACAAGTAATAATTGATATTTTCCATAATTTTTTACTCACATAAATGTGGGAATCTATTCCTATTCCTGTGTAGAGAGTCTTGCAAAAATATTAATTTTTATTGTGAAAATATTAATTCCCTTAATATTATTACAAATAATATTAAAAAAACTCTACAAATACGTTGTATGTGTAAACCCTAAATTGAAAATGAAATATCAAAAAAACAGGTTTTATTTGGGAAAAAAATATATAAAAAAAATCATTTTTTATTGCAATTGTATAAAATGGTACATTATAATCCATTTGACACAAATTAAATTAATTTAAGCTCTGCAGTTTGGTTCAATTTCATATTTAAAGGACATATACTTCGAAGAAAGTTGATAAAGTTGAATAATAACTAAGGTAAAAATATAAATAATGAAATAAAATAAATTAGTACATGTGACTCTTTTTAATTCACTTATATGTTAATATGTTTTGATATATATAAATATTTATTATAGACATAAATTTTTAAGTATATAGAACCGGACTCTACTTTAAATAGGATTCGGGATGAGATCATAAGCCAATTACAAATCAAATCAACTTCAATCAATCAGACGATAGAGCTTGGGGTGGGACCTATTGACTTCCATAGTTTGGCATTAGACAATGACATTTCTAAATGAGAACATTAAACAACAGTAAAAGCAACAAAAGGTGTAGGCACTGCCGGGCCATCCATCCATCCATATCGATGGTAAAATGAACAAACAGCTCAGACTCGGTTTGTATTTGTTCGATTAAAAATTTGATATGAGTTCGACTCAAAATATAAATAATTTAAATATGAGTAAATTTTAAAGTTCGATATATTATTCGAACCTTCTCAAATTATAATTTTCTATTGATACTCGGATCATATTCGTTCGAAATGTTCAAACTGTTCGGGCTCAATTCGAGATGCTCGGCTCCATAACTAAACGAATCTCAATCAAATTTTATTTTATATTCGATAAATTTTATAAACTAAATCTGAGCAATTCAATACTCGACTCGACTCGACTCAATTCATTTACACCTTTAATATCAACGTCACGTGAAAAAAGAAAAATAAAATTATTGATTTTATTAGTGGAAATACAATTACAATGTTCCTACCTTTTACTCCATCCTATTCATATTAAATGTCTTTTTAGAGTTAAGCACACTTATTATGAAATAACACAAAATATCTTTTGTATCCCTAATTAATTATTTCTCTCTTCACAATGGTCCATGGAATTGCATTTACTAAGCATATTAAATAGAGGGGTAAATTAAGAAAAAATAATGCAATATTGCATAGGGATTCTAAAACGACACTTATATTGAATAAAATGAAACTCTCCAAAATAACACTTAATATGAATAGGAGGGAGTATAATTTTATTCATAATGCTCCACTAATTGACTTCACTCATCTCCATTACACCTATCTAATTTCATTTAATACACCGTATTTTTAAAGTTTTAAAACAATAATTAAAATCAATGCTGATCAATTAATTTATAATATTAAATAATATAATCGTTTCTAAAATAAAAGTAATTTGATATTTTTTTATCATTGGATGAACATATAAATTTTTCGTCAAAATTTCATTGGTTGAAATTTTTTTTAAATTTTTAACGATAAAAATATTTTTAATAATTTATTTTTTAGTAGGACTAATTTTATTATTATAGCTTATTTATTAATATATTTTGATCATTATAAATACAATTATTAAATTTAAATAATTAATATATTATATAAAAATGGAGAGAAGGTATCCAACTAATAATCAAAGCATCCTAATTTGACCCACCTTCCAAATTTACTTCTCGTACGCGTCTCTAGCACTGACCCAATTAAATTAATAAAAATTAATTCTTATCTTTTACTAGTATTTTATTTTATTTTTATCTCTCTCAATTTCTCTTATATTTGGTCAAGGATGACTTTTCATAATAAATCTTAACGTTATATATAAAATTTATAATAATTTTATACTCTAATTTTTTTTAATTTCATAATTTACAATTAATAATATATTTTTACATTATAAATTAAATTATATATATAGGGCTATATGTATATACACAGCTGTGTATTACACAGTAGGTCTGGCTACATATTTTTTGGGCTATAGCTACGGTAAACTGTCGCTATAGCCCAGAATAGCTATGACGACGGATGAAACCGTCACTATAGCTCAAAAAACCGTCGTCATAGTCTACTGTATAATACACAGCTGTGTATATACTCTCTCCTTAAAACAGATTCAGATTCGGTTATTATTAAGTTAATTTTATGATATATTAATTAATTGATCAATACAGTATTGACACGCAGAGAAATTATCTCCCGACCTACGTGTCGATACTGTATTAATCAATTAACCAAAATTAACTTCATGTTAACAACCCCCTCTGTACCATGTTGGCAACAAAGTCTCAAACAATAGGACTGTGAATAGGCTACCTATCATCATAATATATTCTCTTCGTTTCAAAATATAAAAATCGTTATTGACGTTTTAAAGTCTACTAAAGATATTTTTAAATTTAAAATTGATATGAATTCTTTTAATTTTAGTCAATACAATGATAAATATTATAAATTATTTCAGAAGCATTACTTGTTGTAAGATTTATTTTTTCATAATATTTAGTGAATCATCTTAATTTTAAGTTTGAACTTATATCAAATTAAGTTTAATAAAGTTCTTATAATTAAAACGAAGGGAGTATTTATTTGTGTGAAATTGTTCCTTTTAAAATATAACTAGTAACGTGAAATATATAGTTTTGTACTATTATAGTTGTTGTACCACAAATTACTCATTTGCTATATTGTAAAAGTCGGACACCATATTTACGCAAAAACTAAGTTAGATTTTTGTATTTTAGTCGTTAAATTAGTTAGATGGAGTCATGGTCATAGAATGTTGTTTGTAATGATTATAATTTTATAATTATATTATCATTTATAATTTTTGTTTGGTCGTGATATTTTTTCTATTGGGCCGAATGGATTGGGCCTACTTATTCAGTTAGTCCATTGGGTCTTCACTATTGGGTGTTAACATTATTGGGCCTAGTTATTTTATTATCTTTGTTAAGTCCTTATAGTATCGGACCAAATCAGTGGATCGACCCGTTAGATATTTTAATATCTCTATCTTTGACTTGTAATGATGAAAAAGTATAACAGTTGACTAAGGCACCTGCCATGCATTAATGTGGATGAGATCATAGACGGCCGGCAATAGAAACAGTGATCAAAAGTAGTAGATAGACTACATGCAGTCGGCAGAACCCATCAGATCAGGGGGGCTGTGTCAGATAGCAGTGGGTGGCACAGTAATCCGGGCAAAGAGAGTATAACCTAGCAAGGAAGTCTTCACAAAGAGGTACGTCTTCATATACACAGACACACAACTTAATTATTATCTCTCTCAATACACTAGACATATCATCCTCCATTGTTAACCTTGTGAACATGTTTACTCACTCTCACGCCTGAGCTATCCCCCGGCGGTCCGACCGTCAAGCTTGTGGTGTTTACCGTGTTTACTGTGCAGGATCAGGGCGTCTTATGTGATTGGGACGTGGCAGAAGATCCTGGCGTTAACATTGGCGCTAGAAGGAGGGCTATTTTCTAGTGTTCTTGAGTTATCAATCACAATGTTTTCAGTTGTTCTACATCGGAAGTTATGGCACAAATCCGGGGGTTCTCGCTCGAGAGCTCACGGCGAAGCCCGAAGATGGTTGGTCTTTGCTGCTGACAAAGAGCATGATCATGGCTGAAGGCAAGTAAAAGGCACCCCGCCTAGAACTCGGCACCGAAGTGGTCAGGCTGATGAAGATCGTGGACGAAACAGATAGAGCTTTGGAGGTTCTCTTGGAGCGGAGCAAGGATGTAGCTGAGCAGAGTAAGGATATAGTTGTACAGATTCTTCGGATTGCCAAGCTGAGGGACAAAGCATTCAATTATGTCCAGTCTGAAAGATGTGGTACGCCTAAAGATGGACAACCGTGAGTTGGAAAGCAGTCTATACACTTTGAGGACATGTCTCAAGGTGATCCTCATGACCAAAGAAGACCAAATATCCATTTTCCTGATTGACCGAAGAGGGTACTCCGCCCTATTAGTCTTCGGGATTATGGTCGAAGCAGAGTAGATGAAAACCCAACATCCATTTTCTTGATTGATCGAAGAGGGTACTTCACCCTATTGGTCTTCGAGATTATGGTCGGAGCAGAGTAGATGAAGACCCAACAACCATTTTCATGATTGATCGAAGAAGGGTATTCCGCCCTATCGGGTTCTGGGATTATGGTCGCAGCAGACGAAGAAACTGATCCAAGGAGTATGCACCTCAGAATACAAATAAGGCATTCTGACTTGAGTATCCTCATCACAGTGACAGAAAGTTTCACCGAAGTAGATCCAGAAATCACACTCCCGAGAGTCCATTAAGGGCACACCGCCCTGTGGGCACTTGTCTTCGGGGAAATCCATCTAAAGTTGCACCTCCAGATGGAAAGTAGCTGAGGAGTCCGACAAAGCCGTTGCAGTACTTCAACAGAAGCATAGCTCGTGGACATTGCATGCAGATGGATATTCTGTTTCGGACATCAGTACAGCAGACTATCAAGGGGTCGATCACAATAGCAATTCCATTGTTGATGCATTATCGAAGTTGACCATTACAGATGCTTATAACTTTGATGGCAGACGGCGTCTTTCCCTCGGATCAGATGCTGGCAAAGTAGTCCAAATACAAGAGTGTCAATTTTGCTCTCATTGATGAGAATCTTTATCGAAAGACCTTTTTCGTCATCATTGCTCAGACATTTGGCTCCATCCGAAGCAGAGTATGTTCTTCGGGAAGTTCACAAAGACATCTGTGACGATTATTTGGCCCGAAGTTGTTGACCTACAAAGTACTTCGGCGAGGATATTCTTGAAAGAACTGGGGATTCAGCACAGAAAGACTTCGGTGGCTCATCCACACTCATTTTTTCATTATTGATCCTGGTCCTATTTGTCCTATGGTCACTATGGTGTAAGGAGGTATGGTAGAACTCGCTGGCCTTTCGATGGCAGCCCATTTGTTGTTCTACCCCGAGTGGTAGAAAAAGGATCCTATATTGATTTTACCAAGGTGGTAAATCAATGGTCACTATTGATCCTGGTCCTATTTGTCCTATGATCACTATGGTGTAAGGAGGTATGGTAGGACTCGCTGGCCATTCGATGGCAGCCCATTTGTTGTTCTACCCCGAGTGGTAGACAAAGGATCCTATATTGATTTTACCAGGGTGGTAAATCAATGGTCACTACTGATCCTGGTCCTATTTGTCCTATGGTCACTATGGTGTAAGGAGGTATGGTAGGACTCGCTGGCCATTCGATGGCAGCCCATTTGTTGTTCTACCCCGAGTGGTAGACAAAGGATCCTATATTGATTTTACCAAGGGTGGTAAGTCAATGGTCACAATTGATCCTTATATCTTGGTCCTTATATCTTGATCCTTATATAATTGTTTCACCCCGAGTGGTAAATAAATGTCCTTATATACTTGTTCTACCCCGAGTGGCAAGCAAGATTTTGATGGTGCAAGGAGGATCAGCCGAATTCACCTCACACATGATCGATCTCACACTTCGGAAATGATAAGTATACATTATTTTATTTTGTTCAAGTGTTGAGCTAAGTTCATTCAATTTTGTTCATTAAATTCTGTCCATTAAATTCAGTTTACTTCATTTCATTCTTAACTGTTATATGCCTTATCTAATTCATGCCCTAAGTTAAGTTTATACAGATTAATTGGTAATTAATTATTGACAAGAAATGTTCACTCAGAAGTAATAAGGCATGAAGTTAATATTTCATTAAATATTAACTGTTCACATAAAGTTAGAATTTTCACAGAAAGTTCTACAGCTAAAGGTAAAGGGGAGGTCATCTTCAGGTTTCTTCATCATCACAGATTTCATCTACTTCGGCGTTACATCTGGTCGATCTTATCGTCCAGATCGGCGGATTTTCTGTATGCTATTTGGATTTCTTATGAAGGTCTTCGGTCAGTGGCGGACTCAAATTCTTAAGGGCCCGAAGCTCTTTGAGCTCTTCTTTGAGTTTCTGATGATGTACCAGGCGCTTTGATCCTTTCCGATGAGTGGCCTTGGTCATTTTTCTTCTTTGACCTTGTCGAGGTCCTTCCGAAGACACTCATTGTTGAGGAGAACAATGTCAAGATTGCTTCTTTCTTTTGTCAACACAGACTTCAGAATGGCTTTCTCCCTTCGACTTCGACATTCTTTTCGGATTCTCTTCGGCATTCTCTTCGGATTCTCTTCGGATTCCCTTCGGCATTCTCTTCGGCATTCTCTTCGGCTTCTCTTCGGCATTCCCTTCGGCATTCTCTTCGGTATCCTTTTCGGCTTCTTTGTATTTGAGACGGAGGTACCTGAAGATAGTGTTTACTTGCAGATGACCAATATTAATTGATCAGTTCAGATTGATGGTCAAATCTCAAGTTCCTTTAGTCTGGTATTTCACTCCTTCACCCATCGGTTCTATGATGGAATTATTGCCGAACCGATGATAATCAGTGTTGCCACAGCTTCGGGCCTGGATTCAGATTAGGATCGTTTTTTTGTGGCGAAGGTCTGAATTGATCGGGAGGCGGTGAAATATTTGTTGTTATATGTTCGGC
Organism: Panax japonicus; assembly: GCA_020205505.1. Lineage (NCBI taxonomy): Eukaryota > Viridiplantae > Streptophyta > Magnoliopsida > Apiales > Araliaceae > Panax > Panax japonicus. The sequence continues at coordinate 59,766,617 of CM035097.1, read as the reverse complement.
TGGAGCGGGCTTTTTAAATGGACTTCCAATCTTAATTTATGTTGCTATTTGATGTCCATCAGATGGGCCTCGGTAAGCTATATTTTAGGCCTTTATTGATCTTATTATAAATCCTTTTGTCCTGAACCGATGCTATTTATAGTTTCCTATTAAACCTCCTGTTTAATAAAAAACTAGGGGACAATGTTGGGTCGTGATATTTCTCCTATTGGGCCGAATGGATTGGGCCTACTTATTCAGTTAGTCCATTGGGTCTTCACTATTGGGTGTTAACATTATTGGGCCTAGTCATTTTATTATCTTTGTTAAGTCTTTATAGTATCGGACCAAATCTGTGGATCGACCCGTTAAGATATTTTAATATCTCTATCTTTGACTTGTAATAATGAAAAAGTATAACAGTTGACTAAGGCACCTGCCATGCATTAATGTGGATGGGATCATAGACGCCCGGCAATAGAAACAGTGATCAAAAGTAGTAGATAGACTACATGCAGTCGGCAGAACCCATCAGATCAGGGGGGCTGTGTCAGATAGCAGTGGGTGGCACAGTAATCCGGGCAAAGAGAGTATAACCTAGCAAGGAAGTCTTCACAAAGAGGTACGTCTTCATATACACAGACACGCAACTGAATTATTATCTCTCTCAATACACTAGACATATCTTCCTCCATTGTTAACCTTGTGAACACGTTTACTCACTCTCACGCCCGAGCTATCCCCCGGTGGTCCGGTCGTCAAGCTTGTGGTGTTTACCGTGTTTACTGTGCAGGATCAGGGCATCTTATGCGATTGGGACATGGCAGAAGATCCTGGCGTTAACAAATCTAAAATTATTAATTTTAAAATTAAATAATTATAGTCATATGATTGTTTTTTATGAAATTATTCATGTTTTACTTTAAAATAATCTCATGTTATGTTTGTTTTATCCAAGATTATTTAAAGGATTGGATAAAAACTTAGTGTTTGAACTTTCATACTCTTACCACTAATAACAAATATATAATATTCTAATTAGTTTAGGTATAGATAGATATGTAAGATATGTAAGACCCCAACTTATTATAAATAAAATCGAATTTCCTCTAATTATATTTGTGAATAATAAGATATTAATTTGATATAATTCTCTGGTTATGGGTGAAATGTGTAAATTTTGCAAAATATGCAAGTGGTTATAAAATAATCATTGTTGTCGGGGAATATTCGTTTGGTCGTGGAATATTCTTGTTGTCGGGGAATATTCGTACGACGGCGCAGTCATTTGTGGGCCCCATAACCGAATAACTGTCGGATGAAGAAAACGACAAGTTTGAGTTTTTATAAATAACGGCGTAGTTGTTACCGTTAACACTGTTGGCATACCCGGTGGTTAAAATACAGTAATACGCGTGGATGCACAGTATTGATGAATTATTGATCCTTACGTAAGAAGACACTACTCAATAATTGTTACAGTAGTTACTGTTAAATATTTTATTTTATTGATTCAATAATTGCTGCGTTGATATTTTATATTATTGTTGTTTCAATAATTGTCACTGCACAGTATTTCCCATTATCAGATCAATAATTCATATTATTTGAATAATATTATTAGATAGCATTATTGGTAATGTCCAGAAAGTTCTGTCAAAGAGAGGTTTGGTCACCTAATTGCGCGCCAATAAGGAGAAATTCTTATTGGAAAGCCCCCTCTTTCCTGGGAACTGCCTAGTTGTCATAAATGTGATTTTGTAATATTATTTGTGAATAATTAATTATTGATTCATATGATAAGGAAATATTTATTTTATATGAATATAAATGTTGAATATATTTATTGTGGTTAAAAATGAAGGAGTTAATGTTGAGGTATTTTATCAGTATTTTTGTCGTAATGAAGGTATTAAAAATTAAACCAGTATTTTTGAGATATATTGTGTAAGTTATAATTTTTAATCCGACCGTTGGATTGTTGTAATTTTTGGATATGTTATACATATATAATTTGAGTATATGTCCACAAATTTTGAACCGTTAAAAATGGACGTATGATTTGTTATAAATTTTAAGAGGCGACAACTTCAGAAATTAGGTTTATAAATGATTTTGGTGGAAAATTCTAGAATTGAGTAGGCCCCACTTGTGGTTGGTGAAGAAATGTGCTGAATTTATTTCAAATGTGGTTGGTAGGAAAAGTAGCAGGTAAAGCCTTCAGGTTGCAGGTCAAGTCTGCTAACATTTTCCTATAAATAGAGGGCAAAGTTAGAATTGAAAATCACACTAGAAACAAGTTTTCTCTCTTTCTCTCTCTAGATTATTGAGTGTATTTTGTGAGTATTTAGATACTTTGTGAGTTTCTATTCATCAGTGAAAGTTTCCTTCAGCCTTATACCGATATTCCGATCAGAAGTACTGATATTTTGAAGTAAGGGATGTTATTTTCTTCATATATGATATTATCTCTTCAATATCATTATGCCGAAGTATTGATCTGAATTTTTATCAAATTTGAAACTTTTTGTGTTGGGGTTACTACTCACGTATATGGCACTATTCACGAATACGACACTATTCATCGAAAAATAAAATTTTCTTCTTTTTGTCCAAGATGTCTATTATGGTTACTATCCTTGATTGTATCAATGTTTTAATCTTTATTTTTGAATTCTGCTTCAAAATTGGTGTTTATGAAGTATTATTGATCTTGGATAAACTGTTATACGAATCCCTACTATTTATCCTTCTGTTTCACTGGATTCATTTTCTTTAAAATATTTTTCATCATCCTCATTCCTAAATGATGATATTACTAAATATCTTTGGCCTATAGTGCAAAGATAAATGATTAACTGATGAATATCTTTGGCCCGTAGTACAAATATGAATAGGTGTTGTGATGAACATGACTAACTGGTGATACAAATGAATATCTTTGGCCTGTAGTGCAAAGATGAATATTTGATTAAAGATGTATATTGATTGTTGTTACAGGGATAAAATATTGATGATGGACTTTTAAATCTTAGAAGATAGTAGAACTCATTCTCTACTTAACTCTTCTAATGGATTGCTGTTTCCGCTGCAGTTGTTGATCTAAAACTTGTTGGCTATTATATTTTATCAGATTTTTCCCTGTTGAAGACTAACGATAATTTGTTGTATATTATCTTAGTCATAATATATTCTTTATTGGGCTAGTTGAGCTCACCCTTTTTCTTTTTGTTCCATTTTTCTCAGGAGAACATAACAGGAATTAGTCGGGGTACGGAGTGATGGTTCTAGAAAGATATTTTATCAGTCCTCATTATTTCTATAAAATAGTGTTTAAATAATTGTTACGAGAACTTATTTGAGTATGGATATTGTCTAGTAGACAATATTTGTATTTAAACTCACAGTATGTGTTGTCGTATTTTGCACGACAATTGTATTACTGAAGTTGTAGTTTTCTTTCTGTACCATATATTTGGCGACTCAGAATGGGTGTTGTATACCTATTTTGGGGCCGTCACAGTTGGTATCAAAGCTTAGGGACATGGTCTCTGGCGGAGATTGGGGAATAGAACTAGGAAGGAGAGATGAGTAAATCCTTCGCTAGTGTGTCTTATCTAAGCTTATTTGTTGGTCAGTCATAATATAGGGATATTATGTGATATGTTAATTTGTTTAATTAACCCTTGTTTTATGGAAGTATTTAAGAATGACCACTGAGAACGTTAACAATGGAGTGTATGAGACTGTGGAACAATTTTTAGTTACAAACCAGGAGAACATGCAACAGGAAGGCAATATTCCTCCTGTAAATAACACTACCGAGCAAACGATGAATGATGAAATGTTTAGGAGCTTTTTGCAGTTCATACAAAACCAGACGAGGGAGACTCGTGCACAAAATACGGGTGGAAATGATAGCATTGCGCGGCTTGTCACAGCCAAGCAGTTCAAGGAGTTGGGACCACCAGAATTTAAGGGAAAGCCGGATCCGACCATGGAGGAAACGTGGGTCAAGTAAATTACCAAGATATTTGATGTCTTGGGATGCACGGAGGAACAGAAGGTTCCATTCACCACCTTTATGTTCCGCGGTGAGGCAGACTACTGGTGAGAGTCTGTGAAGCGTACCCAGCCAGCCGCACTCAGCATGTCTTGGGAAACGTTTCAAAAACTATTCAATGACAAGTACTTTCCTGAAAGTATTCGTTATATGAAGGAGGTGGAGTTTATCAGACTGGAACAAAACAACATGACGGTGTCCCAGTACGAGGCGAAGTTTGCAGAGTTATTCAGGTTTGCAACTCATTTGGTAGAAAATGAGGAACGAATGACGAAGATGTTTCTGAGAGGTCTAAACCCCGAGATTCGACAATATCTTATATCTCATAAATTTTCTTTATATTCAGATGTTGTAAATAGGGCTCAATTAACCATCAGCACTTGGCGCAGTGGTTAAGGATTGATTGGGGGCGAGCCGTAAACCCGGACGTCTTCAGTTCGATCCCCACTAGCAACATTTGTTAAGCCAGAAATTGTCATGGTGGCCACGGTACCCCTGGCGCAAGTCGGGTAGCAAACCGCTCTGGTACTGGGCTCGGGGGATTAGTCGGCCTGCGGGTCGGAAACCCACGGATAACAAAAAAAAAAAATAGGGCTCAATTATTAGAGTGAGATAATGAGTATGTTCAACCGAGGGACCACAACCAGGGCCATACCGGTGACAGCAGTCATCAGAGCGATGATAACCAACGAGGAGGGAAAAATACGAACAAAGGCGGTAACAACTCGGGTGGTCATCGTGGCCATAATAATAGGAGAGGTGAGTCAAGTGGAAATTTCAGAAATAGGAGATTCAACAATGACGGGAAGACATCAACAGCAGCACCAGCACTAACAACAAATTCTAGGGGAGGAGAACGACCGCCAGTCAGATGTTACAAATGCGGGAAAGAGGGACATATCAGCCCAAACTGTCCACAACAATCCAAGGTATGTTTTAACTGTGGAAAGGAAGGCCACATAGCTCGGTATTGTTCTGTATCAAAACCATGTTCAACGGGGATGCTGACTCCAAGAGCTGTCCAGGATAAGTCGAAATCAGCGGTTCCTGGAAGAGCGTTTGTAGTGACTGGCCAAGACGCGAGGAACCCGAATGAGGTGATTACGGGTAAGCTAATCTTGAACTCTTGTGAAGTTTATACCTTACTAGATATCGGTTCTACCCATTCTTTTATCTCTCCTGCTTGTGCTCAACGTTTAAACTTGACTCCGGAGAAATTGGACTTTGACTTATCTGTTGAAACTCCGTTGGGTGAAACCTTCGTTACATCTACAGTTTATAAATCTTGCATGATCCAAGTTGGTACTATCACATTACCTGTTGAACTTATATCTTTAAAGATACTTGCTTTTGATGTGATTTTAGGAATTGATTGGTTAACCACTCATCATGCCAAAATTGATTATTTTCGTAAAGTTGTTAGTTTTCATATTCCTAACCAACCTGTCATATGAATTCAAACAACTAAACCACTAAAATCAGTCACTATCATATCAAGCCATAAAGCTATTCGTTTATTAAAAAATAGATGTCAAGCTTTCTTATCCCATGTTATGGATTTGAGCAAAGACAAGTCAGATTTGAATAATATTTCTGTTGTTAGAAAATTTTCTGATGTATTTCCTGAAGAACGTCCCGATCTACCCCCAGAACGTGATGTTAAATTCTTTAATGACCTTGAGCCGGGTACAAAACCCATTTCTAAAATCACATATCGAATGGCTCCTATTGAACTTCAGGAGTTAAAAGTCCAACTACAGGAATAGTTAGACATAGGTTTCATTAGTCCTAGTACATCTCCTTGGGGTGCTCCTGTTTTATTCGTAAAGAAGAAAGACGGGAGTATGCGACTTTGTATTGACTACCGAGAATTAAACCATGTCACCATCAAGAATGTGTATCCGCTACCTCGCATGGATGACCTGTTCGACCAGTTTCAAGGAGCACAATTCTTTTCAAAGATCGATCTTTGTTCTGGATATCATCAGATGAAGATTAAAATTGAGGATATTCCAAAGATTGCCTTCAGAACTCGGTACGGGCATTATGAATTCTTAGTCATGTCTTTTGAATTGACTAATGCTCCTGCTGCTTTCATGAATATGATGAACCGTGTATTCAAGGAATATTTGGATCAGTTTGTTGTTTTCTTTATTGATGACATCCTCATCTATTCCAAAAGCCGTGAAGATCATGAGCACCATTTGAAACTGATACTTAAAAGGCTTCGTGAAAACAAAATTTATGCCAAGCTGAAGAAATGCGAGTTCTGGCTTGAGGAAGTAGCATTCCCTGGGTGCGTGGTATCAAAACATGGAGTATCTGTCGACCCGACGAAGATTGAAGCAGTACAAAGTTGGGAGCAACCAAAGTCGGTGACCGAAGTGCGTAGCTTTCTGGGCTTAGCCGGTTATTATCGGAGATTCGTGGAAGGATTTTATCGAATTGCTACTCCGTTAACTCAGTTGACTCGGAAAGATATAAAATTTGTATGGAACGAGGAATGCGAGAAGAGTTTCCAAGAGCTCAAGAGGAGACTCATTTCGGCACCTGTTCTGGCAATACCATCTGGTACGGATGGATTTGTTATATACAGCGATGCTTCAGGCAAAGGGTTAGGATGCGTTCTCGTGCAACATGGGAAAGTCATAGCCTATGACTTACGATAACTCAAAGAATATGAGAGGAATTATCCTACTCATGATCTAGAGTTGGCAGCAGTCGTATTCGCGTTGAAAATTTGGAGACACTACTTGTATGGGGAGAAAGTGGAGATTTATACGGACCATAAAAGCCTCAAATATTTCTTCACCCAAAAAGAACTCAACATGTGGCAAAGACGTTGGCTTGAACTATTGAAAGATTACGATCACACTATTCAATATCATCCTGGAAAAGCGAACGTAGTAGCTGACACATTGAGTAGAAGATCATATGCGAGTACGAGTGCGATATTGTTAATGCAAAGGCCCATTCTGTGTGACTTACAAAGGATGGAGGTAGAATTACAGACTCACGGACCCACATGATGATGGCGAATATACAAGTAGAACCGACTTTAATCGATAAAGTTAAAGCTGTTCAAGCTACGCACCTGGAGCTGATACGTATGAAGAAGAAAGTGCAAGAAGGAGCTATTCCAGAAGCGAGAATCGATGAAGAAGGAATACTTAGATTCAACTCCAGACTTTGTGTTCCTAACGATTCTGACTTGAAGCATAGAATCATGATGGAGGCACACAACACCCCGTTTGCAATCCATCTTGGGAGTACCAAAATGTATCATGATATTCGACATACATTTTGGTGGAACAATATGAAGAGAGAGATCGCGGAGTTTATCTCGAGGTGTTTAACTTGTCAACGTGTAAAAACGGAGCATCAAGTGCCAAAGGGTCCATTACAACCACTTGAGATTCCGAAATGGAAGTGGGAACACATTACTATAGATTTCGTTACAGGTCTTCCCAAAGTTTTTCAAGGCATAGATGCGATTTGGGTTATTGTTGATAGATTAACCAAGTCTGCCCATTTCTTACCGATACGTGAGACTTATTCCCTTGAACGTCTTGTTCGCATGTACGTGAATAAGATTGTGAGATTGCATGGCATGTCAGTATCCATAGTGATATGTATAATTTTTTTTATATATTTTGATGATAACAATTATGTTTTAAATAAATATTTAATTATTTATTTTTAATTGGATTAATTTATAATGACCTTGATAATTTATGTCAAGTGTTAAATAAATTAATTCATATATTATTAATGGCAAGGACACCCTATTTCTTTTTCTAAAAAATAAAGTTGGGCAAATTATTTTAATATATACATATATACGGCATATATATTATTAAATGTATATTAATATAACTATAGTACACTAGATTTATAAAATTTAAATGCATACATGTTATCACCTTTTTTACTTGCACATGCTGTCTCTTAAAATCGTGTGGGTACTAAAAGTGATACTTTCTTTTTGGGACAAAACCGTGTAAAGAATGGCTGGCATGATTTGCTTAGTCAAATATGGCATTAAATGATCCAAAGATAGAAAAAGGCCTAGACATTTTTCTCCCTTCATCCGCGTTCAAAAATTATTTAATCTGGACCCTTCATTCAAAAAATACTTGATCTTAACCGCAAATTCAAAAATTAGTTTTTGAAATTACTTTTTTGCCCCAACTTCAAAAATTCTATAAATAGGGAGTATTTCATTCATTCGGTTTTTACCAATTTTGTGAAAAGAAAATCATACTCTCTGTGCCTACATTCTCTCAAGATTTTATATCTCTTCATACAAAAGTTCAGATTATTTTTAAAGAGAAAAATTGGTCCAAGTATTGAGATAAGTTTAATTTCTGTTGAATTATTTCTTACTTGTATTTTACCTAGACATACAAATACATATTGTTCTACACAATTTTATATATCTATATTTCATCTATTTATCAAATAAAAGAATACTTGGAACGCCGCAAGGCTACGGAGATAAACCTCTACGGAGAGGAATCGAACCGTACGATTCCTTAAAGTCTTTAGTAATCTTTTATTGATATTATTTATATAAATATTATAAAATATATACGACACTTGATAGCTCAAAACAACACTGAAATACTGCTCCAAAAAGAGTAGTCATCCGAACCGGATTTGAGAATCGTAGTGATCTATTGAAAATATTTATATAAATATCAATTGTGAAAATTATAAATTTTGTCATACTTAGACGTCGCAAGGCTACGGAGATACACCTCTACCAAGAGGAATTCGAACCGTACGATTCCTTAAAGTACTAAGTGACATTATTTATAAAAATTCACATAATAGATAAAATATTCTTATATATTATTTGAGTTAAACAAATAATATTTGGTTTATCAAATTGTGTTTATGTGACATTATACTTATTATTTGAATTGACTTATTATTAATTTATCTACAATTCATAAATTATTTGATCAAGATTAATTGAGAAATAATTCTATATTTTCCATAGAAAAACACTCTTTATTATAAAGAATTATTAATTCTTCATAAAGAACTTTAATATCATATATCTGCTTAATAAGAAGCATATTTGATTCAAAGCTTAAATAACTTATTTGCTTATTCAAGAAGCACTTTTCACAAAAATATAAAAGTCATTTAAACTTTTATACCAGAGCATAATTTTCATATTTGATTACACAGAAGCTTTATTTAATCAAAGAATAAATTATTAGCTGCTTACTAAAAAGCATATTTTCTCAAAGCATAATTTTGATCTTTAAATTATATTTGCTTATTTGAGAAGCATCAATCTGTACTAAATTGTTATCTACTTATTTGAGAAGCACGTTGTTGTAAAATCATTTGTAAAAAGAAAAAAGGTCAGAGTTAGTTTATTTTATGTACCTGTGAGAAAGACGAGTAATTCTTCAACCAAGACCAGAGTCTTAGAGAGGTCAGCGGGAAGTTGGGTCTCTAGTGTACTTGTGAGGTGAGGAAGAGGCTGTTGTTTCAAGACCAGATCATAGAATAGAACTGAACTCAAAAGAAGGTACAACTAAACTTGAGGAGGGAGCGGGGAGCTTGCTGTCCAAGATAGAATAGTTGGGAATAGTTAGAAGTTTGACTATAAAACTTTGTAAAGGCTTCTTCACCTATTGAAGGAGTTGATTATTACTGATAGTAATAGGATCTTAAGTTCCAAGTAGGAACTTAAGACTGGACGTAGCAACATACCAAGGGGTGTATGTTGTGAACCAGATAAATCTCTGTGCATTGTGTGATTGAATTTTTATTATCTTGCATATTAATTTTTAACACTATAAATTAATTTCAAAAGGCCTAAGATAATTTTAAATCTGTAATAATCTATTCAACCCCCCTTCTAGATTATTATTGGACTTTCACATAGTTTCGGATCGTGACCCAAGATTCACTTCACGATTTTGGGTTAGCTTGCAGAAAGCTATGGGCACAGATTTACGATTCAGTTCGGCATATCATCCTCAAATGGACGGACAATCAGAGAGAACTATTCAAACCCTTGAAGATCTATTAAGACTTTGTTTCCTAGATTTTAAAGGAAGTTGGGATAAGTACTTGTCACTGGTGGAATTCTCCTACAACAACAGTTATCAAGCAAGTATAGGCATGGCTCCATTTGAGGCGTTGTATGGACGAAAGTGTCGTTCTCCAGTATGTTGGGACGAGGTGGGAGAAGCAACGTTGTTGGGACTAGAATTAGTACGCATGACTACATAAAAGATCCAAATGATTCGATAATGTATACAAACGGCACAAGATCGACAAAAGAGTTATGTGGATCTTCATCGAAAAGACGTGGAATTTAATATTGGGGATCATGTATTGTTACGTGTTGCACCATGGAAGGGAGTTACAAGATTTGGGAAGAGATGAAAGCTCAATCCACGATTTGTTGGTCCATTTGATATTCTTGACCAAATAGAAAATGTGGCCTATAGACTCGCATTACCTCCAAGTATGTCTCGTGTTCATAATATTTTTCAAATATCTATGCTTCGTAAATATGTGAAAGACCCAAACCATATTATTGCGTTAGAACCAGACGAGATAGCCGAAGATTTAACGTACGAAGAAGTACCTGTTAAGATATTGGATAGAAAAGAGCATGTCCTACGCACCAAGGTTATACCACAAGTTAAGGTTTTATGGAAAAACCATGCTATTGAAGAAATGACCTGGGAGTTGGAATCAGAAATGAAAGTGAGGTAATTCAATTTCGAGGATGAAATTTCATAAGGAGTGGAGGTTGTAAGACCCCAACTTATTATAAATAAAATAGAATTTCCTCTAATTATATTTGTGAATAATAAGGTATTAATTTGATATAATTATCTGGTTATGGGTGAAATGTGCAAATTTTGCAAAATATGCAAGTGGTTATAAAATAATCATTGTTGTCGGAGAATATTCGTTTGGTCGTGAAATATTCTTGTTGTCGGGGAATATTCGTATGACGGCGCAGTCATTTGTGGGCCCCATAACAGAATAACTGTCGGATGAAGAAAACGACAAGTTTGAGTTTTTATAAATAACGGCGTAGTTGTTACCGTTAACACTGTTGGAATACCCGGTGGTTAAAATACAGTAATACGCGTGGATGCACAGTATTGATGAATTATTGATCCTTACGTTAGAAGGCATTACTCAATAATTGTTACAGTATTTACTGTTCAATATTTTATTTTATTGATTCAATAATTGTTGCGTTGATATTTTATATTATTGTTGTTTCAATAATTGTCACTGCACAGTATTTCCCATTATCAGATCAATAATTCATATTATTTGAATAATATTATTAGATAGCATTATTGACAATGTCTAGAAATTTCTGTCAATGAGAGGTTTGGTCACCTAATTGCGCGCCAATAAGGAGAAATTCTTATTGGAAAACCCCCTCTTTCCTGGGAACGGCCTAGTTGTCATAAATGTGATTCTGTAATATTATTTGTGAATAATTAATTATTGATTCATATGATAATAAAATATTTATTTTATGTGGATATAAATGTTGAATATATTTATTGTGGTTAAAAATGAAGGAGTTAATGTTGAAGTGTTTTATCAGTATTTTTGTCGGAATGTAGGTATTAAAAATTAAACTAGTATTTTTGAGATATATTGTGTGAGTTATAATTTTTAATCCGACCGTTGGATCGTTGTAATTTTTGGATATGTTATACATATATAAGTTGAGTATATGTCCACAAATTTTGAACCGTTAAAAATGGACGTATGATTTGTTATGAATTTTAAGAGGTGACTGATTTAGAAATTAGGTTTATAAATGATTTTGGTGAAAAATTCAAGAATTGAGTGGGCCCCACTTGTGGTTGGTGAAGAAATTTGCTGAATTTATTTCAAATGTGGTGGGTGGAAATAGTAGCAGGTAAAGCCATCAGGTTGTAGGTCAAGTTTGCTAACATTTTCTATAAATAGAGGGCTAAGTTAGAATTGAAAATCACACCAGAAATAAGTTTTCTCTCTAGATTATTGAGAGTATTTTGTGAGTATTTAGATACTTTGTGAGTTTCTATTCATCAGTGCAAGTTTTTTTCAGCCTTATATCGATATTCCGATCAGAAGTACTGATATTTTGAAGTAAGGGATGTTATTTTCTTCATATATGATATTATTTCTTCAATATCATTATGCCGAAGTATTGATCTGAATTTTTATCAAATTTGAAACTTTTTGTGTCGGGGTTACTATTCATGTATTCGGCATTATTCGCGTATACGGTACTATTCACCAAAAAAATGAAATTTTTCTTCTTTTTGTCCAAAACGTCTATTATGTTTACTATCTTTGATTGTATCCATGTTTTGATCTTTATTTTTGAATTCTGCTTCAAAATTGGTATTTATGATGTATTATTGATCTTCGATAAACTGTTATACGAATCCCTACTATTTGTCCTTCCGTTTCACAGGATTCGTTTTCTTTAAAATATTTTTCATCATCCTCAGTCCTAAATGATGATATTACTAAATATCTTCGGCATGTAGTGCAAAGATAAATGATTAACTGATGAATATTTTTGGCCCGTAGTGCAAAGATGAACAGGTGTTGAGATGAACATGACCAACTGGTGATTCAAATGAATATCTTTGGCCTGTAGTACAAAGATGAATATTTGATTAAAGATGTATATTGATTGTTGTTACAGGGATAAAATATTGATGATGGACTTTTAAATTTTAGAAGATAGTAGAACTCATTATCTACTTGACTCTTCTAATGGATTGTTGTTTCCGCTGCAGTTGTTGATCTAAAACTTGTTGGCTATTATATTTTATCAGATTTTTCCCTCTTGAAGACTAACGATAATTTTTTGTATATTATCTTAGTCATAATATTCTTTACTGGGCTAGTTGAGCTCACCCTTTTCTTTTTTGTTCCATTTTTCTCAGGAGGTGAGAACATAGCAGGAACTAGTCGGGGTGCGGAGTGATGGTTCTAGAAAGATGTTTTAGCAGTCCTTATTATTTCTGTAAAATAGTGTTTGAATAATTATAACGAGGACTTATTTGAGTGTGGATATTGTCTAGAAGATAATATTTGTATTTAAACTCATAGTATGTGTTGTCGTATTTTGCACGACAATTGTATTATTGAAGTTGTAGTTTGCTTTCTGTACCATGTATTTGGCGACTCAGAATAGGTGTTGTATACCTATTTTGGGGGCGTCACAAGATACATTAGTATTTTTAAACAAAGTTAAAGGTTAATTTTGTCAACAAATTTTTAGTCCCAAATGATAGAGAATATAATACCTAATTGGATATGATATGAAATAATTCACTTTTCAAATCATTTCATTATCCCGAGACTAATAATCTCAAATTTATTTTAAAAACAAACAATAAACTTGAAATTAATAATTCAATTTAAAGTATAATTCTTACAAACAAACGTAGCAAATTTCACTAATTTGGAGGAATGCTAAAATGCCACCGCGTATTTATAAAAATCCCACTGCGTTCCTCCAAAACGACGTAGTTTTAATAAAAGAATGTTATTTAAGGAGGAATGCTATTTAAGAAGAATACTCTTGATCTTTACCGTGTATATATATAGTAAAGTTATGCAATTGTAAGAAAATTCAGTAACCACGTAATAGTAAAAAAAAACTACTCATAAAACTTTGTTGCATATCATATTGGGATCAATTCATTTGAAGACACTTAATCCACTTTATAATCCACTTTAATTGGGATCAATTCATTTGAAGACACTCATTCATTATTAATGTTTTTGTCTTTTAAGTGTTTTTATTAACGTCATTATACACATTTCACTATTTTATAATCAAATACTCCATCGTTTTACTTGTGATTATAGCCAAACTTAATTGTGATCGAAGCCACATATTCTTTTTTCCTATATAAATAATCATTAATCAACAATATTGAATATAGACTTTTCAACATTTAACACCTAAAAGAAAATTGAAAACAAAAGAACTCATTAGATGCAACCAATGTGTCCATTTTTCTTTTGTCACTACTTTTCCAATACCCATCATTTTCTTATTATGAAATATCACAAATCAATAAGATTTCAAGTAAATTTTAACGGATTTGATAGTAGTTAGCATAAAATTAATTTTTATCAATTGATTAATATAATATCGACATACAGATCGATTTTTCATCTGCGTGTCAGCACTGTATTATGAATTTAACATTCATATCCACAAAAGATTGAAGATAAATTTCTTGTGGGTCCCCCTAATTTTGTCCCTATCCTTTAATTTTATCCGCAGCCAAACACAACCAATATTCCTTACCCTTAACTCGTCCATAAATTATCCTTTACCTTTCAGTTCCCATTTCCATTCCCAATCGAAAATGGCAGCTTTCTCTCAATTCTTTTCCCACCTCTACACAATCACCGTAATATTTTTCACTCTCCTCGTCCTCGAATTAGTAATTTTATTCCGCTCCATCACCGGAACATTTTATCCCTCCGACAACGGCCCGATCACCACCACCCAATACCTCAAACTCATCGAAAGGAAAAATCCGGCCAGCCTTTATAAGGCCGGATTAAAAGAACAGTCAAAAGAGTGCTCTGTTTGTTTATCAACATTTGAGGAAGGAGAGGAAATAAGGAAGCTTAAGCAATGCAATCACACTTTCCATAAGGACTGCCTTGACACTTGGCTGCAACAAGATTGGGCCACGTGTCCGCTATGCCGGAGGACCGTGCTGCCGGAGGAGATTGTCGCTAAATATCGCCGGCAACGGAGTAATCAAGATTACTATGGAAGTGATGAGGAGATGATGGTGATATTGTCTGCTTTACATGGTAATTATCTCCGTAGATTAGCTTATTAATCAGTAGAGTATTAAATTAAATACGACTTTTTTTAATATAGAGGGGATTATAAAAAATATATATTTATATATTTTAAAATATAAGAGGGAATGATCATGGCTTCATCTTCTTCTATTTTTTTTGTATATTATTAGTATAAAAGTTTTAGAGATTGAAAAGGGTTCATTGATTAGAGGTTCTTAATGCATGTATGCGTTTTTTAAACTTTAATTAAATGAAAAATTAGTGGTTGATGTTTTTATTTTATTTTTTTCTTTTAATTTCGTACTATTTTTTTTATATGACTATGAGACTAAATACGCCCACGTTTCACAACATTCCTTCCTGCTATTTTGATTCTTCAATCGGATTTGTCATGGGAGGGCTAAAAACAGGAGTCTAATTGGGTGGCGATGTCGCCTGGCCCAATAAACACAAGTGGTTGGCGATATTTTGAAATACAATATTGTAGGCTTTAGTTAAACTTTTGATATTTTAACTGCATTAAAACATATTAATAATATATCTTATTTTGAAGATATTGACGATTTTTTTAACGATATATAGATTGACAATTTTAAATTTGTAACAAAAAAGTTATTGAATTTAAGAATTTATGTGAAGAAAGAGAAAAAACTTTATTATAGAGAAAATTAGTAAATCTGAATCTGAATGAGTTGAATCTGAATGGAAAAAAATTATTTGATAATTGACATGTCTGAAACATCTGAATGACAAAATTTTATTATTTTACCCTTCTAAAAAAATTCAAAATTGTTGTAAATTTATTTAATATTACTTAAAATATAATAGTTAATATTTTTTAAATTTTTTCTTACTTCATTCAGCTGCTCATTTAGCCATTCAATTAAAAAAATATGACTTAGTCATTCAGCTCATCCATTTTACCGATTCAGTCATTCAGACCAAAATAAACGTAATTACCGATTCAGCCATTCAAATTGAACCACTAAACAAACACTCCCTAATTTCATTTTTTAACGTACATCCACAAGAAATTATTACGGATAATAATGAGAATTTTTTAATTTAGGCCATTCAAAATTATAACGACGGTTCAAGATGAGTTGACTGTGACATGACTTATAATCAACGGTAACTATAGATCATATCCATGTATATATATACACACACGTGTCATAAGTCTAAAATTAAGTGACAATTTTAGTTTTACTTAAAAGGTCACTTGTTCTTGCATAAAGCTAAAAAAGCCATGGTCCTTACTGAAAATAGTTAAAAGGTCACTTGTTTTACATTGAATATCATGGTTTAACATTATATTTTGTATAATGGATTCTAAAATATATAAAATAATATATTGTGATATAGGTGTATTTTAATTATTCTTTTTACTTTTAAATGTAATTTAAAAAAAACTTGTAAAAAGTGCATGTAAATATGTGGAGTCCTCGGACGATAGGAAAGTACCGATCGGTCCCTTCTTTTTTTTTTCTCGACTCCCAAAACATCAAATTCAAAACTCAAAACACTAAATTCTAAATTCTAAACACTAAACCCTAAATATTATTTATTTTAATATTTCAGTTAAAATAAAAATTATAATTTTTTTGGGAGGAAAAAAAATAGGGACCGGTCGTTTTTTTTTTCTTTCGACTCTCAAAGCCCTAAACCCTATTTTTTACATGTATTCAAATTATAAATATATACAGTATGTGCAATCATATTTTTTATATGTATTCAAATTACACCTAAATCACTGAATTATTCAAATGTGTATTGTCTTCAACTGTGTACGAAGACATAGTTTTGCACAATGATATAAAATGAAACTGAGTATAAATTATTTTTATTTAAAAAGAAAATATTATTTTTAAATAAAAATACCATTTTTAAGACTAATATTGGAGTATAATTGTAATTACCCAAGTAATGAGCCTCTGCGAAGATCATGCTCCAAGCAGTGGTGAAGCCAGGAAATTATAGCAGTGGGGTCAAAATTATTAGTAAGTTATAAAAAATTTGGCGGGGGTTCGGGGCCAGCGCCCTCGAGATAATTTTTTTTAATACTTTATACTTTCGGGTCAGACAAATGCATCCAAATATCCAATTTAATAATACTAATAAAATGGGAAAATCACAATTGATTTCTGAAAACAAAACTGAGGTTGGAGAAATTGAAGAGAGTAATTTTTGTTACCTGCAATGGCACAAGGCTGCAAGAGAGTCACAGTAGAATAGAATCGCACTTCAGTCTCCACACTCGCGGCTAGCCAGTCACCAATATCCATTCCGACCACTCACGAAAGATTTTAATGGTTCACGGTTTGCCTTTTGGGTGGGATCAAAAATTGAGCAGAGTAAAAAAAAAATTTAACTGATTTCAAAAATTGAGTGGGGTCAATTGACCCCACATTTTTAGCCTAGCTTCGCCACTTGCTCCAAGTACATTAGACCTAAAATGACTTAGGTAAAGACCTACTTCATACTATTATTTTAAGAATGGTAGGTTAAAAGTTTGGAACTTGGAAGAGTTTATATCCTATCCTATCCATCCAAAGTTCAACGTTTTTGGTTCGTTACTTGTCATTATCTCCTTTAATAATGCTAGATTTCTCAAATTTAATAATCAAATGTGACTCAAATATATTATTATTATTATTATTATTATTATTATAATATTAGCATGTAATAATCAATTAGAACTTGTGTTTGATTGCATCTTAACAGTCTACCTCTTAAAGTATCTTGATTTATGAAAGTAGGATAAAAAAATTCCATCTGAATGCCTCTAAATCATTAAGGTACAAATATGAATCTAAACTGTTTAGAGGACCTCTTAATACAAATATTTGGATTGTTAAAATGCATTAAGAGGTGAGCAGTTAAGATGCATTAAGATACAATCAAACACTAATTATCTTGATAATGAATAATAGCCTATGTTGTGATAATATGTAGGTATGCCAAAATATGATTAATTTGGGTTGACCCGACATGTTATAACATATATTACCATTTTTATTAATATGTTATAGCTATACAATTAAAAAGCCTAACTAACTATAAGATGTGACGCTTCCAAAACAGGTATACATCACCCATTTTGGGTCGCCAAATACATGTACAAAATTTAAATACAACTTAATTATACAACAGTCGTGTAAAATACGACAAAATATAATCTAAGAGTTTTTAATAAGAATATTGTCATCTAGACAATATACAAACTCAATGGAGTCCTCATTACATTTATTGTCACACTATTTAACAGAATAGTGAGGACTACTAATGATATCATCTGGACAGTCACTCCGTTCCCTGACTATTTCCGGCTACGTTCTCATTTCCTGAAGAGAACAATGAAAAAAGGGTGAGCTCAACTAGCCCAACAAGAAATATTATGACTAAGATAATGTAGAATAATTTATCGTTAGCCTTCAACAGTGTTAAACTGATAAAATATAACAAATATCAAGT
This sequence comes from Panax japonicus, assembly GCA_020205505.1. Taxonomy (NCBI): domain Eukaryota; kingdom Viridiplantae; phylum Streptophyta; class Magnoliopsida; order Apiales; family Araliaceae; genus Panax; species Panax japonicus. The sequence continues at coordinate 59,748,253 of CM035097.1, read as the reverse complement.
TGAACTGCAGCGGAACAAACAATCCATTAGAAGAGTCAAGTAGAGAATAAAATCTACTATCTTCTATGATTTAAAAGGTTTTTCATCACTTTTATCACCGAGACTCAGCTTAATAAATAAACCACATCATCCCTGCACTACGGCCAAAGATATTCATTAGTATCACGACCACAAATTATCCATGCACTACATGCCAAGGATATTCGTGTATTCATCAATGGTCATGATCATGCCAACATATGTCCATCAATGCACTACAGCCAATGAGGACTTTTACCACATCATTTGTAACATTACGATCATGATTATACCGAATAATCTCTGGTCATAATCATACCAAGTCCATCTATGCACTACAGGCCATATATGACTTTCAACATTTTATAAACATGAGGATGATGACAATGATATAATAATTCAATAAAACAAGTTCAAGAATTAATTTATCCATGAACTAATAACGTCCAAATTGTCAACATGATACTTCTTTGTAGAGTAAAATTCAAGAATGCTCAGAAGAATATTTTCATGAAAAGATACTGGATGAAGCGCAAATATCAAGGATATTCCACTAATTTCATGGAGTATAGAAGTCAACTTTAACCAACTGAGTATAATAAAGAATGGAATAACAAAAGAAATCATCTGACATACGATAGACCGCACAGACAGGTTATTCCAACAGAATAATAAATAACGGAACCAGGTCATGAGTAAACGCACAGACAGGATATTCCAACATAATAATAAACAACGGAACCAGGTCATGCGTAAACGCACCAACAGAATGTTCCAATCAAATAATAAATAATGAAACCAGGTCATGCATAACGAACAGACAGGATGTCCCAACAGAATAATAAAAATAGAATAACAGAAGAATTTCACCAAGTATGCGGTACTTCGCATAGACAGGTTATTCCAACATAATGATAAAGAATGGAATAACAAAAGAATTTCACCAAGTATAGGGTAGCCCGCGTATACAGGTTATTCCAACAGAATAATAGAGAATGGAATAAAAGAAGTTCTCTTCATAAATAAGAAAGAAATAATACCCCTTACCTTAGAAAAATTGGATACTGGAATAGTGAGGTAGCAGAGTTTTCTTCTTCTTTCTCTCTATAATTTCTCTCTATAATAATTGCTCTAAAGTTTTTGTTAATTGGTGAGAAATAAAGGAAGAATGTGCTTCTATTTATAAGAAAATATATTTTCGATAATTGCACGTTTTAGGGATCGAAATATTACAATACAATACCTCTAACTTTTTTTTCATTTTTAATTTAGTCCTGCAAGTATTATCAAACTTGCACCACCTCCCCTAATAGTAAATACTGTGAATTAATAGTTCAATCTTGTGAATCAATAGTATAATCATGTAAAAAATAGGAATTACAGTATAGAACCTCTATCTATACCACTATTTTTAACTTAGTCATGCAAGTATTATCAATCTTGCACCAACTCCCCTAATAGTACATGAATTTGATTCAATAGTACACACATGTGAACAAATAGTTATATAAACATGTGAATTAGTAGCAATTAATTGCTTATTTATCTGATAAATTACCCGATTTATCAATATAACCCTCAGACATCAATTATCATCGGAATATATGTCAATTTCTACTAACACTAATAATCCCAACACAATGGAACTATCAAATTCATCTTTAATCAACACGAACTTATTCATCATTAATATTATAACTCACAATATTTAACAACCAGACCGTTCCCAGGAAAGAGGGGGTTTTCCGATAAGGATTTCTCCTTATTGGCGCGCAATTAGGTGACCAAACCTCTCCTTGACAGAACTTCTAGACATTGTAAATATTTCAATTTAATAATATGAATAATTTTATCGTCTCAATTATTGATTTAATAATATATCATATAATGCAGATGATACTGTGACAATAAATGAATCAATAATATGAGAGATATGATGCAACAATTACTATAGTAATAATTGAATATAACTGAGTGACTTCTCACGTAAGCATCAATAACCAATACCGTGTGCTACTATGCAACCACGCGTATTACTATACTTTTACTACCGGGTAGTTCAACAGTTTTAACGGTAACACTTCTGCCGTTATTTTTATAAGAAGATAATTCTGTCGTTTTCTTACTACGACAATACTTCCGTTGCGGGGTCCACCAATGATTGTACCGTCGTAAGAATATTCCCTGTTAAAACGAATATTCCCCGACCAATCGAATATTATATAACCACTTGCTTATTTTGCAAAATTTATAAATATTACCCACAACTATAACATTATATCATATCCACACCATAATATTCAAAAATATATTTCGAGAGAAATTAACTTTTATTCATAACATTATATCATATCCACACCATAATCTTTACTCATCCTAGCATACTGGAGAACGACACTTTTTTTCGTACAACGCCTCAAATGGAGCCATGCCAATACTTGTTTGATAACTGTTGTTGTAGGAAAACTCCACCAATGGTAAGAACTTGTCCCAACTTCCTTTGAAGTTAATGACACGGAGTCTTAATAAATCTTCAAGAGTTTGAATAGTCCTCTCCGACTGCCCGTCCGTTTGAGGATGATATGCCGAACTAAATCGTAAATCCGTGCCCATAGCTTTTTGCAAACTAACCCAAAATCGTGAAGTGAATCTTGGGTCTCAATCAGAAACTATGGATACTGGCATACCATGCAATCTTACAATCTCGTTCAAGTGTATAAGTTTCTCGTATAGGTAAGAAATGAGCCGACTTGGTCAATCTATCAACAATGACCCAAATTGCATCTATGCCTTGAGAAACCTTTGGAAGACCGGTAACGAAATCCATGATAATGTGCTCCCACTTCCATTCTGGAATTTCAAATGGTTACAATGGACCTTTTGGCACTTGATGCTCCGCCTTGACTCATTGACAAATTAGACACCTTGAGGTAAACTCCGCGATCTCTCTCTTCATATTGCTCCACCAAAATGTATGTCGAAGATCATGATATATTTTGGTACTCCCAGATGGATTGCAAACGGTGTGTTGTGCGCCTCCATCATGATTTTATACTTTAAGTCAGAATCGATAGGAACACAAAGTCTAGAGTTGACTCGAAGTATTCCTTCTTCATCGATTCTTGCTTCCGAAATAACACCTTCTTGTACTTTCTTCTTCATACGCATTAGCTCCAGGTCTGTAGTTTGAGCAGCTTTAATTTTATCGATTAAAGTCGGTTCTACTCGTATATTCGCCATCATCACATGGGTCTCTGGAGTCTTTAACTCTATCTCTATCCTTTGTAAGTCATACAAAATGGGTCTTTGCGTTGACAATATCGCATTCGTACCCGAATATAATCTTCTACTCAATGCGTCAGCTACTACGTTCGCTTTTCCAGGATGGTATTGGATGGTATGATCATAATCTTTCAACAACTCAAGCCATCGGCGTTGCCGCATGTTGAGTTCCTTTTGAGTGAAGAAATATTTGAGGTTTTTATGATCCGTATAGATCTCCACCTTCTCTCCATACAGGTAATGCCTCCAAATCTTAAGCGCAAAAACGACGACGGCCAACTCTAGATCATGAGTAGGATAATTCCTCTCATATTCTTTGAGTTGTCGTTAGGCATAGGCTATGACTTTACCATGTTGCATGAGAACACATCCTAACCCTTTGCCTGAAACATCACTGTAGATGACAAATCCCTCCGAGCCAGATGGTATTGTCAGAAAAAGTGCTGAAATGAGTCTCCTCTTGAGTTCTTGAAAACTTTTCTCATATTCCTTGCTCCGACCGAACTTTGTATCTTTTCGAGTCAGCTGAGTTAATGGAGTAGCGATTCGAGAAAACCCTTCTACGAATATCTGATAATAACCAGCTAAGCCAAGAAAGCTACGTACTTCGGTCACTGATTTAGGTTGCTCCCAGCTTTGAATTGCTTCAATCTTTGCCGGGTCAACAGATATTCCATGATTTGATATTATGTGCCCAAGGAATGCAACTTCCTCAAGCCAGAACTCGCATTTCTTCAACTCGTATTTTTATTTAAATATGTGACATGAGCTAAGAAATCTTGACATCCGTTTTTCAATAAACGAATAGCTTTATGGCTTGAAATGACCGTGATTGATTTTAATGGTTTGGTCCCTTGAATTCGCATAGTAGGTTGATTAGGAATATGAAAGCTAACAACCTTACGAAAATAATCAATTTTAACATGATGAGTAGTTAACCAATCAATCCCTAGAATCACATCAAATGCAAGTATTTTTAAAGAAATAAGATCGACATGTAACGTGCGGTTACCGATTTGAATCAAATAAGACTTATAAACAGTGGATATAATAAAGGTTTCTCCCAACGGAGTTTCAACCGATAAGTCAAAGTCTAATTTCTCCGGAGTCAAATTTAAACGTTGAGCGCAAGTAGGAGAAATAAAAGAATGGGTAGAACCGGTATCAAATAAGGTATAGACTTTGCTAGAGTTTATGATAAGCTTACATTGGATGACCTCGTTTGGATTCCTTGCTTTCTGGGAGGTCACAACAAACGCTCTCCCTTGAACTACCGATTTTAACTTTTCTGGGATGGCCTTTGGTGCCTCCATCCGAGCTGGACTTATATTCGGTGCACGACAAAATTGGGCTCGGTGACCTTCTCTTCCACAATTATAACACGCTTTGGAATGCATCGCGCAGTTTGGACTGATGTGTCCCTCCCCTCCGCATTTGAAGCATATGGTAGGTGGTCGTTCTCCTTCCTTAACAACGGGTTTTGATGCTGACGTTTTTCCATCATTGTTGAATATCCTTTTCTTGAAATATCCATTTTTACTGTCTTGGCCATGATTACCACCGAAGTGGTTTCCATTTCTGGCATGTTGATTCCCTCCACATTTGTTGTCATCGCTTCGATGACTGTCACCACTGGTATTATCATTTTGCCGGTAGCTTTCTCTTGGTTGCGTTGACTCGTTATCGCGCTCCAATAACTGAGCCCTATTTACAACATCTGAATACAAACATAGTTTATGAGAAATTAGATACTGACGTATCTCGGGTTTCAAACCTCTTAGAAACATCCGCGTCATTCTCTCCTCATTATCAACCAAGTGAGACGCAAACCGGGACAACTCGGCAAACTTAGCTTCGTACTATGACACGGTCATATTGTTCTGCTCCAACTTGATGAACTCTACCTCTTTCATGTGAGGAATACTTTAGGGAAAGTACTTGTCGTTGAATAGTTCTTGGAACTTTTCCCAAGACATCTTCAATGCGGTAGGTTGAGCATGCTTTACCGATTCCCACTAGTAATCTGGCTCTCCTCGCAACATAAAGGTGGAAAAGAGAACCTTTTGCTCCTCGGAGCATCCCAAGACATCAAATATCTTGGTGATCTGCTTTATCCACGTCTCCGCCTTAAGTGGTTTTGGCTCTCCAATAAACTCTGGTGGTCCCAGCTCCTTGAACTGTTTAGTGGTGACCGTCCGAGAGTTTTCAGTGTTTCCACCAACATTTTGGACAGGAGCCGCTCTCGCCTGATGTTGCATGAATTGCATAAAGCCTCTGACCATTCCATCGTTCATCATTTGGTCGGTGTTGTTGTTTGCATGAGGATTGTCGCCTTCCTGATGCACATTATCTTGATTATTGATCTGTGGAGACTCAACGGTGTCCTGTGCTCTATTAGTATTCTCAACATTCTCGGATGTCATTTTTAAATACTGCCATAAAACAAGGGTTAATTGACATGCAACATGTTATCCTTAAAATCTGACCGACCAATTAAATACCAAATAAACTTAGTAGGTCATACTAGCGAAGGAATTCTCCGTCTCTCCCCTCCTAGTTCTAGTCTCACATCTTAGCCAGGGATCATATCCCTAAGCTTTGATACCAACTGTGACGCCCCCAAAACAGGTATACATCACCCATTTTGGGTCGCCAAATACATGGTACAATATTCAAATACAACTTAATTATATAACAGTCGTGTAAAATACGATAAAATATAATCTAAGAGTTTTTAATAAGAATATTGTCATCTAGACAATATACAAACTCAATCGAGTCCTCATTATATTTATTGTCACACTATTTAACAGAATAATGAGGACTACTAATGTTATCTTCTGGATCGTCACTCCGTTCCCCGACTAGTCCCGGCTACGTTCTCATTTCCTGAAGAGAACATTGAAAGAAAGGGCGAGCTCAACTAGCCCAGCAAGAAATATTATGACTAAGATAATACATAATAATTTATCGTTAGCCTTCAACAGTGTTACACTGATAAAATATAACAAACATCAAGTTTAACTGCAGCGGAACAAGTAATCCATTAGAAGAGTCAAGTAGAGAATAAAGTCTACTATCTTCTATGATTTAAAAGGTTTTTCATCACTTTTATCGCTGAGACTCAGCTTAATAAATAAACCACATCATCCCTGCACTACGGCCAAGGATATTCATTAGTATCACGACCACAAATTATCCATGCACTACAGACCAAAGATATTCGTGTATTCATCAATGGTCATGATTATGCCAACATCTGTCCATCAATGCACTACGACTAAGAAGGACTTTTACAACATCATTTGTAACATTACGTTCATGATTATACCGAATAATCCCTGGTCATAATCATACCAAGTGAATCTATGCACTACAGGTCATAGATGACTTTTAACATTTTATAAACATGAGGATGATGACAATGATATAAGAATTCAATAAAACAAGTTCAAGAATTAATTTATCCATGAACTAATAACGTCCAAATTGTCAATATGATACTTCTTTGTAGAGTAAAATTCAAGAATGCTCAGAAGAATATTTTCATGAAAAGATACTAGATGAAGCGCAAATATCAAGGATATTCCACTAATTTCATAGAGTATAGAAGTCAAAACTTTAACCAACTGAGTATAATAAAGAATGGAATAACAAAAGAAATCACCAGGCATGCGATAGACCACACAGACAGGTTATTCCAACAGAATAATAAATAACGGAACCAGGTCATGCGTAAACGCACAGACAGGATATTCCAACAGAATAATAAACAACGGAACCAGGTCATGCGTAAACGTACCGAGAGGATGTTCCAACCGAATAATAAATAACGGAACCAGGTCATGCGTAACGCACAGACAGGATGTTCCAACAGAATAATAAAAATGGAATAATAGAAGAATTTCACCATGTATGCGGTACTTCGCATAGACAGATTATTCCAACATAATGATAAAGAATGGAATAACAGAAGAATTTCACCAAGTATAGGGTAGCCCGCGTATACAGGTTATTCCAACAGAATAATATAGAATGGAATAACAGAAGTTCTCTTCATGAATAAGAAAGAAATAATACCCGTAACCTTAGAAAAACTGGATACTGGAATTGTGACGCCCCCAAAATTAGGTATACATCACCCATCTTGGGTCGTCAGATACATGGTATAAAATACAAATGTCGTGTACAATACGACAAAACATAACTGTGAGTTTAAATACAATTATTGTCTACTAGAGATTATACAAACTCAAAAGGAGTCCGCATTACAATTATTAACACACTATTTCACAGAATAGTGAGGACTACTAATGCTATCCTCTGGACCGTCACTCCGTTCCCCGACTAGTCCCTGCTATGTTCTCATTTTCTGAAGAGAACAGTGAAAGAAAGGGTGAGCTCAACTAGCCCAGTAAGAAATATTATGACTAAGATAATGCAAAATAAATTATCGTTAGCCTTCAACAGTGTTAAACTGATAAAATATAACAACATCAAGTTTAACTGCAGCGGAACAAGCAATCCATTAAAAGAGTCAAGTAAAGAATAAAATCTCCTATCTTTTATGATTTAAAAGGTTTTTCAACACTTTTATCGCTGAGACTCAGCTTAATAATTAATTCACATCACCGAATCACCCCTGCACTATAGCCAAGGATATTCTTTAGTATCACGACCACAATTATCCATGCACTACGGGCCAAGAATATTTGTGTATTCATTAATGGTCATGATTATGCCAACAACTGTCCATCAATGCACTACGGCCAATGAGTACTTTTACCACATTATTTGTAACATTACGGTCATGATTACACCGAATAATCCCTGGTCATAATCATATCAAGTCCATCTATGCATTACAGGCCACAGATGACTTTCAACAACATATAAACATGAGGATGATGACAATGATATAAGAATTCAATAAAACAAGTTCAAGAATTAATTTATCCAGGAACTAATAACGTCTAAATTGTCAACATGATACTGCTTTGTAGAGTAAAATTCAAGAATGCTTAGAATTATATTTCCATGAAAAGATACTTGATGAAACACAAATATCATGGATATTCCACTAATTTCATGGAGTATAGAAGTCAAAACTTTAACCAACTGAGTATAATAACGAATAGAATAACAAAAGAAATCACCACGCATGCGGTACTTCGCATGGACAGATTATTCCAACAGATTGATAAGTAACGGAACCAGGTCAGGCGAAATTCGCACCGATAGGATGTTCCAATAGAATAATAAAGACGGAACTAGGTCCAGCGTAAAACGCACAGATAGGATATTCCAACAGAATAATAAAGACGGAACCAGGTCCGGCGTAAAACGCACAGACAGGATGTTCCAACAGAATAATAAAAAATGGAGTAACAACAGAAATCACCAAGTATAGGGTAGACCACGTATACAGGTTATTCCAACAGAATAATAAATATGGAATAATAGAAATTCTCTTCATGAATACAAAAGAAATAATACCCCTTACCGTAAAAGAAACTGAATATAAGAGTAGGGAAGTAGCAGAATACTTTTCTTATTTCTCTCTATACTTTATCTCTCTAGAGTTTCAGTGAATTCGTAAGAAATAATGAAGGAATGAGCTTCTATTTATAGAAAAATGGACTGCATAGTAACTAATTCATGAACGGTCCAGATTGATTTATTTTTAAACGGACGGCCCAGATTGATTTAATAAAATATTCTAATAAAAAAAAATCTTTTATATAAAATATAATATATATTATATATATATAACATTAGTCACGGGTTATGAACCCCGTGAACACTGCATGTCAAACATTCAACTATAACATCAATACTTATATATAAAGACAGCAAAGGCGATCCCAATTTAGAGTCGACTCTGAATCAATTTCTTTCAATTTCACTGAGTTTCAGTGAGTTATTTTCGAGTTTGTCTAATCTCTTCATCTTCTCCTCCTCATAACTTCAGTTTCTTCCCCTTCCCCTTCCCATTCCCAGCTAAATCGGTTCCTCAAATTTTCTTTTGTTCTGTATCTCTCCCTCCTCCCACCCGCATCTCAAATTTCTACATCTCTATTTCTGATTTATCCTAAACTTCTTTTGTAGGACAAACGAATGCGAGAAGTCGATTTGGGGTTTTCTGGGTGGAGAAAATTGAGAGATTTCGAACTGTGGAGTTTGTGGATCGATTAATTTTTTTGCCGATGACGATGACGTTAAGGTATTTCCTTATGCCGCCATGACTGAATCTATGACTGAATTTGAGACATCTTTATCTAGATTTTTCGAATTTATTTTGCCTCTGTGTTATATTATGTCATATTTGCTAAGAACTTGGCTCCAAAATTTGATGTTCCTGTTCAATTAATTCCTGAGCTATGTAGGGCTCACGATTTGAAGAAAATAGTCTATTTAAAAGAAAGTATCTTGAGAGAGCAGCCTTTGGTGTCTCTTTCTGTCCATGATTTGATGAGTGGGTTTTGTAAGACAGGGATGGTTGGAGAAGTAGCCATGCTACTCCAAGATATATTGTTAAAGGGTATATGCCTAGATGTTGAAGCTTATAACATACTTCTGCAATGGTATTGGAGATCGAAGAACTTCAGGAAAGTTTTATAACTACTTGGTTTTCTGATAAGGAAGAGCATACACATCTCAAATTTGAGTTACCGAAACTTGGTGTCTCTAATGTGTATGGTGGGAAGAATATCTTCTGCATTAAGCGTGAAAGAGTTTATGTTTAAAGAAAGCAAACCTTCGTATGTTTTCATATATAATATTCTGATTTTTTATCTTTTCTCATCTGGAAATAATATGATTGTGGATACAGTGTTAAAAGAATTTCAGGAGAGGGAATTGCAACTTGATGAGGCCACATACAATTTTGTTGTGTATAACATTTCTAAAACTTCTATAAGATTTTCATTATGCTATGTTTTTACTTGGTATAACATATATGACATTTGAGAATAAAATAAAAATTTAAAGCTTTTACAAAAATTGCAATTATAATTCTGCAGAATTTGACTTTCATTATTGTGAATTTTGGGTTTTTGTGAGGTTTTTGGTTACTTGATGAATTAAGGGAGAATCAGAAAGATAAAAAAGTACATTAATTTTTAATATATTTTAGTTTTTCTCTATTTTTAACATCTTCTATATTGTAAATGCATTGTTGCAGAACACTATGAATAGGAGATTGAGAGGCCTGACAAAGAGAGAGGAGAAAAGACGAGCCAAAATAGAATTCTTCTATTCCTATTGAGGTACACATCACTTATATTTCGCGAATACCATTAGTGTTTTTCACATATTTATGGTCGATCAATGAAACATAATTTAGATAAAAAATCAAAATAATAAAGACGGGCTCCCTCGCTTTGGGCTCACACCCCAGATATACAGAATTGCAAGGTAACTTTATATTTGACTTCCAAGATATTTCTGAAAATGTTTAAATGAAATAAATTGTCGTGTTGTCCATATTTGATTTCATGTTATTCATATTGACATCAAAAAACATCTAAAAAGTAATTTTCCATATCAACATCTCATTCGTTCCCTTATTAATTATTATAGTAAATAAAACATAAATAGTACCATCTAAATGAGTTTATAGATTTATCAATTGCATCTCTTATCATGCAAAGATCACAATTTTTGCTCGGTAACGATCCATGTATGATTAGTATGTTTATTTTTGTTGTTCTTTATTAATATTTGTTGTTTGATTATCATATCTATCTATTCAGCTAATTATATTAGTTTGCTATAAAGGATGATGCATTTCTTCAAGTATTTGTCTTTTGTGTGGGTTTGATTATTTTTCTCGCGTTTTAAGCTTCCCATGAAATAATTTTTGTTAAAGTTTTTTTTTAATTGATCATGAACATCATTGACTCTTCATTTCTGATGATTGCAATGAATGTGAGATTAAGTTTGTGTCTGCTCAAATAGTTGATTAAATTTACACAAATATAATTGAATGATTTTAACAAAATACCCCTAAATAATAAAGTTTCACTATCAGGAAAAAGTTGAAAATAAGATCCAAGGAGAGAGATTATTATTCTTTACATTTTTACTTAAGTCATTATACACTTAAATTTTTTTACAAAAAGGAATAAACATATCAAAAATAGGATTTAATTTAAATTACTTAGAGAAGTACCATGAATTATGGCCTTAACTCACAATTCCCACCTTTGAATTGATTGTATTTGTTCATCAATGTCAAGATCATGAGTTGAACACTGTAAATTTGAGGTATTATTGTAGATAATTGTTTGAAAAGTCCTTTTAAATTTTCTTTTTCTACTTAGATGGGATTAAATTCTCAATCATAAGTGACATGAATTGGTGAAAAAATTAAAAAAAAATTCTTGACTTTTGTTGTATATTTGATCTTTGTTTGGAGTTGTAGGCAATTATGAGATACTTCTATCTATATATAAGTTTATATATGAATTGAAATAGAGTTAATTTGAGGATACTTATACGTAAAATTAGCCCACAAGGTTAGTTTGGATTTCATTTTAGAAAGAATTCACGGCCTTTTGAATAGTATATAAATTAGGCCACATTGTAATTTGTAAGTTTTTTAATAAAATTTTTAATATTTGTTTTGCTAATGTTAATGAATCATTTTTTATACATGTTATCCTCTTAGAGAAAATTTTACATGTTAATTGTAGATATCGATTCATACTATTTCGAAAAAGAAAAAAATAATAATATGGATTCATATTATATACGTGATGTGTTCCCAGGTGCATATTACATACTCAAATACCACAAGGAATATATAAGTTGACCTGTTATTTTTTTATTCTAGATAATTGTAAACTACATGGTATTGCTATCTTCAAATTTTATCTTTTTAACTTTATCAGTAACCTCAATTTTAGTCATTATTCTCTCTCATGTATTTGTAAAACTATATATGTTGGCTTCCTTAGTTGATGTCCTGTGTTATGCTCTTAAACAGTATGAGTACCCATTTTTTATTGGTGATGTCAATGGAATAGTATTGTTGATTTGAGTGAATTCAAGACTATTATTGTTGTCTTCCTTCACCTTTGCCCTTGCCCCCCATATCCCAATTATTTATCTCTGTTTGATTAAAAGAGTTCTTTACAGAATTGTTGAAATTTGAATTTTAGGATTTCCCAATATGAACTTAGGGGGTAGAACTAAGATGCGAATGGAAAAGGATATATCTTCACCTTTCTTGGAAGAATTTTGAATATATGTTATGCTTTCTTTCAAAGTAGTATAATACACGGGGTTTCCAATCTGCAGCACATATCTAAAAAATGTTCAAATCTTTTTCTCCTTCATTTTCATTTTTTAGCAATGATATGCGAGACACGTTGGAGGATGCAACTGCTGCAAATAGTTGAAAGAGATTTAATCATTATTGAAATTATTGGAGCTATATCTGTTGATCACAATTACAGAATATTTGTATGTCAAACTTGATTTGTAATTATGACGATTTTATGGATGTAGTGTGATTTGGAGATTGTTAAATGACAAGTTGGATTAATTCAGTACTGGATTCTAACACTATAATTTTGGTATGAACTTTAAGAGGAGGTAAGTACTTAATATTTTGAAAATCTTGAGGGAGCTATGACAAAATTTTTGGGATGATTCTTTGGTTGGATGTATTGATATTTTGAAAGTGTAATATATTCTATCAAATTTTTAGATTTTGAGGGGTCTTTTAACATTTATACCTTTTAAGATTTTTTTTAATATATATTTTTCTAAGTAGTGTTCTAACCTTCTACTTAACAGTGAGTCGCTGAAAGGGGCACATGGTTTGGGTTACATAGAATGTAGTTTTATTCAATTTTAGTTGAGTAAAATTATAATGACATTAGCAATTTTTTTATTAGTTTTTGACCATATTTTTTCAATAGCTATAATGGTGTATATAACTAATGAGTTTTGGTTTGAAGTGTTAAAAAAGGAGTTACAATGCAGGTATAAAGGTGATATATGATAAAGATTGATTTCAAAAGTAACTCTAACAAGGATCTGTAACTTCTTTTTTAATCCTCAAATAAAGTGCAAGTGAGTAGGTAAGTGTTATTCAAATTCTTTTATTTAATAAGGACTTTTCAGTAGTATCAAATTTTTGGGGTCTTGCTATTTATATTTGGTAGTCCCGTATCTTTTGATATATTTACGTTGCACTCTTTGGTGCATTGCTTTGAATGAAGAACTCAATTCCAAGGAAGCAAATCTAAAAGAAGACCACAAGACCAAAGACGGCTTAAATCTTTGGAATATATAATACCGGCTTAAATCTTTGGAAGATATAATATTGTATTTTTATATAATGTTTAAATTTTAAAATGTAAAATGGGTTGTGTTGGGTTTGATAGCGTTTGTAATCAATTTTAAAAAAGTCCGTGTTAATAAATTATACAATCTATTATTCAAACTAGCTCGTGCATTGCACGGGCTATCAACTAGTATATATAAATATAATAATCATAATAATTGTACTCCCTGCCAATTTTATCAAATCAATCCATATATATATATATATATATATATATATATATATATATATATATATAATGAATAACCTACTACCGGTTATTTTGAAAAATAGATAAATGGGGGTCCATAAATAAACAAAAATTACCACAAATACTTCATAAAAATCTCTTCAATATTTTTAACAACATTTATCATCATTATTATAATTCACAATATTAATCGACCAGGTCGTTCCCAGGAAAGAGGGGGCTTTCTAATAAGGATTTTTTCCTATTGGCGCGCAATTAGGTGACCAAACCTCTCATTGACAGAACTTCTAGACATCGTTAATATTGCAAATAATAATATTAATAACTTCGTCGTCTCAATTATTGTTTTAATAATATACAAAATATTGAAAATAGTTGAATCAAATAACGTGAGATACTATGCGACAATTAATGTAGCAATAATTGAACAAAACTAAGTGACTTTTCACGCAGACATCAATAATCAATATCGTGTGCTACTGTGCAACTACGCATATTATTGTACTTTTAACACCAGGTGTTTCAACAGTTAACGGTAAAACTTCCGCCGTTATTTTCATAAAATATTTTTGTTATTTTCTCAATCCGACAATAATTTCGTTGTGGGGTTCACCAATGATTGCGTCGTTGTACGAATATTCCCTGCTAAAACGAATATTCTCCGACCAAACGAATATAATATAACAACTTGAATACTTTGCAAAATTTATAAATAATACCCACAACTATAACATTATATCAAATTTATTCCATAATATTAAAAAATGATATTTAAAGAAAATTTATTTATTTTTATTCATAAAAGTTGGGGTCTTACAGGAATAGTGAGGTAGCAAACTTTTCTTCTTCTTTCTCTCTGTAATTTCTCTCTATAATAATTGCTCTAAAGCTTTTGTGAATTGGTGAGAAATGAAGGAAGAATGATCTTCTATTTATAGGAAAATATAGTCTCGATAATTTCACGTTTTGGGGATCGAAATATTACAATACAATACCTCCAACTTTTCTTTCATTTTTAATTTAGTTCTGCAAGTATTATCAAACTTGCACCACCTCCCTTAATAGTAAATAATGTGAATCAATAGTTAAATCATGTGAATCAATAGTATAATCATATGAAAAATACGAATTACAGTATAGTACCTCTATTTGTACCTCTATTTTTAACTTAGTCATGCAACTATTATCAATCTTGCACCAACTCCCCTAATAGTAATGAATGTGATTCAATAGTACACACATGTGAACAAATAGTTATATAAACATGTGAATTAGTAGCAATTAATTGCTCATTTATCCGATAAATTATCCGATTTATCAATATAACCCTCAGACATCAATTATCATCGGAATAGATGTCAATTTCCACTAACACTAATAATCCCAACACAATGGAACTATCAAATTCATCTTTAATCAACACGAACTTATTCATCATTAATATTATAACTCACAATATTTAACAACCAGGTCGTTCCCAGGAAAGAGGGGGATTTCCGATAAGGATTTCTCCTTATTGGCGCGCAATTAGGTGACCAAACCTCTCCTTGACAGAACTTCTAGACTTTGTAAATATTGCAATTTAATAATATGAATAACTTTGTCGTCTCAATTAATGATTTAATAATATATCATATAATGCAGATGATATTGTGACAATAATCGAATCAATAATATGAGAGATATGATGCAGCAATTACTATAGCAATAATTGACTATAACTGAGTGACTTCTCACGTAAGCATCAATAACCAATACTGCAAGACCCCAATTTTTTTAATGAATACAATCAAATTTTCTCTAATTATTATTGTGAATAATAAGGTGTTAATTTGATATAATACTTTGGTTATGGGTAAAATGTGTAAATTTTCAAAATAAGCAAGTGGTTATATAATATTCATTGTTGTCGGGGAATATTCGTTTTGCTTCAAAATTGGTTATTATGGAGTACTATTGATCTTGAATAAACTGTTATACGAATCCCTACTAATTGTCCTTCTGTCTCACTGGATTCGTTTTCTTTAAAATATTTTTCATCATCCGCAGTCCTAAATGATGATATTACTGAATATCTTTGGCCTGTAGTACAAAGATGAATGATCAACTGATGAATATCTTTGGCCTGTAGTGCAAAGATGAATGATTACCTAATGAATATCTTTGGCCCGTAGTGCAAAGATGAACAGGTGTTGAGATGAACATGACCAACTGGTGATACAAATGAATATCTTTGGCCTGTAGTGCAAAGATGAATATTTGATTCAAGATGTATATTGATTGATGTTACAGGGATAAAAAATTGATGATGGACTTTTTATATCTCAGAAGATAGTAGAATTCTTTCTCTACTTGACTCTTCTAATGGATTACTATTTCCGCTGCAGTTATTGATCTTAAACTTGTTGTCTATTATATTTTATCAGATTATTCCTTGTTGAAGACTAACGATAATTTGTTGTATATTATCTTAGTTATAATATTTTCTTACTGGGCTAGTTGAGTTCACCCTTTTCCTTTTTGTTCCATTTTTCTTCACAGGAGGTGAGAACATAGTAGGAACTAGCCGGGGTTTGGAGTGATGGTTCAGGATAGTTGTTTTAGTAGTCCTCACTATTTCGTAAAATAGTGTATCAATAATTATAACGAGGACTCCTTTTGAGTTTTTATACTCTCTATTAGACATTAGTTGTATTCAAACTCACAGTATATGTATTGTCGTATTTTGCACGATAATTGTATTACTGAAGTTGTATTTGTTTTTGTACCATGTATTTTGCGACTCAGAATGGACGTTGTATACCCATTTTGGGGGCGTCACAAATACCGTGTGCTACTATGCAACCACGGGTATTATTGTACTTTTATTACCGGGTAGTTCAACAGTTTTAATGGTAACACTTTCGCCGTTATTTTTATAAGAAGATAATTCTGTCGTTTTTTTACTACGACAATAGTTCCGTTGTGGGGTTCACCAATGATTGTGCCGTCGTACGAATATTTCCTGTTAAAACGAATATTCCCCGACCAATCGAATATTATATAACCACTTGCTTACTTTGTAAAATTTATAAATATTACCCACAACTATAATATTATATCATATCCACACCATAATATTCAAAAATATATTTCGAGAGAAATTAATTTTTATTCATAAAATTTGGGGTCTTACATAAGATCTCAATTAATAGCATTTTGTTCTAAATCATATAAAAAAAATTCTTTTTAAGTAATACTTAAATTGTTGAGTACAAAATGTTGAAGAATTTACTAATAATTTTTAAAATGAGAATAATATAATTTGTCTTTTAACATTTTTAATTCTACGTATATTAAAGTTTGTTTTAGAACAAATTCTTTTTCTTCAATCATAGATTAAATTCTAAAGTTAGAGTAATAATGTCACTTAAAATGTTAAGTATAGAAGAATAATTAAGTACAATGTGTCTCTAAATATATATTTAGTCGGGTATAATAATTTTTTCTTTGATAATAATAATAGCCTATAATAATTCATTTATTTTTACGTCATAGATTTGGCAGCCAAATTTTATATTGTAATTTGTAAGGAGGAAAAAAATTAGAAAAAAAAGGTGGGTACTATTTTGGGACAAAAGAAGTACATTACTTAGGTGGGTATAGGACCATTTTAAAGCGTGGACTACTTATTAATGCGTTAATTATTATTCCTAAATCCTAATGGACAATTCTTTAAAAAAATGCCATTTGCTACACTATGATAGTTAAAGTTTACTACTCCCTCCTTCTCTTAATATATGACGTTTTAGAGTTACGCATAAAAATTAGAAAAATAATTGTACAATATTAAATATAGGCCAAAGGTCTAAAAATGTCTCGTGTTTTCCCCGAATTCCCACTTATACCTTGAATTTTTTTCCCAAAAGTACCCTTAACGTTACAAATTTCAGCTCAACGTTGTCTCTCCCGTTAACAGACATGTCACCTATACTAACGTGACTGACACATCATCTAATTATGCCGACGAGGCATGAAGAAAAAACAAATTTTGTTGACACATGGCAAGATGATATCTAATAAAAAAAATATTTTTTTTCCTTTTCTCCCTTTTTCTCTCATCTCCTTCCTCTATTCTCTCTCTCCGTCTTCTTTACCAAATTTGAAAAACTAATTGGGATTTACATATCTATGTATATATCCCCTCCTTCCATCTCATTATAAATTTCAAATACCATATCAAATTCATTATAAAATTGAAGTACTCATATTAAATCCCTCACAAATTTTATTAAAAATTAACATAAATCAGAACCAAAATGGATTTATTAATCAAAATTTCATCATCCTCTGTTCCCGGATCAAGGTTAAAAAAATTAGATTCTCACTGATCATCCCAAGCCTCTGTAAGTGACTGATTTTGCACACTTTCCAAATAATTGTCTTCTTCTTAAACATATGTCAATCTTGGAACTTACCTAAAAATCAATTCAATTTCTGTTTCAAACATAAATCATAAAGTATTCATTTGCAAGAACTAAAAACAAAAATGCACCATATTTCTCAATTTAACAATAATCATTACAGTGGGCACATAGAAAGACAGTGATTTCTAAAACTAAGCTTAAATAAATTTCATCACTAATCACTTTACAATAAAATATGGTTCAATAACATTCTCAAATTTAGATATATGAAGAAGAAGAGCCAAAATTATATTACTCAGATCTATTTTCTCTCTCTAAACTCATTATTCTCAAAGATCCTTTTAAATTAGTACAACAAAGAAATCTCATTTATACAACACTATTGTGAGACCCCGAATTTTATGAAATAAAAGTATTCAATTTTTCTATTTTGGTAAATATTTAAATTGATAAAAATTTAAAGTTAGGGGTGATATGTGAATTTTTTTAAAGTAGAAAAATGTCATAAAATACCCGGTTACTATTCACTCTAGTATTGTTCTGTGACAACCCCAAAATAGGTCCATTCCATCCAACCCATTCTGAGTCGCCAAATACATGGTATTGAAAACAACTACAACTTTATTACAATAATTGTTGTGCAAAATACAACAACTCATGTGTTGTGAGTTTTGATACAAATATATATATCAACTGTGACTCTTGACACCAACTTAGGTAGCACGCCACCATGACATCTTACATAAAGGTATAGTCAAAAACTGTTTTAGAAATTAAAATATTTGGGAAGTGCTCAAGGAAACCTTCGTACATGGGAGGCCATGCTTCTAAGTTATGATAGATATCATATGGCCACATAATTATCCTTGGTTGACCCAATAGACCCCAAATAAAAACGAAAAGATTACTATCATATTCTTCCCAATGGTGAGTCTTCTCTTGACATATCATTATCTCTACTGTCTCTAATTGAGAATTATACTTCAAACAAACACCAAGATTATATAGGTAGTTCTCGTAAATATACTCAGCAAGTGGATGAGCACAACCATGACTTATGATGACACGAGGTTATATGTCATTAGACATCTTGTATGATAGTGGCAAAACACCCTTCCAAAGTTGAGTTCGCCTCACCCTAGTTGATTCACCAAATATAACTGCTAAATGATGACCACCGTTCTATTCCCCTGTTACCCCCGGTCGACCTAGCTACACTCTTATTACCTGAAAGGAATTGTGAAGCAAAAGGGTGAGCACAACTAGCTTAGTAAAGAATATTATAACTAAAGATAATTAAATTATCAATAGCCTTCAGCAGTAATAAATCAGAAATTTAGAACATATGGTAGATGATAAAACTTTTCAACCATAGTTGCAGCGGAACAAACAATCCATTAGAAGAGTCAAATAGACCATAAAGTCTACTATCTTCTCCACATTAAAAGTCCACCAATAGTGTTTTATCCCTGTAACATCACTTAACAATTTCTTTCCACAATTATATGAATAACTCATAATTATAATTATGATTCTAAATTCCTCTTCGCACCCAGGACGAAGATAATTTTCATCACCTGAAACATCAAAGATCATGGTTATAAAAATTAAGTCAAAGAGAAATTAATATCATCATTAGGGTTATAAAAATATTATATATGATAGTAAAATCAATATAATCAAAAAATCTAGATTTAATCTCTAGAGTAATATTCATAAATCAACTATAATTTGGTTAGAAAAAGAAACCAATTTTGTCATGAATAGTAACTCGTGAATAGTAACCCATGAATAGTAACTTCGTGAATAGTAACTCATGAATAGTAACTCGTGAATAGTAACTTATAAATAGTAAACCCGACACAAAAAGGTAGAAATTTTATAATAAAATTCATATCAATATTTCGACATAATGATATTGAAATAACATTTCTTAAACTTATAAACGATTTATTTTAATTGTTTACACTTTACTAAATAAATGCATTTAATCATCCTAAAATTTCAAACTCATAAGATTTCATCACCAATAACTAAAACCCTCATCAAAAATCTGCATATACCTCATATAGGATTCTCAAGCCATAAAATCTTATTTTCCAATTTTCTTACTTCACATAACATATTTTATTCATTTACTCATAACTAGTCTATTTTCATGAAAAATACCAAATCAATTCTAAAAATATTTCTTTTCTGGGATTTAGTAGAATATAGTCCCATATTGAACATATATTTTTCTCAGAATTTTTAAAATTCATTTACTATTTTTTTATATGGCCAAAACTGCCGAATATTTAGACATTTATCACAAATTGTACTTTTATCTAAAAATTCCGAAATTCACAGAATACACTGATATTATATAGATGTACTCCCAATAAAAATTTCATCAATTTTGGAGTTAACCACAAGAAGTTATAAGGGTTTACTTTTAAAATTATTTTTTCCCGTAAAATTTATTACTCTTAATCTATACATCCAAAAATTACTATTTTTGGACACAATCGATAAAATTCATCAAAATGTCATTTCAAATTTTTCCAGAATTTTTTGAAGTTCGGAAGAAGTACGAACTGAAAAACATAATAACCCTTAAAATCCCTTACCTCAAAAGAGCAGTATTGAATAACGGATATAACGCTGAACGAACTTGCGCCATATAGCAACACTCAAGATATCTAAATACTACCAAAAATATGCTTGATAATATAGAGAGAGAAACCTTATGTTTCTGGTGTAATTTTCAATTCTAACATAAGCACCAATTTATAGAAAAATGCTAGAACGCCAAATGACACTAAAATAATAAAATATATTATTTTTTTTCTTCTTCCACGCCACCTCAATTTGTCAAGCCAGCCACCAGCCATATTTGAACCAAAAGATAGCTGTCTATGTGTTGATAACCAAGTGGGTCCCACCCATAAATTAATAAAAATCATTTTATTTTTCGAAACTTCAACAATTCATAGAAAATAGACCGTTTATCAGAAAAATACGAATTTTATATCCATTCTGCCTAAAATCAAATTCTCTACAACTTTGTAGCTTTGAGTTTTTCCAAATTCCAAACCAAAAATATCCAAAATCCACAAATAGATGATTTTTAATACCTCCACACCGACAAAATACTGATAAAACACCTCAGCATTAATTACTTCATTTTTATCCATATAAAAATAATATATCCATCATTTATATCCACATAAAATAAATATTTTCTTATCATATAAATCAATAATTAATTATTCACAAATAATTTTACAAAATCACAATAATGACAACCAGGTAGTTTCCAGGAAAGAGGGGGCTTTCCGATAAGGATTTCTCCTTACTGTCGCACAATTAGGTGATCAAACCTCTCCTTGACAGAACTTTTTAAACATTGCCAATAATGCTATCGAATAATATTATTCAAATAATATGAATTATTGATCGGATAATGGAGATACTATGCAGTGACAATTATTGAAACAACAATAATATAAAATATCAACGCAGCAATTATTGATTCAATAAAATAAAATATTAAACAGTAATTACTGTAACAATTATTGAGTAGTGCTTTCTCACGTAAGAATCAATAATTAAAAAAAATATTGTGCAATACCGTGTGATACTGTGCAACTACACGTATTACTGTATTTTAACCACCGGGTATTCCAACAGTGTTAACGGTAACCATTACGCCGTTATTTATAAAAACTCAAATTTGTCATTTTCTTCATCTGACAGTTATTCTGTTTTGGGGCCCACAGATGACCGCGTCGTCGTATGAATATTACTCGACAGAAAGAATATTCCACGACCAAACGAATATTCCCCGACAACAATGAATATTTTATAAACACTTGTGTATTTTGAAAAAATTCATATATCACCCTTAACTTTGTTTTTTATCAATTTAACCATTTACTAAATAGAAAAATTGAATACTTTTATTTCATAAAATTTGGGGTCTTACGGTTCACTTGAGTATTTGGGACACTTTTTGTGTTGGAATACTATTCACGAGTTACTATTCATGGGTTACTATTCACCCGATTACTATTCACTCTTTTATTGTTCACTCGGGTATTTGGGACACTTTTTGTGTCGGGGTATTATTCACATGGTACTATTCTCGAAGTACTATTCATGAGGTACTATTCACCCGAAAAATATATTTCTTTTTGGTCCAAATTATTTTTGAGTACAATATTATTCCATGAAGACCGTTGGTTGAAATTATAATAAAGGTGATAAGTTTTGTTTTATTAGTATTATTAATGTAATAAAACAGAAAAGATTTTTATATAAAATAGAATACTTTTTTAAAGTTATTCTATAAATAGAATATATTATATTCTATTATGCATAGTATTTTGCATAGTGTCTGCATAGTATTTTGCATAGTAAAATCTTTTTATATAAAATAGAATAATTTTATTAAGTTATTCATTTTATTAGATTATAAATAGAATATATTATATTTTATTTAAAAGATTATGCTTTAAATATGGATCGTCCGATTAAAAGTAAATCAATCTGGACCGTTCATGAATTAGTTACTATGTTGTCCATTCTTCTATAAATAGAAGCTCATTCCTTTATTATTTATTAAGAATTCACTGAAACTCTAGAGAGAGAAACTATAGAGAGAGTTCTTCTTCTATAATCTTGAGCGTATTTCTTTAGAGTTTAAAAAATCTTTGAGCGTAGTGCAAGTTTTCTTCGAGTATATCATCGCCCTACCTGTCGGAATACTCTTCTTTCAAAGGTAAGGGATATTATTTGTTGTACTCGTAAGGGATATTATAGTTTATCTCTCTAGAGTTTCAGTGAATTCGTAAGAAATAATGAAGGAATGAGTTTCTATTTATAGAAAAATGGACTGCATAGTAACTAACTCATGAACGGACCTGATTGATTTACTTTAATCTGACGGTCCATATTTAAAGCAAAATCTTTTAAATAAAATATAATATATTCTATTTATAATATAATAAAACGAATAACTTTATAAAAGATTTTACTATGCAAACACTATACAGGCACTATGCAAACACTATGCATAATAAAATATAATATATTCTAATTATTGTCTAATAAAATAGATAACTTTATAAAAATATTCTGTTTTATATAAAAAGATTTTACTATTAGCCTAATAAAACGAATAACTTTACAAAAATATTCTATTTTATATAAAAAGATTTTCTGTTTTATTACCTTAATAATACTAATAAAATAAAACTGAGTGACTTATCACATAAGCATCAATAATCAATATCGTGTGCTACTATGCAACCACGCGTATTACTGTACTTTTACTACCGAGTAGTTCAACAGTATTAATGGTAAAACTTCCGCCGTTATTTTCAATAAAATATTTTTGTCATTTTCTCAATCCGACAATAATTCTGTTGTGGGGTCCACCAATAATTGTGCCGTCGTACGAATATTTCTTATTAAAACGAATATTCCCCGACCAATGAAATATTATATAATAACTTGCGTACTTTACAAAATTTATAAATATTACCCACAATTATAATATTATATCAAATCCACACCATAATATTCAAAAAATTATTTTGAGAAAATTAAATATTTATTCATAAAATCTAGGGTCTCACACCAACTATATGCTCTGACTCTCTCAAAATTAATTAAGGAAACTAATGAAGAAATGAAGACTAGAATGCTTTATAATGCTTGAATGTTAGAGAAATGAATGATTTGAATGGGTTGCCCCCTATCTATTTATAGGAGGGGTTGGTGACCCTTCGAATGAGGTATTAACCATTGAAAAAGCATGAGATACTTCTGAAAAGGCATTGCATGGCATCCTTTGATCAAAACGATGTAGTTTTGATATTTTGCGAAATGGGCATGTCCATTCGGGCCACAATATGACGTAATTTTAGTTTGATTAGAACAAAAATGACGTAGTTTAAGGCATAACAGAAAAGGCACGTCCGTTCAGGCAAAAATGACATAATTTTGCAACGCCTGTTCAGGCAGATACCGCTTCTCAAAACGACACAGTATTTATAATAAATAATATTTATCAAAACTACACAGTTTTGATAATATAACTAAAATAAATTTAATTTTAAATAAATTTTGTCCAAAATATTATATACAAGGACCTAGACTCTCGAACCACGTGCCCAAACCAGGCCGGCGACGTGCGTGTTGGTTTGAACCAAGCCTTGGCTAAGTCATCTCCCTTTCACAAAAGTGGGGTGCCCCTTGGGGCCCAAACCCAAGAGTAACTTTTGTAAGACCCCGAATTTTATGAAAGAAAAACATTCAATTTTTCTTATAAATAATATTCTAAATAGTAAGGTGATAATTTAATAAATGTTATAGTTATGGGTGATATGTGCAAATTTTACAAAGTAAGCAAGTTGTCATAAAATATTCGTCTGGTCGGGAATATTCGTACGACGACGTAATCATTGGTTTTACAGTTGTATGTCTTTGGCCCGTAGTGCAAAGATGGACTGTTGATTATTGGTTTTACAGTTGTATGTCTTTGGCCCGTAGTGCAAAAATGGGCTGTTGATTATTGATTTTACAGTTATATTTTTTTGGCCCGTTGTGCAAAGATGGATTGTTAATTATTGGTTTTACAGTTGAACATCTTTGACCCGTAGTACAAAGATAGATAATTGATTGGTATGTTCATGACCATTGATATTACAGTTGAATATCTTTGACCCGTAGTGCAAAGATAGACAATTGATTGGTATGATCATGATCATTGTTGTTACATTTGAATGTCATTGGTGTAGAGTGTAAAGACGATATAATTATTGAGTGTCTTTAGCCTTTGTGACAAGGAAATTAAGTGAAAGTTCTATTAAGCCTTTGTGGCAAAAAGAAACTGTTAATTTACATTATTATAAACATGAATTGTGAATTTAACTAGAAAATTCTCTTTGTTTTGGGTACAACAAAGAATTGTTGATGGGTATTACATAAATGACATATTAATGATGGACTTTTAATTTGGAGAAGATAGTAGACATTATGTTCTACTTGACTCTTCTAATGGATTATTGATTCCGCTGTAATTATGGTTGAAAACTTTTATCATCTATCATATGTTTTAAATATCTAATTTATTACTGATGAAAGCTATTGATAATTTAATTATCTTTAGTCATAATATTCTTTACTGGGCTATTTGTCATCACCCTTTTGCTTCACAATTTCTTTCAGGTAATAAGAGTATAGCTGGATCGAGCGGTGATTACAAGAGAATAAAGTGATGGTCTGTGATAGTTGAAGTTTCTTAATACATTATAAAATAGCATAACAATATAAAATTGTATTGAGAACTTAAAATGTATGTGTCGTATTTTATAGGCCATTTAATAGTTAATTCTGGTGAACAACAATATGGTGATGAGAACCCGACTTTAAAAGTGTCAAAAATGCATCCCATTAGAATGAGGAGGACATAATTGTATGAAGAGCTTAAATGGTGTGTTTCTATTACCATACATGATGTCTAACCACATACAAATTCGTGTTATCATAAGATATGATTATGCGCATCCACTTGCTGACTATATCTATGATATTGGAATAAACATGACAATAATTTTCTCGTTCTTCTTTGGGGTCTATTGGGTCAACCAAGGGTAATTTTCAAGTCTTATGATATCTATTATAACTTAGATGCATAACATCCCATGTATGAAAGCTTCCTTGAGCATTTTCCAAATATTTTAATTCCTAAAACTGTAGTGTGTATTTGGCGACTCAAAATAGGTTGTGTGAACCTATTTTAGGGGTGTCACAACTATCTAGCATATAAACTAATCAATTCTTTAGTTCTTAATCGATGTGGGACTTAGCTTCCCACATATATTTATTACTCCCTTCATTCCTAAATAATTGACGTTATAGGGAGTTCAAAATTTCTCAATATATTTGACGTTACCAAATTTTTAGGAAGCATTAATTACAATTTTTCCTCTATTGTCCCTCTACTATATGGAGTATTTCATTTATCTAGACAACTATATGGAGTACATCTTTTCTTAATTAATGCAAGTGTAATTGTGGTAATACATATCAATCTTAATGACAAAATTGGAGTAATAAATGATTTCTTTAATAAGTGTGAAAACTTTCAAAACGTCAATTATTTAGGGATGGAGAGAGTATTATTTATCATTTCCAATGATGATATTTGGGAGTTAATATCTTATTCATTACTCCATGAATTTGAGTTTCTAAATACTTAATTTAATTTGCTCGTGGAATAGAACACATTGATATGTGAATTCACTTTAAATAATTAATTAAATCCACTTTAATTTTAACTCAAATTCTAACAGTATGATCCTAAAATTTTATTGTAATGAGAAAAACAAAAATCGTCCTTTTTAATTCTTAATGATCATAATATTAATTATATATATATATATATATATATATATATATATATATATATATATATATTTTAAAAATTTAATGTCAAGTATGATCTTAAAAGGTAATGTTATGTAATGAAAAGTTAGTTAAAGGACTAGAAACTGATATTTTCACGTAAAAATTTAAAATTTTCACATGATCTTTTTCACATGAATACTGAGCGAGTCTCACTTTCATATGAGAGAGATTTATATAAAAATATTATTTTAACATGTGAAAATATTTTTTTAAAACAACTTATATTAAAACAAATATGAGAGTGATTTATATAAAAATATTTTTTTAAAATAACTTATATTAAGGAACGAAGAGAGTACATTCTAAATATTAATAATCAATCAGCACTTTATGTTACTATTGGAATTCAGCACTTTATTATAAAGTGGTATACATTTCTATCTTAACATAAATGTACTCCCTCCTCTCCCCCCCTTTCTTAAATATTGATGTTTTAGGAGATACTACAAATTAAGAAATGTAATTAATATAATTGAGTTTAAAATTTTAATTTTATTCCGGAGTTCAATCAAAAATACAAAAATAAAAATTTGAATTCTTCTTATAATTCTCAAATCTTCCAACAAAAACAGAAACGCAGTTAAAGAGAATTAAATATTAAAAATGTATTTATATTTCATGTTTACACATATAAATCATGTGTAAACATATAATTTAAAAGGTTAGGAGGTTATTAGTGCAAATAGTTCATTGAGATATTAAATTATTATAAATATCCTATTTCATTTATAAATTCGTATTTCAAATTTAGTGTTTTGTTTTCATGATGTTTATTAAATGAATGTGAGATTCATTTTTATTTATGTGAGTAAAATTTTATAAAAATAAAATCAATTTCTTTGGACTCCTTGCTTGCATTACATGTGTTATGCTATATATTATTTTGAACACCACCCCATTACAATTAAATTATTACTCCCTCCGTTCTTAAAAGAAAAAATTTATTTCAAAAAGTTTGTCGTTTATAATTTTCGAGGAGAATAAATTATTTACTTTACTATATTACCCCTACCTTCTCTCATTGTCCCAATAAATTCTCTCTCTTGTTTTAATAGTTTTCAATTTCCCATAAAAGGATAGTAATGGAATTTCAAACAAATTTTACTTGATAAATAATATTTTCTTAATCCATGTGCCAAAACCTTAAACGACAATCTTTTAGGAACGGAGGGAGTAATTAACAAATATTAAGATACATTTTAAAAGGGATAAATCATCTTTTGGTACCTCTACTGGGACACGACTTATAATTTGGTACTCGAAGTGAAAAAAATTACAAGCTGGTGATTGTACTCGAAAAATGTTACACTCTGTTAAATATTATGGACACGACTTACAATTTGATACCCGAAGTGAAAAAAGTTACAAACTGGTGATTGTACTCGAAAAATATTACACTCTGTTAAACAGTAGAGTTTCATCTTTATTTTGTTTGAAAATTAAGGTTCTCTTCTTCTGTCTTTCTTCTTCTCTCATTCTTCTTGTCTCGATTCTCCATTGATTACTGGTTCCCATATATTTATTAAAGGGTTTTTAGTGTTTAATTGAAAGGATGAGCTCGTCTTGGAGTGGAATCGTAAATGAAATCGGGGAAGAAAATTTTAGTTCATGCAACAAAAATGAATGGATTACACCAGAGTTCCCAAGTCGGTGCCACTATTGAGCAATGGTGCGAATGTGGGAGGCAAGAAAAGATGAAACAAAACATCGAGGATCTTCTTCACTTCTCTCTCTGTATGTTTGTCTCTCCCGTTGGATCAATTTTAACGATTATTTAAAAATTAGAAAGTACAAGCACCAGATGACAAAAAAAATTTAGTACAATAACTAGTTTGTAACTTTTTTCATTGCAGTTACCAAATTATAAGTCATGTCGCTAATGTTTAACGGAATGTAACATTTTACGAGTACAATCACCAGTTTGTAACTTTTTTCACTTCGAATACCAAATTGTAAGTCGTGTCCCAATACAGGTACCAAAAGTTGATTTACCCCATTTTAAAATAATAATAAACGAATCACTTACCACTAAACTAGACGTAGAGCTGGCAAACGGGTGGGCGGGCTAAAAACGGCCCGGGTTTTGGCGAGCTGAAAAAGTGAGGCCCGTGGCCCGGGTTGGGCGGGCCGGGCCAGCCCGCGGGCTTTTTCCTCTTTTTTTTTGCAAAATCTTGATACACCAAAAATAGTAATAATAATAAATATTAATAATAATTTTAATTACTTAAATTAACTACATATCTCAATCAATTAAAATTTTATTAGTATTATAATTTTAGATATTATTTTAAAGGCATGATTTGGGATAATGATTGATTTACTTTCCAAATAAGTAGGGGAAATGCATAATTAAGGGATAATGATTTATTTACTTTCCAAATGTACTACAATAAGTAGGAGGATTGCATAATTAAGGGATAAAATTATCTATATTATTGTGTATAGATTTTGGACTTGCAATCTAAAAAATTAGTGGTTGATTCGGATTATATATTGCTAGTAATTCAAAATATATAATCAAATTTGATTCTTTAAAATTAATATAATTTATTTAACTTTTAAAAATAATAAATACTGTAATTAATACTAATATATAGATAATTTTAAATTTTTATAATTATATTATCTAACTTAAACTAATAATTGTTAGTTTAATAGTTTTATACTTTAAAATTATTAACTACATATCTCAATCAATTAAAATTTTAATAGTATTATAAATTAGTATTATTAATTAATTATCTACATTAACTACATATCTTAATTATAATTTTCAAATATAGTTAAAATTTATTGAAGATTGCATTAAAAACAAATAGTTATTGTAGCTTAGTTGGTTTGAACTATTATTTATTTACTTACAAGTCTTGTGTTCAAGCCCTACAAGTAGCAAAATTTTATTCAAAAAAAAAACTCACGGGCCATAGGCCGGGCCAAAAATGCCCAAGTTTCCATGGACTAAAAAAGTTAAGCCCAAAGCCCAATTTTTATAGGCTAGTCCAGCTCGGCCAGGCCCGCGGGCTTGGGCCAATTTTACTAGGTCTAACTAGACGTAACCAGAGGATAGTAATTAACTCTTTTTAAAAGAGTCCCAGGTTTCGGAAATTAGGTATATTTCTTTTAGTAGGCGGTTACGCAGGTGAGGTTGTATATGTGTCAATATTCTCCTATTGACTAATTGATCAACTTACCAAAAAATAACTTCAGGATCCAGTTAATTTCCTAATAAATTGATCAATTAATAAATACAGAAATTTACCTCTTGACCTGCGTATCAACATTGTATTGATCAATTGACTAAAGTATAATAATCATTCAGGATTCTTTATAATAATATTCCCTTTATTTATTAAAATAATTCTATTTAAGAAATTATTTACACCCAAATCAAAAATTTTAATTTTTAATTAAATAATTTTTGACCAAGTGCTGAAATCAATTAACTAAGACGGTTTGAAACGGTCAATTAATTGCAATGCAATCCCTTATCCAAACTCACTCGCTTAATTACTCTTCCATCCATTGAAAAATGACAAAAGTTAGTAGTTTTGGACCAGGTGTTTGGGAGGACTTCAATATTTAGTTTCCTTCAATATTTCAACAATTCTATACATTTAAATCATCCTTATATATTTTTGTCATCTAATTAATTAATTAGTCTATTATTCCATTAAAATATGACGAAACAAGAAACAAATATACACAATGAAACATGATTTAGTTATAATCACGAATATCATTAACTTCATAAGAATTCTCCAACTATAACTTTTACATGATTAGTATGCATGGTTGGGTATGGTATGCATCACTCATGCACTTGTCAAAGTTCATGATCGGTTATGTAATATATTTTAATCCGGCAAAACTAATGATTTAGCCACCCAAGTTAGCACGTTTTATTGAATACCCGATTGAACTTTTAATTTTTTAAATTAACTCACTGAACTAATTTTTATTTTCAAATTGAGTCATTCCGTTAAAAAAAAGTTGACAGACGTTAATTTTTTATTTACGTAGCGCTGACTTGGACTTAAAAAAAAGGAAAAAAAAGAAAATGACATGGAAAATAAAAGAACTTAACAGCCAAAAAATGAACTTACCACCATATTGCCACTTGGATGGTCCTCTCCAATATCCTAGAACAATAAAAGTATCATGCTGCCTCTTGCCAAAAAATAAGAAATTAAAAAAGACAACTCTGTTTCCCCAGTTTATGGAAGTTCTTCAATGTAGATCGATCTGCACAACAAAACAAAATTATAGAAACACAGTTTACTATGGAAAACGATATTCACCATAGCCACCATAAACTGATTCATATCATTGATACACGAGGAGTTTGATTACAAAGTAGAAATGGGAAGTCATGATAATAACTACAGGTTTCCCTTTTCTCATTCACATATTACGGACGGCATCATGCGTGTATAAGATTTACCTATGCGGTCAACCATAATGAGTTTCTTTTACACTGGACCTAACTGCATGAACCTGAAGCCAATACTAAATACCAGCCTACTCAAATAGACAGTAAGAATCCATCTTCACAACATTTCTGGTGGAAGTGGGCACATTTATAGAAGCCCAAGTGTTTTCAGCTGCTGAACATGCTCAGGTGGGAGAGGAGGAGGAGACCAATCAGATCCAGTCATCTCGCCATCAATATCCTCAACAACATATTCCTAATCAAGCAATTCATAAGAGTTTGAAAATGAAATTGAGGAAAATTAAAGATTTTGATGGTGTTGGAAGTTACAAGAGGAAGAAAATAATGCAACAATCCTAGCGTATGGCTTGTATGATGAGGCAAGTTCAACACTAAATAAGGCTCCAGAATTTGTCTTTAAGTTGGACATTTAAGGGAGAACATATATATATGGAGTTTTCCTACATTCAGAACCCAGATGCTTGAGAAAGCATTCATTTTATGAATCAAATTAAACATAAAAATAACTAGATCAAATGGACTTCCAATTTTAAATTGCCTAGTGGGCAAAAAACCTATTTCCATAGTGGAGATGTCTCATCTTCACCACCCCCTTAGTAATATAATGTTTTTAGAAATATCAATAAAAATACACTGACCAGCTTCACACATCACACAACTATGTAAGGACGCTATAACATACTATAGAGATTAGAAAAAGGTATCTAACTCACTTTTGTTAGCATCCTTTTTGCCAGTATATGATAGTGTCGCTGCCAAATCCTTTGTCCAACCATTGTAGCCACCAATACGCTGTAGAATATACCAATCACCGTAAATGATATTAGTACAATCAAAGCCATTATAAAAAATAATGGTAACCCAGCTTCACCAGCACCTCCCAAGCAACCACATTCACCAGATGCACTAGCACAACTCTCAAAGCATGTTGTGCAATCAGTCCACATACAAAGGGTACCAGGCAAATGGCAGTCAGCGCACAGCCTGCAAGGATGACAAACAGAATCAATACAACTGAACTAAACATATGTTGGGAAGTAGAAAGATCCATAGGTTTAAATCTCTTTATCTTATTAAGCGGAATAACAAAAAAGTACTCTTCAATATGTAATCTTGTAGTTTGTACTTTGTAACGCAAATTAAACTAAGGGCATGCATATAGACCTTAAAGTTACTGCATTCAGCCGTTCAGGCAATTACAAATACTTAAATACCATAAATCACAAGTGCATGCAAAGATGTGAAACACTCGTTGCTATTTCTTGCTAATTGTTGCAAGCACAAAGTCCTTGGCAAATATATCCTAGAGCTTACCTCACTAATTGTGCTATAGATGCATTTTATCAACGGTGGGGAAACATTGATTGACGACTTTGATATTCTAACTGAAAACTGGAGGAAGCAAATGACAATACATTCTTTTTCATAATCCATTTAAAATAACAAGAATGACAAGAGGCATTCTCTTCAAGGATGTCAAAGATCCCAAGAACCATAGAACAGGGTTATACCCAGGATGACAGCAACAAAGACACAACTCTCTACATGGCTGAGCCAGATCATTCCGCACTCTTCGATCATAACAAGTTATGAAGCATCCAGATAATCCCAGCAGAGCAAAAAACAGTAGTGCTCCTGCAAATGCCAACAATGATCATAAGAATTTAAGCACCATTAAAACCAAGTTTCAAATGTGTGATGTGTAGGTAACGTAAAAAAATATGTGTTCTTAAAGCTAGCTTTAATAGTGACAAGCATATGTCACAGACAAGAATTTATGGGTTCAAACAATACCCAATGTGTAGAATAAGGTAACCCTAGAAAGAGATTTCATGCAATAAAACCTCAACAAAAATCAAATAATAGCAAATAACGCTTCTAATAGAAGATGTGTTTCAAGTCATCAATTAGGGAAGATAACGATTAAAACAAGAAAATTTTGGCAAAAGAAATGCAACAACTACCGGAAGACGTGGCAAGTTTCTCCTTGTAGTCACAAATTTCTGAGCAGAGTAAAAAGTGCAGAGGTTAGGCATGCTTATTGTGAAAAAACTCATTATCCTTGGTCCAATTCAGACATGCAAAAGAATAATGAAGTAGTATGAACCATCTTGACTTAACAAAAGGCAAATTTCCTTTAATATGCAAATATCATCTTGTAATATTGGTATCTGCCGCTCACTAAATACCAAGGAAAACAAAATCATTTTTATAAGAAATTTTCTAGCACAAGTGTGAGAACAACAAGCTTCAAGTATTAAACAACAGTTCTAATCAACAAGATGCCTTGAAGAACCATCACTTAATTTCAGGACCACAGTGACTTCCAAGTTCACCTTGACGTTCATATCATGTTATAGGCTTTTTTTTTCATTTTATATTTATCAGAATAAGGGCTATCAAACGTAATGACAAAATAAGCACAAGACAAAATGACACAAAAATTGTTAGGACATAAAAATGCAGCCCCTAACAATAACTGATTATATCAAATTTTAGAGGCTTTACCACATATATAGTAAAAACTAATTTCTCTATCAAACCCCCACGCGAGACGAAGCCAGAACTTCTGATAACCATCAATTAGATACATCAAATATGCCAATAAACAAATCACCTGTTACATGATACATGAGACATAGGAATTAGAATATCAATGAAGAGAAGGGAAAAAATAACCGTCTCAAAGAAGCAATCCGTAAAAAGAAGGGAACCAATGACCTACTAGTTGAACAGAGAGAAAGATGAACAGAATGTCCCTAGTTACAAAGAATCGAAATTTTAGGGTTCGCCATTTCCTATCAGCAACAGCATGAACTCTCAAATGATAAGGAGTTTTGCATGTTGTGCAATGAGCAAATGCAAATCCTTCCTGCAGAAAGTGAAATAATAAGATAATATTAGAACACTGGTGCATAAGAAAATAAGTAAGCGATATTTACAAAACTAACTTCTAAGAACGTCTTGTATAAGATGGTTAATATAAATTAGATCAAAAAGAAAACTGAATCTCTCTGTATGAATAGGAATAAATTGTAGAGATCTAGAACAAGAATTTATTCCCCAATATTAATTAATAATGTATAAGCAGTCCAAGTCTCCACCTCTACATTCATTAAATATTATGTCTAAGACAACTAACATCTGTTTTTTCTTCTCTTTTACCATGTAACAACTAAAGCACCACCACCAAGTGTAAGTGTCCAACATCATTACGTGACACCTCACATGACAAATTCTTTTCTATTTAGTAGGTACCCACTCCCCATATGATCCTGAAAAATAATTACAAGTACCTCATACTAAAAAATTAAGGAAATTATATATAATCTGAACAAGATTAAATAATTACAGCATGTTCAATTCGGTTGTAACTACACTAAAGTAATTGTGAGCATTTGAGGACAGCTCCTTTATGGAACAATAATGCTTTTATCCCAACCCACCATTCATGTTATATATCTTAGTCTTGTCCATCACCAAGATGAAGCCTAGGTGAAATTGATCGTCTTGTATCAACTATAAAGGTATTAAACTCTTAATCTTAGAAGATAGTAATTTTTCATGATTATTTTATTAGATAGTTATAGTATTTTCATACACTGTTTAATTGACTCCAATCTGAATCAGATATGACTCGTTCATGTATGTGTGAGAAGTGTAGCAAACATCCAAAGTAATTGACAATTGACACATAATGTTAGATTTCAGCTGAAATAAATTAGAGTTCTTTAGATCAGAATATTTTTTACAAAAACTAATGTTTCCAAATATAATCAGGTTCATGTGTTGAGACTAAAACGTAAATAGGTGTTGTCCTGAAGACTCAAGCAGGAGTTCACACCGTATTCAATGAGGTCAGATAGGGTGACAAGTTGCTAATAAAAGGGAAACAAGTTTCCAAATTTCCAATCTCGAATTCAATTGTTTGATATTCTAGAATCTCCTTGGTGATGTTGCACATAGTGTCAAAGTTGGCATTCACCGATCATCAAACTGCATTCATGAAGTGGCGGAACTAGAGTTTTCAAAATGGAACCTTTAACAAGTTTTTGTCAGCAACAAGAAATTTTCTTAGGTTACTGCTTGCAAAATGCATACTTAATTTTGATTTTACAAGTTGGGTATTTTGACTAAATTATAAATTAAGGTACTTATTTGAATACTTTATAAATTAGAGGTAATCTATTTTCCAAATTAAGGGTACAATATTGAAAGTTTAGAATGAAAAGTAGGCTATTTGAAAAAAATATAGAGGGAGCATGGTCAATTTATTTGCGTTCATCCACAAAAAATGTGATTGAAAGGAAATTTAAGCTCAATAAGGAAGCTCCACCTTCTATATGGTCAACTCTTCAACAGAAAGTCACATTCTTTTATTTTTTGTATATGTAATGCTGGAACCAGCCACTCATTTCATGCCTATAGAAATTTAGAGAATGCAGTTTGACCAAATACATCTGGTAAATGAAAAGTTACTAAAAAGTAATCAAATAAATAGAATAAAAAATTTAAATAAAAACAAAAGAAACTTCATTTTCAAGTATCAGGAGAAACCTAATAGATTACCATTGGATGAAGCACTGCATGCACAATAATACACATAAATTACATGTTAACTCAGAAGGGAGAATCCATATTAGAAAGGATATTTCTCCTAAACTTATTTCACAATTGGTTAACATGTATTTTATAGGAAGGTGAGAGAAATGATTGTGATAAAGAAGCAATTTACAGAGAGGCATCTGATTGAAGACAAATATACCAAGAGAACCTTAACTTCTAAGAGTAAAAAATGAAGTAGCTACAATCCAAGCAACTGAATGTCTTTAAAATATAAAATTGACGAGTACGATAGAAGGCAACATCTTTATCATTACATCGTACCAACAGTGTGGCCATAAATTTTCTTAAAAGAAAGCGAAGATAAATTATATACCCTCACGGCACGCCAATGATCTAGACATTCGCGGTGAACATACTTTGACGTCCCTTTACATTTACAAGGAGCAATAAAATCCCTGCCTGATAAGAGGGGAAAAACAACATGAGATAACATAACCTAATAGCCACTAACTTAAAAAATGACTAGGTAGCAATCAAAACCATGAATGTCAACTTGCACAAACACATCAGTTTATAGAGGTAAAAGGAATAACATTGGCACCAAAGCTGAGAAAAAAACAGATGAAACCGAATAACCGAACCGAAATTTTTTAACCAAAATATTTCATTTTTTTTTGCATTTCGGTTATACCCGTTTTAATATCCCCTTTTCGGGTTCAGGTTTGGTTCTTGAATTTTTGTTATTCGGTTGACTGAATAACCGAATCAGATATATTTAAAAAAATCCTTAAAAAGTTAAAACAATATCAAACCAAATCAATTCATTTCAGTCTCTGGTTCTCTCACTCTCTACCCTAACCCAAAACCCCAAATCGCGAGTTCGCGACTCCGCAGTCTCCGCCTCTGCCACTCCCCGACTCCACCTTCAGCCCCCGCGGCCCCGCTCCTCTGCCTCTCAAGTCTCAACAAGCAGGTACTTCAAAATCAGTACCCAAACATGTATAATTGATCTACACATGTAATCCAAATTTCCATCTACACATGTATGATTTCCATCTACACAAGTAAGCAGCAAGCATGTAATCCAAATTTCCATCTACACATATGATTTATTTTAGTTGTTATAGGGTAAAAAATTTCCCCAAATTTAACCCTAATTCTATCTTCTTCTAAAATTTCACTCTGTTTTCTCTTGGTTTTTGAAGAAGTTGTTAGATGTGTGCTTAGTGAGGTTTTATTAGGGCATTTGTTGTGCATGTTACTTAAATAGATATTTATTCTTTTTTGGATACATTCTGGAGAGCCGATGTAATATTTTGTGGTTTTTCCTTCACTTGTTCTACAACCGGAAGCTTCTTCCTTCTTTGACAAATTTATTTGTGGACAAATGATTAATATGGCTGAAAAGATTTCAAGTTTTTAATAATGATTTACTAGATGCATTTCTTTTGAATTTCTTTTCTTTATAGAACTTTCTTCTGTTTCTTTTTTTTTTTGATCTGTATATTCTAGAACTTTCATCGTTTAAAGATAGCATTGATTAGCAAATAATGCATCAGGGTCACACTAGTTTTACAAGTTGTACCAAGGAAATAAACATGGCTTACATGCTTATTAGATATTTCCTTATAATTTTGCTTGAAGTAGCAGAGCTGGCAATTTATTAGCACAGATGGCTATTTTACTTGCTTGATGAAAATTGGTCTTGCCACATAAGTAATGCACATGTTTTAGAGTGATTTCTTTAGTGATTTATTTACGAAAACATAGACTTGCCAGTTGCCACATTGCATGGTGTTTTTCGCATCAATGCAGTAGCACAGCAAGGCAGCAGCACACCAGCGATAGCAAGGCACCAGCAGCTTGGTTTGGCTCATCCGTTCCGGTTAGGTAATGAACACTCCTAATTGGTTATCAGTCACTGTTAACTTTTTTTATTTGTTTTTTGGATTATTCATTCAAGTGGAAATAACATATTTCCTTATTTTTGTTGTAATATAACTTATTTTTTGGATTATTGCATAATGTGTTTAAGTTAAGGAAACTGATATTTTCATATGTTAAAATAATATTTTCACATGAGTCTCTCTCATATAGATGTGAGACTCACTCACTATGGGATCATGTGGAAATGTCAATTTTTTATGTGTAAATATCAATTCCTTAAGTTAATTGTGAGTTAAACTTGAGAATACCTTATTGTTCTATGTAAATATGTCTAGTTAAGAAGTAGTGGTTGCTCTAGAATACCTCCACGTGATGGGCATAATCTACAGCGATTTAAAGCCCAAAACGTGCTCATAAGATCTGATCGTCACATTATGCAAACTGATTTTGATATCTGCCTAAAATGTGACGATTCGTCATTATTTGTTCAACTCGTCAACGATCACGATGTACCAATCACAAATTCATCAGTTGTTTGTCGAATTAAACTGACTCCATTTTCATATATGTGTCAGTGTGTTTGAAATTTAAAATGAATTCTTGTTAACTTTTTTGTTAATTTGAAATTTTCAAATGATGTCAAGAAATGTTTTAAATGATTGGCAAATGGTGGATGATACATACGAGCCTGACCTTGATGCAATTGGAGATGGGAATGAGTCAGGTTGCAGTGTTCCCACCAACATAGAGTCTAGGTCAAAGGAAAAATTGACAAGTACAAAGACTACGGGTCAATCAGAAAGTATAGAGATGCAAAGAAAGAGGATGACACCTAGATTAAAGGTGCGGACTGAGGGGCACTTCATTCCAATTAAAGATAAGGATGGTAATGTTATCAAAAGTAAGTGCACTTATTGTGGAAAAGAATTAGCTGCTGATTCATCTTCTAATGGCACTACTGTTTTAAGAATCACTTTAGAACTAGTAAAAAAAATCCTAACAACTCCACCCCAACTTGTAGGGATCCCAACTTGTAGGGATTAAAGAGCAACTTGTAGGGATTAAAGAGGGGGAGGGAGAGGGAGAGGGGGAGGGGGAGGGGGAGGGGGAGGGGGGTATACTCACCGCTTGGAGGTTTGACCAAGAAGTTGTTAGGACAGTCGTGGCTTACTATCTTATTGTAGATGAGCTTCCTTTCAAACATGTTCAGAATGAGGGTTTTAAAAGACTTATGCAACTTGCATGTGCCTTCACATTTTACATTTGCTAGAGATTGTATTCGTTTGTATGATA
Source organism: Panax japonicus (assembly GCA_020205505.1). Taxonomy (NCBI): domain Eukaryota; kingdom Viridiplantae; phylum Streptophyta; class Magnoliopsida; order Apiales; family Araliaceae; genus Panax; species Panax japonicus. Next base: position 59,709,347 of record CM035097.1, on the reverse strand, counting down.
ACACTGGTATTGACATTGCAATGTTAACACTGGTATTACTATAAGTCTGTAAGTTACTCTTTTGTTTATAACAAAATTGAGCTGACCATATAATCCATGCGATTTTCACAGATACCATTCACTAATTCCAATATTTGAGAAAACATTATGATTATTGAGGTTTATAGATGAAACTGATAAAGCAGTAAACTCAAGCTCCCAACTTTCCTTAATTAGAACTAATAATTCTTCCCAATTTGGACAATTAGCATAACAACATGCAATGCCGTTTATCTCCAATTATAAAAGAGACATATAACGTCCGTACAACATTTCAGCTCAAAAGATGTGTAGTTCATAAAAAAGTTATTTCTTCTCTTCATAATTTGAACAAGTGAAATCCAATATTAACATAAATCGAAACATTTAAAACAACCTAACTGAAAAATCTGCCAAACATAATTCATAGAAGTAATAAACTTTACCTAATTTTCCTCTTCAATTTCATAAATTTAACCGAAGAAAGTACATGGAATTAACAAAACTTAAATTGAAGGGGGAAATAGCGAAATTAAACTGAAGTACCGTCCGATTCGAGGCAAATTCGACATTGACTTTGTTCGCCGGGACCCGCTTCGAGGTCAATCTCATCGACGTTGGTGATCGGGGAAGGAGGGATGAGAGGGGAAGAAACACTGTGATCAGCCATTGACTTTTAGAGAGAGAGAGAGAGATTCAGAGCCTTATAATGGTTAATTTAGAAAAACTGACCCATCAACAAAACCCTAATTTCTCTCTCTATCAATTGATAGAGAGAAAGAGAGCTACTCTTCTCCTCCCTCTTTTAGGTCTACACAGGGGAGACTCTGCAGTGGTCAGTCTGAAGATAGTGGACTTTGTCGCATGAAAAACTCGCACATAATTGGAGATGAAAATGGATCCGGATCCGGATCCTCTCAGGATTTCTTTTATTTCTATGGGTTGACGACAAATTTAAAAAGAGATTTAATAGCTCATATTTCTTTTTTTGTCTGTATATCAAAATTCAAAACAACGTTTTTTTGATAGAAATTTTTTTTACAAGTTGATAGAAAATTGGAAACCACCAAACGCCATTTATTTTTATCAAACAAACGAAGTAAAGTAAAAAGAGTATATTTAAAATAGTATTTGAGTTGTGATGAATTGATGGTGATTGTTTCCGTTGAGAATTGGATTAAGAGAGCTAAAGTAAAACGATTATTAATAATAATAAAAGATATAAAAGAATATGTAAATAATAATAATTGATATATCTATAATATTTTCTTGGTAGACCCAAACGGCCCAATGGTTATAGTAAATACTAATAATATTTTCAATGGTGAGAGTAAACTCTTTTCATGAAACAGATAAATACAAATAATAATAATAATAATAAATAATAATATAAATAAACAAACAAAAGAAATAATAAACGAAAAATAACTAAAGTCGCATTGAAAACATTAACGATAATTATAACCGGTATATTTATTCATTTTTTGAGCTAAGTTTGTAGTTATCCTAATATTAATAGCAAGCTAAGTTATTAAATATAAAAAAATCATATACAGAATAATCAATAAATTTAAAATAATTATATATAAAAATAAGCGGCGTTTGGTTGTGAGCCATTAAATCTCTTTTTTAATGTGTTATCAACCCCGCAGCAAAACTCTCCCAATATCCTCACAGAGAAATCATCATAGATGATCCGGATTCGATGAGAATCATAGCTTTACACTTAACAATTTTAATTATTTTATATTTTTACCTTGTTAAAATCAAAATATAAATTATAAAATTTTCATATTCAATTATTATGTCAGGACTCGGGACAAACTCTTTTTCCATCTTGTGTGAATTTTGAGTATAAAATAAAAGTTGCACCCAAAAAAAAAGAGTAGAAATGAAAGGGACAGAAAAAGAAAAAAAATAGATTTTATTTATTTATTATTATTATGTTAAAATAAAAAAGAGAAGAAAGTAAAGTATTAGGATAGAAAATACAATATTTTGTTGTTTGTATTTGTGAGGTTTAAAAGAAGAAAGAAGTAACAATGATTAATGATATTTTTATATTTGTTATACCATGGTTACTATTAAAGTTATGCTAGAATTATTCTTAAATTAGAATAGAAAAGAAAATAATAGAAAATTTGAAGTTTTTATTTCTGTTGTTTCTGAGTTTTTAATAGAAAAGAATAGAAAATTTAAAATTAAGGACATGAGTTGTAATTTAAATTTTATTATATTAAAAGTTGAGGATAATATGAGAATTATAAAAATATTATTTATTTTAATTTCTTTTCCGTCCAAATCAGACCAATTTTGAACGAAAAACTTTGACAAAAAAAAATAACCAAATTTTCTATCTATTTTTTTTCTTTTCTATTTATTAAAAAACTCAAAAATATAAAAATTAAAAAAAAAACTTAAATTTTCGGTCCTTTTTTTTCCTGTCAATTTTAAAACTCATAGCGTTAAAGCACTTATACAGGGTAAGTTATTTAGAACCCAATCAAAACCCCAAAACAGCCACCCATACGCAGCTGCCTGACTCTCTAAACTCTGTACTACTGCGTACACTTACCTCTCTCTCCAATGACAAAGATCAAAACGAAGAAGCGTAGGCTTGTTAAGACAGCAGATAAACCCATCAAACCAGAATCTAAACCCCTCAAGAAAAACAAGAAGAATAACCCCCAAAAAACCCTAGCAATCCCCAAACACGACCCTCAGACCTCCTCCGAATCCGACACCCCCGAGCCAAACGCTGATTCAATTCAGACCCTCCTCGAACCCTACACCAAAGACCAACTCATCGGCTTCCTTATTGACGCCGCCGTCAAAACCCCCTCTATCAGTTCTCGCATTCACGAGGCCGCCGATCGGGACATCTCCCACCGCAAAATCTTCGTTCACGGCCTTAGTTGGGATACCACGCGCGAAACCCTAGTCTCGGCGTTCGAACCCTTTGGTGAAATCGAGGTCTGCAACGTTGTCACCGATCGAGTTACAGGTAAAGCGAAGGGGTTTGGGTTTGTTATATTTAAGTCTCGGAAAGGCACTAATAAAGCCCTAAGGGAACCTAAGAAGAGAATTGGTAATCGTATTGTGTCGTGTCAGCTGGCGTCGGTTGGCCCTGTGGCGGCCTCCGATTCTGCTAGCCGGAAGATTTATGTCAGTAATGTTCAGCAAAATGTGGAGTCCGCGAAATTGCGCGAGTTTTTCGAGAAATTTGGGGAAATTGAGATTGGGCCGCTAGGGTTTGATGTGCAGACGGGGAAATCGAGGGGCTTTGCGTTGTTTGTGTATAAGAATCAGGAAGGTGCGAAAAAAGCTTTGGAAGAACCGTATAAGATGTTTGATGGACACCAGTTGCATTGTCAAATGGCCGTGGAGGGGAAAAATAGTAAGGGTAATTATAATAATGCATCAGTGACGACGGTGATGCAGCCTGTGCCGTCTTTGGCTGCTGTGGCAGCTGCGCAGAACTTGGCATTGTTTGGGCAGCAACAGGGTTTGAATTCAATGCTTGGACAGCAGCTGGGTTTGAATTCGATGTACGGAGGACTGTTTGCAAATCCAACTGCGGGTTTGTTGAATCCGCTATTGGCGCAAGGTGTGATTGGGGCAAATCAAATTGGGCAAATGGGGATGGGTTTAGGGGGTTATGCCGGGGCATTAGCAGGTCAGGGGATGGGGAGTTTAGGTGGGAGTCAGTCGCTGCTCGGGACATATAGTGGTTCTACTACTGCACCAGTGTTGCAGGGTTTGCAGCATGCTTACCCGGGTTCGTCAATGGGGCAGGCATCAACTAGTAAGGCTAGTGGGTCTTTCAGTGGTTATCCATCATATATGTGGTATGATCTTTTTCACATCTACCTTTTGATTTTTGGTTTTTTTTATTTACTTTGATGAATTTATGTTTTTGTGCTTGTTTTTCACATGGTTTTTGTTTCCGTGGAATGAGTTTGATGCTTTATAATTTTATGTGTTTTTATGAGTTTCTCTTGACATATCTATTTCATATGATTAGTTTAATATTTGAATATTTATATGACAAGAGTTTGGCATTTTTTTTGCTTTGGTTAATTCACTGATTTAATATATATATATATATATATATATATATATATATATATATATATATATATATATTTTCAAACACTGAAATATATTCAACTATATGAGATTTATGTATTAATTAACTATTAAAATAAATACAGTTGATTTGTTAACTAGTGTTGTACACCATAATTTGTTTCATGTTTTCATTATTCTATTTGTAAAATATTTGACCCCTTTACAATATTTGCTGCTTGTCAGAGATAAAGAGTTCTTTTTTTCCTCCCCTTTATGGAAATAATATACTACTAGTGATTTTTTTTATTTTAAATGACATGGAAGCAATTTACATTGCACATTGAAAACCTGTCCACACAAGCTGTGTAGTTCAAGTGGTCCCTGTTTTACCCTTATATTACACAATTAAATAAGATTTTTTGCGGCTAATTTTTAAGATTTTAATGGAGTATACATTTTGTTATCTTAGAATAATGCTCATGTCAAATAGTGTCCTAGTAAAATTGGGTTCTTTATGCCTTTAACCAATTAATAGTGTATGAACTCTTACTTCGAGCAACTGAAACAATGTTAAAGATGATCACATACTTGCTTACACGTGACATGACACATATCAGGAAGTAGAATCTTGTTATTCAGTCTGCAATAAATCATTGTTATTAGACCTTCTAAGAACTATAGAGTATAGACCATGTAACCTGAAACACCTTTAATCCAATGGTGTTTCTGTTTCTTATGGTTTGAACCTCATCTTTGATTTCTTGATTATTTGAACTTCAGTGGTTAGATTGGCACTCAATGAGAATCTGCTATCATATATTTATCTACACGTTACTAACTTACTATCATGTATTACTTCTTGAGATGGTTTCATAAAATACCGTACACAATGCTTTTTTCATGGAGTTAAGTTGGTCACAATGCTTCGAGTTGAATCTTGTATATGGTAAATGATAGGGAGAGTTGAATGTAATTCACTCTTGTATGTTATTGAATGAATCAATCAAATATATACAGCAAAGATACAAACTGAACTACCTAATATCAAAGCCTAAACAAGTGGAACAAAAAACTGGTAAAACAGAATTACAAACAATAAATTAAATTTGTTACAACAACTGGACAACACTAGAGAGACCAAGTCTTCTCTGAAGTACATGACTGTTATGCCCCCTCAAGATGAATCTCGACACGAGAGGCCAATCTTGTCTCGAAGGAACAAAAAACGTGCTCTGGGAAGCGACTTAGTGAGAATCAAGTTGATCAGTAGAGGAAACATGAGCAACTCGAAGAGTTCCACTCTGTACTTGATCACAAATGAAGTGGAAGTCAATAGCAACATGTTTCATTCTAGAATGAAAAACTGGATTAGAACACAATTGAGTTGCCCCAACATTATCACAGTAAATGACTGGGCAAGCAGATAGCTTAAGACCAAGTTCATACAGTACAGATGACACCCAAGTTAACTCAGCAGTTGTATCAGCAACAGATCTATATTCGGCTTCAGTCGATGAACGTGCAATTGTTTTATGCTTTTTGGAGCTCCAAGAGATGGGATTACGACAAAGATAAACAATATAAGCACCAGTTGATGAAAAATTATCTGGGTCACATGCACAATCAGCATCAGAGTAGGCATGTAAAGCATCAGAAAAAGCATGTAAAGCCAGAGGAGATTCTCGATAAAGTTGAAGTCCATATTCAAGAGTACCACCGAGATAACGAAGTAAACGCTTTACAAGTTGCCAGTGTTAAGTTGTGGGCCTGTGCATAAACTGGGAAAGTTTATTGACAGCAAAGGCTATGTCAAGTTTAGTGAAAAGAAGATATTGGAGACTACCCACAATTGCTCTAAATTCTGTAGGATCAGATAAGTTGTCCCCTGGGTACAGTGAAAGTGTAGTACCTGGGGAAAGGGGAGTTTGAACTAGTTTGGCCTCAGACATGTGAGTACGAGTAAGGAGATCAAGCAAATATCGACGTTGAGAAAGTAGAAAGCTATGCTGATTTGGAACAATTTCAACTCCAAGAAAATAAGAGCGTTTGCCAAGATCATTTAGAGAGAACCATGTGGCTAGCATATGAATAAAGCGATTCACCAGGTGTTCATCATTCCCAGTTATGATTAAATCAGCAACATAGACCAGTAAATAAATACGATGTCCACCAGAATTAAGCACAAAAAGTGATGTGTCAGCATGGGAGTTCTTGAATCCTGATTGAAGAAGAAAATGTCGGAGTTCTTGATATCACGCTCGGGGAGCCTGTTTCAGTCCATAAATTGCTTTTTGAAGCTTACAAACATGTGATGGGAAGTCTTGATCAATGAAACCTGGTGGTTGATTCATGTAAACATCTTCATTGAGATTACCTTGCAATAAGGCGTTATTAACATCAAGCTGATGAAGGGCCCAACCATTACTGACTGCAATGCTAAGAACAAGTCTTATGGTGGTAGGCTTCACTACTGGACTGAAGGTATCAAAGAAATCAACTCCTGGGCGTTGATGAAAACCCTTGGCAACCAAGCGAGCCTTAAACCTGTCAACAGAGCCATCAGAGTTTCGTTTAGGATGAAAAATCCATTTACAACCCACAACATTTTGACTAGGATTAAAAGGGACCAACTCCCAAGTCCCATTCCGAACAAGAGCATCATATTCTGCCTTACGCCATTTTGGATCTTTAAGAGCTTGGGTTGGTGTAGTGGGTTCAATGGCAAGAGATGTTGATAATTGGGTGTGAAGATTGAGTTTTTGAATTGGTTTACGAATGTTATTGTGGCTCTGGTTCTCATGGAATGGGTTGGGTTTGTGATTTGATGGTTCGGTTGAGTGGTGATTTGCAGGGAATTGGTGGTAGTCTGTTGTTGTGGTGGGGTTGTGTTGGTGGATGTGGGAAGGGTAGGTTCGACGGGTGTAGGGGCTGTTGTTGTGATTGTGTTGGAACTTCACATTGGAGTTGCTGTTGAGGGTGAACGTCAGATGGTGGTATGAGTGATGAAGTAGTGTTGTTTACTTTGATTATTGGTGGTATCCAAGTTAAAACAGTGGTAGACTCTGGCCGTGGGTCTGGTGGAAGAAAAGATTTAAATGGAAAAATTGATTCGACAAATCTAACATGCCTAGACACAAAATGTTTTGAAGTTGATGGATCATAGCAGAAATATGCACTTTGAGTGAGAGAATATCCAAGAAAAACACATGGTTTGGAACGAGACTCAAATTTATGACATGTATATGAGCGAAGCCAAGGATAGCATAAACAACCAAATACTTTGAGTTTTGAGTAATTAGGAGTACCAAAAATCTTTTCATATGGAGATAAGAGATTTAATGTTTGATTTGGCATTCGATTAATCAAGTAGAGAGCTGTAGCAAAGGCTTTAGACCAATGAGTCAAAGGAATAGAAGCATGAGAAAGAAGTGTGAAACCTGTTTCAACAACGTGATGATGACGCCTCTCAGAGAAGCCATTGTGTTCAGGTGTGTGGGGTGGTGTAGTGAGATGAGAGATACCATGTAGAGCAAGAAAATTAGTTAGACCAATATATTCACCATCATTATCAGAAAACAAGGTGTTGATGTGTTGATTGAAGTGTTTTTCTACAATGGCTTTGAATCTAATGAATATATCTTTCACTTCGGATTTTTGTTTGAGAGGATAAAATAGATATACTTAGTAAAATGATCAACAAAAATAACATAACACTTAAAGCCATCATAAGAAAGAATTGGGGAGGTCCATACATCAAAAAAAATTATTTGAAGAGGACGAGTTGATACAATAGTAGAGCTGGAAAAAGGTAATTTGTGACTCTTATTACAGTGACATGCATTACAAGAAAAATTCAAAGTACTGGAAGAACATAAATCTAGATTATTTGTAAAGATGACATGCTGTAAAATAGGGAAAGCAGGGTGTCCCAAACGGTGGTGCCAAATGAAGTGGTTTTAATACCGGAAAAGGCTATGAGTGGTGAGGATAACGGTCACTCATATACACCATCTTTCGTTTCACCCTTCAAAAGAGTTGCTCTTGTGCGAAGGTCCTTAACAAGAAAAGAAAATGGTAAGAATTCAATTGAAACATTGTTCGAAATACAAAGTTTGGAAATGGAAATCAAGTTTTTTTTCATGCTGGGTACACAAAGAACATTGTTTAAGGAAAATTGAGCATTGGGAGTTTGGAGAGAGGTGGAACCAGTATGCGTTATTGGGAGTCCTGTTCCATCACCAATCATAATGTCATCGGAGCCATTATATGGTGTGTGGAGTGAGAGATTGCTCAAGTCGGAGGTGACGTGATGAGAAGCACCGCTATCCAAGAGTTATGTTGGAGTGTTGGAAGTATTGGCAACAAAGTTGCCTTTTGGTTGCCCGAATGATTGGTGCGTTGTTGTAGGAGTGTTGGTGGATGTCTCAACTGGTACTAAACGAAACGAGGGACATCGCTTAGCTGTATGGCCTTGCATTCGACAAATTTGACAATAACCTAGGTAAGGCTTTGGTGTACTGTGATCAAACTGGAAATGGTTAGGTCCAAGGTTTGTGGATGGATTGAAGCGATTACCAGAGATAGGTGACGGGCGCCAGCCCGTGTTGCTGCTGCCAAAGGGGACGCCAGTCAAAATTGTTGCCAGAGGGATGAACAGAAGGTGCGAAGTTGCGTGGTCTACTGTAGGTGCGATTGGCTGGATTAGCAGAAGCTGGGAAGTATGATGGTTCCGTTTTGTTGATACCTTGGAGAGAGGCTTCAAAGTTTAGAAACTTTTCATGTAGTTCATCAAATGAGATGGGAGTGTCACAGGCTTGTACGCACGAACCAATTCTTTGTAGTCTTCACCAAGTCCCTCAAGAATTCTTTCTAAGAGGTCTTCATTATCAACAACAGCTCCAAGGATTGCAAGCTCATCAGCACGAGCTTTGATGTTCTGGAGGTACTCTGAAATTCCCATGGATCACTTTGTGATTTGTTTTAATTGGTTTTTCACTTGCTTAATTCTGCCACGAGATGGTTTGGCATATGTATTAGCCAATATTGTCCAGGCTTCTCGTGATGTTTTGGCTCGAGCAATGAAGGAAATTATTGTGGGGGACATAGAACCAAGAATTGCATTAAGAATGAGTTGATCTTGCCTGATCCAGAGTGTATGTTCTGGGTTTGGAGTGGTTGGTGTTGGACAAGGTTTGGAGCCATCGATGTATTCAAGAAGAGCATACCCGATGAATAGAGTCTGAAAGTGCAGTTTTCAGGAGGAATAGTTGGTTGCGGTCAGCTTTAAGGGAGTTTAAGCTGCAACATTGATACTAATCAATGTGCTATGAGGATCATTAGTGTTATGGATGGTGGTGTTGGTATTGGTAGTCATTAGAAAGAAGGAAAAAAAATTATACGGGTGGGGAGAATCAGGCTAAGAGCTTTGATACCATGATAGAGAGAGTTGAATGTAATTCACTCTTGTATGTTATTTAATGAATCAATCAAATATATATAGCAAAGATACAAATTGAACTACCTAATATCAAGCCTAAACAAGTGGAACAGAAAGCTGGTAAAACAGAATTACAAACAATAAATTAAATTTGTTACAACAATTGGACAACACTAGAGAGACCAAGTCTTCTCTGAAGTACATGGCTGTTGTTAGTAAATTGGTAAAAAAATATTGTTTACCTTATTCTCATATTGTGTAAAAAAAAATTCCCGTTCCTTGGTTTTGTGTAGGCTTAGGTTTAGTCTTTTTATTGGTACGATTGCTAAGATTATATTGTTTGCACCATGAAACAGTTAATTTTCACTAGTGTTTTATTTATATTTTTCTTGCCTCGAGAAGATTTACGTAGGAAACTTTATTGATGTTGGAACATTTTAAGAATATTTCGCTTGTTCCCTAAACAAGTAATATTTGCTATATGTAATCCGTCTGAAAATCTTGTACGATTGAATTTGTCTATAATTTAACCTTTCCAAGTTGAAAAAATGTGCCAAAAAATGGTAATCTAAGAATTTTACACAGCTGCCCTAAACTTTTGACATCTGAATACTATATTGCAGTATATGAATCCTTGTGTCAGTACATGAAAGAAAGGCGACTGTATAATATTATCCAATGTATTAACTTTTTCTTATCATGGACTGCTTGTATACTTGGGCGTGTGAAAGTGTAGCTAATCTTAATTGCTAGAATGCAATAATTAGATGCTTTGTTTTGTGGCCGACTCTAATCTTTTTCCGTAGGCACCATAAATAATTAATGAATTGAATTTTGAGTATTTCTCCTTTTTTATCTTTGAAGGTTTATGGGTATGTCTGCATTAAGCTGATGTAGTCCTGCTTACTTTTATTGGTTCTACTTTCTTCTAGATAGTGGTGCATATCCCTTGCTTTGGTCACTGGCACATTATTAGGATACACACCACCAACCTAATGAATTAAATATGTAGCGAGTGTAATTTTCCTGCAAAAGACCTTTCCTCTCTCGTGATTGTCAAATTTTACTATCCCAGTTGGATCCCACAAATATTTGCATCTGTCCAAAAAAATCTCTTTATAGTTATTGGGACATGTTGTGTATATAATGTTTTGACTACTAATTTGGTTCTTTTATGGCAATATTGTAATTTGTCAAAAGTTTCAGCTGTTTCTCGATGGTCGAATTTTTTTTGTTCTTTCCTTTACATATTTGGGATCCCCACATTTGCAGATAAAGTGCAGCTCAGCTTGAGGAACAGTGTGCATGCAGTGATGAAGACTTGCATTAAGCACCTATTATGGTTCACTTGCTCGGTTTTCAGATTTTTTTTTTAAAATATAGCAAGACTTCAATACTTTTTATATTATCTAAGTTCGTACTTATAATTTGGAACAAACTCTTTTGTTAACTTGTTTTTGTTTCTCTTGGTACTTTTAGCCAACATTTTACCCCCTTTTTCCTTTTCATGATCTTTATTGTATGGGGCTTAATGATTTTGTCTTAGTTTTGTTATTATTGTTCGGTACTACTATGCAATGTTTCTCTTATTATTCTTGATTTCATATTATTTTCTTCTTGAATCCTCTTTTGTTATTAACAAATACCCACTTGGTTATGAAACAAATTTCTTACTTCTTTGATTGATATTTTCTCATTTATCATCTTGAACAAGTTGTGCATTGTTATGAATTGAAGTTTGTAATTTTGTTGCAGTGAAGTTATTATTTTATCATGAATGATCCAAATGGCACATGATCTTTGGATTTTACTTGTGGAAATATCAAATTTTGTTTTTGGAAATATAAATTCCCTTGTACTATTTCACATACCTTCTTCTATTATGCTGCTGTTCCCTGTTTTGAATTCTGAAAACACCTCCCCTTGTAGATGTAATAGTTGTTTTGAATCCCTTATTTGATGTAAAATGTAATAAAGAAAAGTATCAGAATTTAAATTAATATGAAATTATGGATTTCTTACATTTTTTGTCCGTCTTGATAATTCGTAATTAAAAATTAGTATATGATTTTTTAACCCGATAAAAATGTTGACATATTGATTAAATGAAGTGATGGTGAAATTGGTGTAATGATTCAATTGAATAAACATAGTTCAAGTGGTTACGTAAAATATTAAAAGATACTCCCTCCGTCCCAAATTAATTGCTCAGTTTTGACTTTTTAAAGTCAAATTGACCATTTTTAAAATTAATCTTTTTACTATTTTTGCTAAAATATAGGTGAAGAGATTATAACCAAAAGAAAATATATACAATTTATTACTAATCCTAATTTTATATTTTTAGAAATATATTTATATATGCTTAATTATTAATTCTAAAAATATTTAATTTGACTTAAAAAAGTCAAAACTGAGCAGTTAATTTGGGACGGAGGGAGTATAAATATTTGGTATGGTAGATGGGGATGGGGATGGGGATGGGGAATGTTATGTGTGTTATGTGGACAAAGTAGCTAGAGTTGTGTACAAATTGTATAAAAAAAAGATAGAAAATAGTTAACGGACTTGTTTTACACATTTTTATTGTTATAAATATTTTATTCTGCTACAATTTTTTGTTTGTTTATAGTTTTTCTTGGTATTATTCATAGCTCATAAGCCATAAGTTGTGTGTGAAAATTGTACTCTCTTTAAGAGTACACAAATCTAAAAAAAGTAATATGTGATTTAGTTTATAAATTTTGGATTTAAACCTTGCTCTGATTGTCAATTTATGAAAATTAAAAAAATTAGTAATACAAGTTAGCTTTGAAATAACCCTCTGAAAACTCGAAGCAATTAGATTAAAAACGCCCACAGAACGAAAAAATTACATTTTATCAAAAACATTAAGATAGATAGATAGATAGATAGATGGATCGATCTCCTCGAAACAAGGAGAGAGATAGGAAACAAGTACATGACGACTCACTAGTTTACTTCTTTCTCTTCTTAGGGGGTTGGATTGCTTCCTCGTCATCGTCCTCGTCCTCTTCCTTTTCCTCTTCATCCTCTTCTTGCTCAACTGCTTCCTCTCCCTCTTCTTCCCCACCACCATCGTCGTCATCATCATCATCATTGTCTTCATCATCGTCGTCTTCTTCTTGGTCATCCTCATCATCGTCGTTGTCATCATCTTCCTTTTCGCCTTCGCCGTTCTCTTGTGGGCCATCGGTGCCTCCTCCCGGACCTTTATTCGAGTTGTTCTTGTTATTGTTAGGGTTGTTGCCAAAATCTTCTCCATCTTCTGATGATGGGTCTTCTTCGCCTTCCCCATCATCACCCTTGTCGTCGTCGTCGCCTCCCTGAGCATCCAGTTGTTTTGAGGTGGATGGTATGTGATGATCACCTTTGGTTCTAGGATTTTGGTTTTGAATTCCAAAAATTTCCTGAAACCATCCATAGAAATTGAAGGAACACTACTACATCATAATAATTATAAGCACAAAAAAGAGTAGAGACTAGTTGCAGAAGATGAAGCTTAAGAAGTCAAGATTGGTTTCATGAAGAACAAGGCAGCTTACTGTTCCACAAGGGGATAGGGATAGGGATAGGGACAACATTTTTTGATTTTAAATAGAGGATCTAACTTTGATCAGACGAAGCTAGCTAAATAGTGGAGCTTAGACTAAAGTTAAAGCTTGATTTATTTATGATTCAAGCTTTATCTCAACATGAGACTAATTTTTTGGAATATAAGGAACAAAAAATAAAATATTAGGTCCCATTTGATTTGGAAAATAAAGCAAGTGGATTTGTAATTCCAAATTTGCAACAGTTCATTTTATTTTTAACCCAAGAAAAGAGTCATGCAGCTAACCCTACCTTGACCCAGTCCATGCAATTCCTATCTCCACACAAATATTCCATTATTCTAGTAGTAGTATCAACTTTTGGCTTTATTCCATAACACGCCAAAGCGATCATGTATATAATATACCCAATAGGTAGGTCCCACAACAAATAATTAATCCGGAATCCAAAGTATTCCAAAACCTTATTTAATTTAATCTTTCCAGCTCCGGGCCGAATTTTTTGTATAATAGTACTCTAATATTTTTAAAGAACTACTACTATAATATTAATTTTTAATTATTTTATCTAATAATTTTACAAATCACTAATGGCGAAATAAATTTTTTAATTTAAAACTAAAAATAGTTAGCAGATGAATCCTAAAATTCCACATTTTGTAAGGAATTCAGCAACAAAAAGCTCCTAAAATGAAAGGTAATTCATGTTGGCTAATAAGGAGGAGTTTATTCAAAGTTTTAAAAAAACTAACCTGACTTGAAGCTGAAACTTTGGTATTGACCAGAACCGCAACCAACAAAGTCTCCCCGGTGCACGTTAGCACACTGTGTTTATGTGAAGCGACAATAACAGAACCGGTCTCCATCCGTACAGGGAACACCTGCAGCAAAACTATAACCTCACCACCGTTAGATCAAATCAACTCTTCATCTCAACCGTTGAGCTAAAATCTAACACGCCAAAATCTCAACAGAAAACAAATTTTGAGTTTTTTTTTTTAAACCAGAAGTAGAAGAAAGGACAAAAGATGAACGAAGAGCTGGAAAATTGAGCTGAAACAGAAAATTAGTTGGAAATGAAGCTGCAAATAAGAAAATAGAGCGTATTAAACATGTAAATTAGTATAATTCAGGAAGCTTATAGCTCGAAGAACAACAGATTACCATAAAACTCAAAGATCAAGCTCAAACTTGCAAAATTCAACCAAATTACATGACTAAACATCATAATTCAGCAGAAAAGCTTACCAGAACTGGAGATCCGGACACGATCGAAGCAGATCGGGGGATTTCAGAGCTTAAAACCTCAGAAAACAGAGAGTAGATGCAGCGTTCATTGTGGACCGTTAGATTGAGATCGTAGATATAGAGAGATAGAGATCGAAGAGATATAGATACAAGGGAAGAGGAAGGAGGGGGGCGTGTTTGGTGTGGTGGTATAGAGAGAGAGAGAGGATGCTGCCCGTAATTTCCCAGCAGAGGTATAGGGCAGTTCGGGCAACGTCTTGTTCTGGAAAAAGAAGGAAATATCGGGTTAGTTGGGGCAGACCAGAGGAGTGTGATGGAATGAAGTTCGGTACGTTTTTAATTAAATGAATTTTATAATTTAAATTTAGTACGGATACGGTAGTAGTAGTAGTTAAATTTTGGGTTTTAGGTGATAAATAAAGTCTCCCGAATAAATAGAGAGATGCTATTTAATTTAACCATGGTTTGATATAGTCACTTTTGGGTAAGGACAGGTTAGGGAGAATTTTACTTCTTCTCTCAAAAATAAAGTCTCCCGGTTAAATTTTGGTTTTTATAATTTGATTTGAGTTTACTACTCCCTCCATTCCTATATGTAGGTCGTTTTAGACTTTTTTTTGTTATTCCTAATTATTTATCGTTTGTGATTTTTTAGGAGAATTGATTACTATTTTTCCCAAATTGTCCCTTATTACTCCACCTAATTTTTTGATCCATATTTATAAGATAAGTGAGGTGAAGGGTATTATAGATAATTGACAATATAGTTAATGCTTTTCAATCATTTCCTTAATTCTTGTGCACATGTCTAAAACGACCTATATTAAAAACGGAGGGAGTATATATTTTCAAGATGACGACGACATTCATTTGGTTATACAAAAATAGGACCTCCGTCGTTTAATATAGAATTGTGCACAATTATCAATGAAATAATTATATATAATATTAATTACTTATGTATCATTAAATTCTCTTAAAATTTATACATAACACATTATTATTGAATTATTTAAAACACTAATTTTATCAATCATCTTTATATAAATAGGGAAATATTAAATCCACAATATTTTTTGTCATTTTCACAACAAAAGTGTCGTTGTAGATGTATAGCGACACTTTTGTTGTGAAAATAATATTTTCTGTTATGAATTTAACAATTTCCTATAATTTATTCAGATACTTTATTTAATTTATTAAGGTAATTTCTCAACTATATTTTGAAACCGATGTAATTTTGCATATACTTTAATAAATATGAGAACTTGAAACCTTAAAAATTATTTGGATCCCTATCCATTTTACTTTTTATTCAATTTTTCTCAATACACATTTGGACACAATAAATTTGATTGCATATAATTTGTAACACAATAAACTTTATTATATATATTTTGCGACACAATAAAATTTGTCGCTAATTATTATTTCGTTGATAAAAGTAATATTTACATCACTAAATATGTATTGAAAAAAATGGAGAATAGACATAATAAAGGGAATCCTAATTCAATTTCATTGATCCAAATCATCCAACATCGCTTGTTTTATCTTAAAATTTATGTTAATATATGATAAGGAGATCGGGTTTACAAAATAAATAAATAAATAAATTATTGAATACATTTGCTAAAATTTAATTAAAAAGGTTAGGTGGTGTTTGTTTGTGCCTGAATGCCTCTTAATTCTCCCGCCTCTGATTATTTGTTCAGAGTCAAATCTTGTTTGGTAAAAAATTTTTTTTTGCCTCTTAATCGTTAAGACAGAAACTCAAATCTTAACTATTAATAGTTGTCTCTTAATAGTTTATTAAAAATTTATATACAAAAATAGCCTCAGTAAATATTGTACTCATTCAATTTAAAATTTTAAGATAATTCAAATTAATTTTTTAAATAACTCAGAGGATTAAAATGGTAAAATAGTGTCATTAAGATGTTTTATACTTGTTACTTATCAAATAGTTTTTTAGATTCAGATGCTATTTCATTCAGATGATGTAAATTATTAAGATGTATTAATCATTCAGATCGTAATTACTCAATTTTATCAAACACCACCTAACTATTAAAACTATGACGAAAATGCTCATATTCGTCGAATAGTAAAATATATCGAATTACTTCTATTTTAAAGTAGTAATATAACCCAATATGAAATATATCTATCTCGAAATATGAAATATGAAATATAGGAATTATGAAATATGAAATATAGGAATTAGAAAGAATTAATGGTATGGGGTGGTGGGCTATAGCCCATCTTAAGGTTTTTTCTAGCTCGAAATATGAAATATAGGAATTAGAAAGAATTAGTGGTATTATCATGTTGGCCCACAAGCATCCGACTAAGCCTAGTTAATAAAGATGGCTCAAATCCAAAGCTGGCCATACATGATTCTAATTGGGCCTTCTGACTTGATAATTTATGCACCATCAGCCAAGTCAATATATCTATCTAATAAAATACAAATAATTTTGAATTTTTCGCTGACTTAATAAGTCATCTGGGCCGTTCAAAATTTGAGATAAATCCCACCGTCCATACAGTGCCGGAGGCACGGGACACATCTAGTCTATCTAATGAAATACAATAATTTTGAATTTTCCGCTCACTCAATAAATCATCTGGGCCGTTCAAAATTTGAGATAAATCCCACCGTTCATACAGTGCCGGAGGCACGGGACCCAACTAGTATATATATATATATATATTTAATCCCAACCTTCTGGACCTCTATATCAATAGAAGTGAGTCATACTAGTTGACCAATTGACCATCGATCATAATCTTGAAATGAGTTATAATCTCAAGACTATTAATTTTAGGATTAAATAGTTATGAATGAGACTATTATTCCTGAGATAACTTAAAATTATGTTTATTTTGTCTAGAATTATTTAAAAAATTGAATAAAAATTTATCGTTTGAATTATTATATATTTTATTAATAATAATAAAGATATTATATTGATTATAGATGGATATAATATGAATTTCATATGGGTAATCGTAGTAGACGAAGCACGTGCATTGCCATAAAAGGAACATAACTTTAGTGTACCCAAAACAGCATCCAAGTTCCCTGGGGAAAAGAAAGAGAATCTTAAAGTTGATACTTATTTTTATAGTTAAGTTGAATTTTGCATAAGCCACTCTTAGTGGCCATCCACTTTAGGAATTAGTGGGACTTGTGAAATCACTACAAATGGGGAAAACAAAGAATATAAAAGGAGGATTAAAATTAAAGGCAAATTAATGTTGCGTATCTTTTTCATTTTTCAAACATCTACACAGAGACTAGAAAATATAGAAAAAGAGAATATGGAAAAGGTAAGTCACTAAAGAACCAGTCAACCCATCATAGGCTTCCACCACCATCATTATATATAGGGTACTTTATATAAGTATATAATAAATAAAAAGTAATTATTAAAAAAGTGCATCAATTAAATAATTATAAAAAAAGGTAATTATTATAAAAATAGTACAATTCACACTAATAAGGAAACCTAAAATCAAGGATAAATAACTGCTATAATTCAAATTCAAATATTTAGATCTAACAACAAAAACAAATTCAAATTCAAAATAATAATTCAAATTTAAATATTCAAATTCAAATCTTCATCTCCATAACATATACTTTGAACGCTATATGGCCGATACTCCGCCGATACTCCGCCGTGAATCTCCATTGTCCAAAACACCAATGAGAATAAGAAGAAGATTCGCCCTACAAAAAGTTTAAAAATAAATAGATGTAACTATTAATGTTCTAATTTTTTTTATAACTATTTTGTTACTCATAAATAATAAAATGGTTACCTTTGTATGAATGGTTGGCTACCAATTGCATCACATTCAAACAAAATTGGTAACTTATCAAATTGTTTGGTAACCAACTATATGAAATTTGGTTACCAACTGCATCACATCCAAAATAAATTAGTAACCTAATAAAACTAAATTGGTTACCTTATCGGAAGTTTTAGTAACCAACTGCATCACATTCAAAATATATCAGTAAGCTAATAAAACTGAATTGGTTATCTTATCAAATGATTTGGTAACCAACTACATGAAGTTTGATTACCAACTGCATCACATCCAAAATAAATTAGTAACCTAATAAAACTGAATTGGTTACCTTATCGGAAGATTTCGTTACAGGTGAAAATAAAGAATGGACCAGTGGTGGTAGGAGGCGGAGGGATCGAGGAGAGGGAGGGGCGGGAGGAGGAGGGGGTGGGGCGTGAGGTGTGGGGGGGGGGAGAGAAGGGTGGAGGAGAAAGGGGGGCGGGAAGAGGGGGAGGAGAAAGGGAGGCGGGAGGAGGGGAGGAGGGGAGGCGGGAGGCAGGAGGAGGGGGGAAGCGTGAGGGTGGGGTGGGGTGGGGTGGGGAGGGGAGGTGGGAGGAGGGGGAGGCGTGAGGAGGGGAGGCGGGGAGGCGGGAGGCGGGAGGAGGGGGAGGCGTGATGGTGGGGTGGGGAGGGGAGGTGGGAGGAGGGAGGAGGGAGGAGGTGGAGGCGGGAGGCGGGAGGAGGGGAAGCGGTAGGAGGGGGAGGCGTGAGGGTGAGGGTAGGGTAGGGTGGGGAGGGGAGGGGAGGTGGGGAGGGAGTGGCGGAAGGAGGGATGAGGGGAGGAGGGGAGGCAGGAGGAGGGGGAGGCGGGAGGCGGGAGGCGGGAGGGTAGGGTGGGGAGGGGTTGGACAGGAGGAGGAGGAGGCGGAGGGAGGAAGGAGAAGAATAAGGGAAACAGAAATGGAGTGGGAGATAATCGTGGGAGTGATATGGAGAAAATTGTGGGAGAGATGGGGGGAGAAAATCGTGTGCATAATTAAAAGGATAATATTACACTTTTTTGATAATTATGTATTGCACTAGTATTGTAAATAAATATGGAAGTGTATTAGTTGTTTAAAATTTTTATGAGGGCATTATTGTTGTAATTATTTTTAAAAATGTAATAGAATATGTAAATTATCCTTATATATATGGGATAAGGTCCAAAAATACCCCTAATGTTTACACGGATGTCCCACTTTCACTCTAAACTAATTTTTTTTCCAAAAGTACCCTTAACGTTGTAAAACACAGCTCAACTATGCCCCTCCCCGTTAACCAACATGCCAGATAGACAAACTGAAGTTAAAATCAACTGACGTGGCAAAAATATTTTTTTTATTCTTTTCTTTTCTTCTCTTCTCTTCTCTTCTCTTCTCTTCTCTTCTCTGTTTTTCCTATAATCAAACTCATTTCATTCTCTCTCTCTATCTCTCCTCCAAACACCATCAGATTCCAATCTGCGCAATCACAAATAACCGAAGTGCCTCAAGAATTTCAAACCTTGTCTCAAAATCTCAATTTTAATCTAAAATGCAGATGCACACACATCAAGAAAGTATGAATCAAAGCAAAATCTGAGCTTTGTCACTCTGTTACCATACCATCATCAAATATCAAAGATCTTACAGCACCCAGGAGGCAAAAGTGAAACAAAAAAAATTAACTAATCAACAATTAATGAATTTCACTAAACCCTAACCACGAAATTCTAATCCATCACAGCTTGTTTCCCAAATTAAGCACGAACCCACCCTCAGATTTTAGAATCTAATAGAACCCAGGATCCAGAATGATCTAATAATTTTAATTTAATAAAAATGAAAGATGAAACTGCACCATAGCCATACTCATGAACTACAACAAAGATGAAACCTTAAGCCCCAAAACCAACCTGCAAGGTGTCTGATACCCATAATGAGGAAAGAAGAAGAGAAGAAGCACAAAAATCGGCGGCGTATGCGACGGAGATTAGAGATCCCAAAATTCACGGCGTCGAAAATAAAAAACTCAGGTGCTCGCCGGAGATAGTGGCGGACGTATGCGGCGGAGATTAGAGATCCTTTCAAAAAGATCCAGTTGAAGAAATGAGCTAGGTTAGGACTTTTGATTTATGAGACTTTTTTGGCATATTTGCCTGCTGCTGAATTCAATAATTTCATATAAGTGCTTGTGTAATTAGGATTCAAAGGGGTGACTGCGATGAAGGTTGAAGAGAGAGTTTAGAAAGAGAATGAGGTGTGGTTAGTGGTTAGATAGATAGAGTAAGTATTCAAGGAGAGAATGAGTTTGATTTTTTTTAAAATTTTATTTTTGCCACGTCAGTTGATTTTAACGTCTGTTTGTCTATCTGGCATGTTTGTTAACGGGGAGGGGCATAGTTGAGCTGTGTTTTATAACGTTAAGAGTACTTTTGGAAAAAAATTAGTTTAGGGTGGAAGTGGGACATCCGTGTAAACATCAAGGGTATTTTTGGACCTTATCCCTTATATATGTACACAGAACATCAGCATGAGAGCTTCTTATACGGATGGTCCGCATAAATAGTATTCTTTTATAGAACGAGTCTAAAACACTTCTCTTAAATAGCACTCTTAAATAGTATTCTTTTATTAAAATTACGTCGTTTTGGAGATTCTTTTAAAACACAAAATAATATTAAAATAGAGTAGTCACACTTGCTTTCCTTTTATTTACAAGAAAGTCACATGCGGCCCCACTTATTTTTTAAAAGAATCTTGTCATTTTTATAAAAAAAGGAAAGCAAGTGGGACCACTCTCTTTTAATATTATTTTATTTTTTAAAATAATCTCCAAAACGAAGTAGTTTTAATAAATGAATGTTATTTAAGATAAGTGTAAGACCCCAACTTTTATGAATAAAGAATAATTTTCTCGAATTATATTTTTGAATATAATGGTATTGATTTGATATAATGTTATAGTTGTGGGTAATATTTATAAATTTTGCAAAGTACGCAAGTTGTTATATAATATTCGATTGGTCGGGGAATATTCGTTTTAACAGAGAATATTCGTACAACGACACAATCATTGGTGGACCCCATAATGGAATTATTGTCGGATTGAGAAAACGACAAAAATACTTTATGAAAATAACGGCGGAGGTGTTACCGTTAAATCTGTTGAACTACCCGGTAGTAAAAGTACAGTAATACACGTAGTTGCACAGTAGCACACGGTATTGATTATTGATACTTACGTGAGAAATCACTCAGTTATACTCAATTATTGCTATAGTAATTGCTTATCTCTCATATTATTGATTCAATTATTGTTACAGTATCATCTGCATTATATGATATATTATTAAATCTATAATTGAGACGACAAAGTTATTCATATTATTATTTGCAATATTGACAATGTCTAGAAGTTCTGTCAAGGAGAGGTTTGGTCACCTAATTGTGCGCCAATAAGGAGAAATCCTTATCGGAAAGCCCCCTCTTTCCTGGGAACGACCTGGTTGTTAAATATTGTGAATTATAATATTAATGATGAATAAGTTCGTGTCGATTAAAGATGAATTTTATAGTTCCATTGTGTTGGACTTATTTGTGTTAGTATAATTGATGTCTGAAGGATATATTGTTCAATTGGGTATTCGGGACATTTTTCGTGTCGGAGTACTATTCACGAGTTATTATTTATGAGTTACTATTCACGAGTTACTATTCATGAGTTACTATTCACGAGTTACTATTCACCCGGTTACTATTCACTCTAGTATTGTGCATTCGGGTATTTGGATACAATATTATTCCATGAGGAGATGTGCTAATTTTTCAGACCGTTGGTTGAAGATATAATAGTAAGTCAATATGGACCGCTGGTGGAGTTATAATAGTAAATCAATATGGATCACTGGTTTAAAGTTTTAATAGTAAATCAGTATGGACCGTTGTTTTAAGTTTTAATAGTAAACCAATCTGGATCGTCCATTTAATAGTAAATCAATCTAGACCGTTCATGAATTAGTTACTATTCATTCCATTTTTCTATAAATAGAAGCTCATTCCTTCATTATTTTTTACGAATTCACTGAAACTCTAGAGAGAGAATTATAAGAGAACCTATAGAAAAGTTTTCTGCTACTTCCCTACTCTTATATTCAATTTCTTTTACGGTAAGGGATGTTATTTGTTGTACTCATGAAGAGAACTTCTGTTATTCCATTATTTATTATTCTGTTGGAATAACCTGTATACGCGGGCTACCCTATACATGGTGACATTATTCTAATATTTTGTTCTTTATTATTCTGTCGGAATATCCTGTCTGTGCGTTTACGCCGGACCTGGTTCCATTATTTATTATTATGTCGGAATATCTTGTCTGTGCGTTTACGCCGGACCTGGTTCCATTATTTGTTATTCTGTCGAAATATCCTGTCTGTGCGTTTACGCCTGACCTGGTTCCATACTTTATTATTCTGTTAGAATAACCTGCCTGTGCGGTCTATCGCATGCATGGTGATTTCTTTTGTTATTCCATTCTTTATTATACTCAGTTGGTTAAAACTTTGACTTCTATACCCATGAAATTAGTGGAATATCTTTGATATTTGTGCTTCATCCAGTATCTTTTCATGGAAATATTCTTCTGAGCATTCTTGAATTTTAATCTACAAAGCAGTATCATGTTGACAATTTGGACGTTATCAGTTCCTAGATAAATTAATTCTTGAACTTGTTTTATTGAATTTTTATATCATTGTCATCATCCTCATGTTTATTTTTTTTAAAGTCATCTGTGGCCTGTAGTGCATAGATGGACTTGGTATGATTATGACCAGGGATTATTCGATGTAATCATGACCGTAATGTTACAAATGATGTGATAAAAGTCCTCATTGGCCGTAGTGCATTGATGGACAGTTGTTGGCATGATCATGACCATTAATGAATACACAAATATTCTTGGCCCGTAGTGCATGGATAATTGTGGTCGTGATACTAAAGAATATCCTTGGCCGTAGTGCAAGGGTGATTCGATGATGTGGATTATTTATTAAGCTGAGTCCAAGTGATAAAAGTGATGAAAAACCTTTTAAATCATAAAAGATAGTAGATTTCATTCTCTACTTGACTCTTTTAATGGATTGCTTATTTCGCTGCAGTTAAACTTGATATTTATTATATTTTATCAGTTTAACATTGTTGAAGGCTAATGATAAATTATTCTGCATTATCTTAATTAGTCATATTATTTCTTACTTGGCTAGTTGAGCTCACCCTTTCTTTCACTGTTCTCTTCAAGAAATGAGAACGTAGCTGGGACTAGTCGGGGAACAGAGTGATGATCCTAGATGGTGCATTAGTAGTCCTCACTATTCTGTGAAATAGTGTGATAATAATTGTAATGAGGACTCCTTTTGAGTTTGTATAATCTCTAGTATACAATATTTGTATTCAAACTCACAGTTTATGTTTTGTCGTATTGTACACGACAGTTGTATTATTAAGTTGTATTTGAATTTTGTACCATGTATCTGGCGACTCAAGATGGGTGATGTATACCTAATTTTGGGGGCGTCACAATAAGTATGTTGTTTATGAAGTATATTTTAGATCCGTTATGTATATATACATATAAATTATTTATATTTAAAGTTGGATGAGAGGTTATAGCTTTTCAACTTATTATAGATAATCTATGTCAAAAATAAATGTCACGGATGAAGGCAGTCTACAAAATAATTATGCGGACGATTACCATACCATTCAAATCCAATCTATCCAACACGCACAATAGTTATACGGATGACCAAAATCATCCGCACAACTATTGTGCGGACGAGAGTATTATATTTTTTGGACGTCTACATAATTATTATATGAATTGGGAGCTTGTGAGAACATTGTCCGCACAACAGTTTGTAGACGTCCTACTAACTATAGTGTTGACGGTATCAAAATCATGAACCTTTAGATCTTAGAATGGATGGTTCTATCATATTTGGATGAATAGAAGTTTTCATCCAACTTTTCCATATATATATATATATATATATAAATGAATGAAATAAAACCAATAGGTGTGACCTTTGGTTCATACCTTTTCAAAGGGATGTACCTTTTCAAAGAGATGTATCTTTTCAAAGGGATATAACCTTTCAAAAGGATGTAACATTTTGAAAGGATGTATATATTCAAAGGGGTATTTGAAAACCTATAAATAGGTTCTCAATCTACCCAAAACAATCACTTCATCTTCAACTTTAATCCTTCTTAAGTTCTTAAAAATTAATCTCATTATTCATTCATATAGAAGTCATATATAGTATTCATATAAAAGTCATAGAGAGTATTCAGAATTTTGTTGATTCGTGGAACACTTCCATTGAAGTGCTTCTTGTAAGAGTTGAAGACCATTTTATCATGGGAAGTAGACGTCCATTGTTCCATCCGTAAACACCGATAGCGGGGACGAAATCTGCTTTAAGGAGAGACTGTCCAACAGTTGACTTGGTTTTAAAAGTTTGTCAATTACATCTTGTAAGTCATTATTATAAAATTGTTTATTTTCTAATTTTGTTTATATATTTAGTATATATAATAATACTTTGGAATAACAATCTTAAAGCAGATTTACGTATCTTCCTTAGTATTCATTTTATACTAATTTATAAAAATAGTACTTTCTGAGTATTTATTTTATACTGATATATATTAACGTGAGAGAGGGATAGTACTTATTTTAAATGAAAGGCATTTGATATGCTCTTTTCTTGCGTCTAGTCTTCTGTTTGTGGTGAGAATGTAAATGTAAAAATTTTGAGAGCAACGAAATGTCCATAACAGGATTCAAGAATCTCTTGTTATATATGCATTGTTGGCATGTGATATCTAGTCTAGGCTCAGTCAAAACCTTTTTTTGCATTTCTGGATAGTCACGTTATCGTTATTGTTATATATGCATTGTTTCTGATTTATAAAAATGAAATCTGAAAAATACAGTAGATCCAGGTATACTTTCTTTGCAATATAATTATTCATGTTTTACTCTCCTACTTGTAATACGACGTCCTCTATGGTTGGACGGTAAGATGTAAGGCATACAAATCATATGACACCTCATAATAGGTAATTGATACACAAATATCTAAAATGGGAAAACAATTACCTCTAATATTCTTGGTATTCGTAATAATAATTGTTAGAATTATAGGATCACATACACGCACACATTAAGAAGAACACAAGAGATTTACGTGGTTCCCCAATTTGGGTACTCCACAGGCGGCGACTTATTGTTTATTGATGATTCCTTCTTTTTTGGTTACATAGGGCTTTACAATAGATAGTATATATACCTACTAATCCTATTCCAACCCTACTTCATATTATGGTCTCCGCTCCACACTAGCCCTTTTCCAGTGGTTTCTTTATTATGAGTCACAAGTTCCCAACAATAATTGATACACAAATATCTAAAATGGGAAAACAATTACATCATTGATGGTACCATCTCCATTTATCCAAGGCAATATTGGCCTACATAAATTAGAATTGCCAAGATGAAGTTCAAATGTGTCACCCTCCTGATGCCTTCGCGGAGAGACTCTGGCTTGCTGACAGCCCTCAATCTCATCAACATTTTGTTTACTAGAGGATTGAATGTCTTCAGGAAGGTTTAGAATTGTAACTCTGTGCACATCTTCAACATTCATGCTTATGTACTTCTGTACATTTTCCCCACCATCTTCGTGATCATTGGGGTGAAGGGTCAACTGGTCCTCATTAGTTATGCGTTTAGAGTTAGTTGGCTGATCCTCATTAATATCTTGACGAAGTCTAGTCAATAAGGTCAAACAATACTTAACAACCTGGACAGAGTCATATGCATTGACCTGTACTAAAAGAACCAATAGGTGGTTAACATTCAAAATTATATGGTTCCTTAGACCTTGCTTCATCAACTCAATTAAGCATGCCAGTTCACATAAATTTGAACCAATACAAGATCTCAGGTCAAGGACATGAGAATGAAGTTATCTTTAATCAAACTGTTGACCTAAGAAATGAAGTTATGAACCACCATGAAAATGGGTAGTACCAATTTCATTGGCCTAAACCAGTGCCATCAATCATTATTCATTGTGATAGTCAATCAGCGATTGGTAGGGCACAAAATAGTAATTATAACGATAAGTCTAAACATATACATCAACGACATGAAACTGTTAAACAATTACTCTCAAATAGTATAATATTTATTGACTATGTGAAGTCAAAGAATAATATTGCGGATCCACTAACGAAAGGTATACCTGGAGAGCAAGTGAAAAGTTCATCAAGGGAATGGGTTTAAAGCCTGTAAAATCCTAAAGAGTCGCCATAATGGAAACCCAACCTAAATGATTGGAGATCCCAAGAAATAGGTTCAAAGGGACAACCTAATTACGTGTTATCTAGTAAGCACTGAAAAGATAAATACTTCTTCCCATTTCTATGATGATACAGTGCATAAACTGCTGAGTGAAATAGGATAAACTTTGTTTTTAATAATTTGTGACGCCCCCAAAATTAGGTATACATCACCCATTCTGAATCGCCAGATACATGGTACAAAATTCAAATACAACTTCATTTATACAACAGTCGTGTAAACTACGACAAAACATATGCTTGAGTTTTAATACAAATATTGTCATCTAGACAATATACAAAATCAATGGGGTCCTCATTACATTTATTATCACACTATTTCACAGAATAATGAGGACTACTAATGCTATCATCTGGACCGTCACTCCGTTCTCCGACTAGTCCCAGCTACGTTCTCATTTTCTGAAGAGAACAGTGAAAGAAAGGGTGAGCTCAACTAGCCCAGTAAGAAATATTATGACTAAGATAATGCAAAATAATTTATCGTTAGCCTTCAACAGTGTTAAATTGATAAAATATAACAGACGTCAAGTTTAACTGCAGCGGAACAAGCAATCCATTAGAAGAGGCAAGTAGAACATAATATCTACTATCTCTTCTAGATTAAAAGTCCATCATTGATATTTTATTCATGTACTACTCATCAACAGTTCTTTGTTATACTCAAGATAAATAGAACTTTCATCACTTGTCTTCACCTGAACCACCAAAGATGTTAGTTAAATTCACAATTCATATTTATAATAATGTGAATTAACAGTTTCGTCTTGCCACAAAGGCTTAATAGAATGTTCACTCAATATCCTTACCCCAAAGGCTGAAGATATTCAAATGTAATAACAATGATCATACAAATCAGTTGTCTATCTTTACACTACGGGCCAAAGATATTCAACTGTAAAACCAATGGTCATGATCATACCAATCAATTGCATGTGAGTGCACTACGACCAAAGACATTTAACTGTTAACTAATGGTCATGATCCTGCCAATCACATCATTGAATTATCCATGCACTACGGCCAAGGATATTCGTTAGTATCACTAGTGGTCATGATCATGTCATACACCTGTCCATCTTCGCATTACGGGTCAAAGCTATCAAACAACAGATCATATTTGCACTATATGCCAAAGATATTCAACAACATATCATCTTTGCACTACAGGCCAAAGACATACAACTGTAAAACCAATAACCAACAGTATAATAAAGAATGAAATAATAAAAGAATTTTACCATGTATGCAGTACTTCGCATAGACAGGTTATTCCAACATAATAATAAAGAATGGAATAATAAAAGATGTTCTCTTCATGAATACGAAAGAAATGATACCCCTTACGAGTACAACAAATAATATCCTTTACCTTTGAAAGAAGAGTATTTCGACTGGTAGGACGAGGATATACTCGAAGAAAATTTGCACTACGCTCAAAGCTTCCTTAAACTCTAAAAAAATACGCTCAAGATTATAGAAGAAGAACTCTCTCTATAGTTTCTCTCTCTAGAGTTTCAGTGAATTCGTAAGAAATAATGAAGGAATGAGCTTCTATTTATAGAAGAATGGACTGCATAGTAACTAATTCATGAACGGTCCAGATTGATTTACTTTTAATCGGACGATTCTTTTAAATAAAGTATAATATATTCTATTTATAATATAATAAAACGAATAACTTTATAAAAGTATTCTGTTTTATATAAAAAGATTTTACTATGCAAAATATTATGCAGGCACTATGCAACACTATGCATAATAAAATATAATATACTCTATTTATAGAATAACTTTATAAAAGTATTCTGTTTTATATAAAAAGATTTTACTATGCAAAATACTATGCATAATAGAATAACTTTATAAAATTATTCTGTTTTATATAAAAAAAATTTACTATTAAAACTTTAAACCAACGACCCATATTGATTTACTATTATAATTTCAACCAACGGTCTGAAAAATTAGCACATCTCCTAATGGAATAATATTGTACCCAAAAATGATTTGAATCGAAAAGAAATATATTTTTTAGGTGAATAGTACTTCGGGAATAGTACCCTGTGAATAGTATCCCGGCACAAAAAATATCCCAAATATCCGAGTGAACAATACTAGAATGAATAGTAATTGGGTGAATAGTAATTTAGGTGAATAGTAACCCATGAATAGTAACTCGTGAATAGTATTCTGACACAAAAAGTGCCCCAAATACTCGAGTGAACAATATTAGAGTAAATAGTAACTGGGTATTTTATGACAACTTGTCTACTTTGAAAAATTTCACATATCACCCTTAACTTTAAACTTTTATCAATTTAACTATTTACCAAAATAAAAAAATTGAATACTTTTATTTCATAAAATTCGGGGTCTCACATAATTTCTATAGCTTGAATATAAAAAGGTCAAGTGGGGTATTAGCAGGATACTCTTTATAGAAATTACCTATGTGAGTGAGAAGGGGGCCACTTCTATGAGAATGAAGAAGGCTAAATTCTCTAGCACACTCATGAAACCAGGAGGTGTCCAAGGCCAAAATGGACACAATAATGAGAACCAATAAAATAAATTGAAAAATACTGTGTGAATTCTATTGTCTCGGTATACATTAAAAGGTTGAACAGTTCAAGACATCACGTTCGCTGATTGGCCAGTACATCCGATAGTCTTTCACTAGGAGAGGTTCAAGGCCACAAGCTACCTTCACCGATTCAGTATTTTTTTCTCACTGATACTCTCTCTAAGTCTGTCTGCATATTCATTTGCATTAATTTACCCAAATTTCATTCATGTGGGGGATTGTTGGATATATATATATATATATATATATATATATATATATATATATATATAAATGAAATAAAATCAATAGGTGTGACCTTTGGTTCATACCTTTTCAAAGAGATGCATCTTTTCAAAGGGATGTATCTTTTCAAAGGGATATAACCTTTCAAAATGATGTAACCTTTTGAAAGAATGTATATCTTCAAAGGGGTATTTGAAAACCTATAAATAGGTTCTCAATCTACCCAAAACAATCACTTCATCTTCAATTTTAATCCTTCTTAAGTTCTTAAAAATTAATCTCATTCTTCATTCATATAGAAGTCATTTATAGTATTCATATAAAAGTCATAGAGAGTATTTAGAATTTTGTTAGTTCGTGGAACTCTTCTATTGAAGTGCTTATTGTAAGAGTTGAAGACCATTTTATCCTAGGAAGTAGACGTCTATTGTTCCATCCGTAAGCACCGATAGCAGGGACGAAATCTGCTTTAAGGAGAGACTGTCCAACAGTTGACTTGGTTTTAAAAGTTTGTCAATTACATCTTGTAAGTCATTATTATAAAATTATTTATTTTCTAATTCTGTTTATATATTTAGTATATATAATAATACTTTAGAATAACAATATATAAGACAAACTTCACAATTGATATTTTAACATATTGAAGAAAATAAAATGAACACGGAACAATTGGAGCAAGGAATAGACACGGGTAGTTCATGTCTTTAAGGTATTTATTGTCCCTTACCAAAAAAGTTTGCTAAAGGCTCCCAACAAATCACCACCAGGATATATGTCAAGCATATATATATATGGGTCTTCATCCACAGCAACCGGTTGTTGGGGAGCAACCCCTTTTTCCCAGCCGCTACAGCTTGTACCGGCCCACTTAGAATTTTTTTTTATAAGCCGCTACAAGCTGTAGCGGCTGGAAAAAAATGGGTTGCTCCCAACAACCGGTTGCTGTGGATGGAATCCCTATATATATATATATATATATATATATATATATATATATATATATTTTAAGTGATAGCACCTCACTCTCAGTTCTAAAACTGAATTGTGAATACAACATCAGTTTACAAAGTAAATGATGTAATAATCACATATCAATTTATGACGATTTTAAAAGTCTTTTGTATCCAAAGTGCGCCTAAAGCGCCAATGCGACGCGCACCCGCCCCCGAGTCCTGTGTCACAGGCAGGTGATGCTTTGCTCCACGTCTTTGTGACTAAATTCAAGCCTTTTTTTAGTATCACAAGTGAATTAAACTATTCCACTTATACTTATAACGTATTAAATAATGTTATTCCTTTTCAGTGTGGGACTTGAAGAAAATAATTTTATTAAACAATGAATCTTTTCATATATCCCACTTTGGATACACAATATATAATTCATACTTCAATCATATATTGCTTTTTTATTAATCTCCTTGTAATAAACTATCAAATACACTTTTAATTTAATATAAATTCAATCAATTAATGAGTCTAAATCAATTCCAAAATTAATCAAAACTCATAAGAAAAAATTGCAATTAACACATATCATAAGTCAATCTGTCAAATTCTAACTCAATAAACCTAGCTAATTAATCCAATCAGACACACACACACACACACACACATTCTTTTGTTAAAACGCCACCCATTAATATATTTTTTTATTAAATTTTATGTCTTATCTCATCACATCACATTTTTCTCTAAGTGGGTAAACCATAGCTAGCTTCATTAATTATATTATTGGTGTCTTAATTAATTATAGCTACATAGCTACATCTATGATATAGATATAGCACGAGGGATGGGAGATTGGACTATAATCCTTTAATTAATAAGAGATTAATTGTACTCCTTGATACTCTCATATTTTTATTTTTATTTTATAATTGAGTTTTGGCCTTTTTGTTAATCTTGTTTAGACACACTAGTATATAAAATAGTTTTTTTAAATAATAATTTTAGTCTCAAACTTAGATTTCATGTTTAAATTTATACTAAATAAAATACAAATTGCACCATTTGATAATAAGATTACCAAAAATTTTGTCTTTGAATAATGATCATAATATAATGCCTAACCTAATTAAGTATACCATCCAACACAACTTCCTTTAACTAAATTTATGAAAATTGTTAAATTCACAACATTTTTTGTTATTTTCACAACAAAAGTGTCGCTATAGGTGTATAGCGACGGTGAAAACCGTCGCAATAAGATCTATAGCGACACTTTTGTTGTGAAAATAACAATTTTTATTGTGAATTTAACAATTTCTTACATTTATAGTCCTCATGGACTATAAATTTTCTTTCAAATACAAACGTAGTAAAAGTAAAGTACAATGATATTCTCTCATCGGTTCCAAAATTAAAGATATAATAATTTAATTTTTGAGATCAAACGACTGTATACTAAACTTAAAAAATGATATGATTTATAAAAGTTTAGAATACAATAAATTTTGTAATTAATAGTTTTTGTTATATGTTGTACGATTATAAAAATTGTATATATTAAAATAAATAAATTCATATCAATTTAAAACTTAATATTCCGTCGTTTGACCTTAAAAGTCAAATTGTATGTCTAATTTTAAAACGAACCGACTAGTTTTCTACTCCTACTTTATTTTTTTTGTGATTTTCCCCCAACATTGGAGGTTATTCAATGAAACAATAATTGGGAAAATTAAAACTTTTTTCTTAGGGTATAAATGAGCTTGGTTGTCTGTAAGACTGTAACCATAAAATTGTCAACAATCTTCTTTTACGGTTTATATTTTGTTTATACACAAATGTATAATTTTTTATTTTTTATTTTTTATGTTTTGTACCATTATATATACATGAATACAAGACTACTGACTCTCTTTTTGTCAAGAAATATTTGAATTCTCATTTTCTTTACATCAATTATGGAAGTACGAGCATCTCCAATAAGATGGTCTATACCATGGAATATATTTAGTCCACTCATCATTCTTCCACACTTATATTTAATATATTTAAAATTATAGTCCACCAAATTTTGTTTCTTGATAGTCTTTTTGGCTCACGGGAAAATCTCATAGAATATATTTAGTCTTACTGCTGGAGTGAAATTTGATTCCTAGACTATATTTAATCTTATGCTTATTGACATGCTGGAGATGCTCTAAATGCACCCAATTTTATTTACGAGGTACAGAAATAGGACTGTCCTTAATCGAGGGAAACTCTATTATTTCAATGAAAGTACACATTTCTATCATTTTGGAGTATAGCTCCATCTAGGGGCGGATCTACGCGAGGGGTGTGACGCCCCCAAAATAGGTCCATTCCATCCAACCTATTTTGAGTCGTCAAATACATGGTACAGAAACAACTACAACTTTATTAATACAACATAAAAGCTGTGAGTTTAAATACAAATATTATCATCTAGACAATATCCACACTCAAATAAGTTCTCATTACAATTATTAATACACTATTTTACAGAATAGTGAGGACTACTAGAATAACTTCTAGAACCATCATTCCACACCCCGACTAGTACTCGCTATATTCTCGCCTCCTGAGGAGAAAAATGGAACAACAAGGAAAAGGGTGAGCTCAACTAGCCCAGTAAAGAACATTATGACTAAGATAATATAGAACACATTATTGTTAGTTCTCAACAGGGAAAAATCTAATAGAATACAATAGACAACCAGTTTTAAATCAATCTTCGCAGCGAAAATAATAATTCATTAGAAGAGTTAAGTAGAGAATGCAAACTACTATCTTCTATATATGAATTTAAAAGTTCATCGTCGATATTTTATCCCTGTAACATCAATCAATATATATCTGGAATCAAATATTCATCTTTGCACTACAGGCCAAAGATATTCATCAGTTGGTCATGTTCATCTAAACACCTGTTCATCTTTGCACTACGGGCCAAAGATATTAATCAGTCGGTCATGTTCATCTCAACACCTGTTCATCTTTGCACTACGGGCAAAAGATATTCATCAAGAAATCATTCATCTTTGCACTACATGCCAAAGATATTCAGTAATATCATCATTTAGGACTGAGGATGATAAAAAATATTTAAAAAAAAACGAATCCAGTGAAACAAAAGAACAAGTATTAAGGATTCGTACTTTAAATAATCCCAGTCCAAAAATACTTCATAAATAACCAGATTGGAGTAAAATTCAAGAATGAAGATCAAAACATAGATCCAATCAAAGATAGGAATCATAACAGACAATATTAGACACAAAAAAAATTTAATTTTTCTGTGAATAGTGTCGTATTCGTGAATAGCGTCGTATACGTGAATAGTATCGTATACGTGAATAGTAACTCCGACACCAAAATTTAAAAATTTCACAAAAAAAATATCATCACGCTTCGTGAATAGCACTCGTGAATAGTAACTCGTGAATAGTAACTCGTGAATAGTAACTCATGAATAATAACTCGTGAATAGTAACTCTGACATGAAAAAGTTCCAAATTTGATAAAAAGTTCAGAACAATATTTTGGCATAATGATATTGAAGAAGATAATATCATTTAAAAAGAAAATAACATCCCTTACCTCAGAAAGAATAGTACTTCTGACTGGAATACTGGATATAGTGCTGAAAGAACTTGCACCGTATAACAATACTCAAAGTACTAAAATACTCACAAATACGCTCGATATTATAGAGAGAGAAAGAGAGAGAAATCTGTAGTTTCTGGTGTGATTTTTAATTCTAACCTAAGCACCCTATTTATAAAAAAATGCTTAGAACACCAAAGTAAAAAATTTAATATAATATTAATATAATTATACAAATTTTTCTTAGCCCATCTTTTGGTCAAAAACACCAGCCACACATGTTAATGATATCCAAAAAAATACAAAAAACGTTTTTCTCAAAATAATTAACTAAAACTCCCAAAAATCAATTATTTTGAAATTTCAATAATTCATAATAAATAGCCCTTTTATAAAAAAATTTGAATCTCGGGACTTTTTATAGGAAATTCAATTTTCTACAACTTTTCAGAAGAAATTTTTTCCAAATTCCAAACAGAAATTGACTGAAATCCATATACGGAAGATTTTACAAGCTATAATCAAATTTCAGTCAAGAAATGAGGTCCACCGACACACAAAATATGTGTTAATCATTTAATGCAACAAAAATACTCTTCCTCCTCATATACTCATATATCCCATATTCATTGTAAAAATATCATCATTAATATATTATTAAAATCATATATTAAAATGAATTATTTTATTAGAAAAAGATAAAATATTAATTTTCAACAATTGTCACAATAAAATTTTTCTCCATCTATATCTACATAAAATCAATATTTTTCTCATCATATAAATCAATAATTAATTATTCACAAATAATATTACAGAATCACTGTACTGGCAACCAGGCCGTTCCAAGGAAAGAGGGGGCTTTCCAATAAGAATTTCTCCTTACTGGCGCGCAATTAGGTGACCAAACCTCTCCTTAGACAGAACTTTCTAGACATTGTCAATAATATTTTCTAATAATATTATTCAGATAATATAAATTATTGCTCCGATAATGAAAAATACTGTGTAGTGATAATTATTGAAATAACCGCAATATAAAAATCAACGTAGCAATTATTGAATCAATAAAATAAAATACTGAACAGTCATTACTGTAACAATTATTGAGTAGTGCCTTCTTACGTAAGAATTAATAATTGGTGCAATACCGTGTGCTACTGTGCAACAACGCGTATTACTGCGTTTTAACCACCGGATATTCCAACAGTATTAACGGTAACAATTACGCCGTTATTTATAAACAACTTATACTTGTCATTTTCTTCATCTAGTCGCTTTCCGTTATGGGGCCCACAAAAGACTGCGTCATCGTATGAATATTCCCCGACAGCAAGAATATTCCACGACCAAACGAATATTTCCCGACAAAAATGAATATTTTATTACCACCTGTTTATTTAAAATATTTGCGCATTTTACCCATAACTAACCACATTAATCAAATCAACTCTTACTATTTCAAAATAATAAATAGAGAAAAATAAATTTCATTTATTAATAATTTGGGGTCTTACAAGGGAGCACCTGTCTCCACTGAATTTTCATCCACCACCATCACCCTTTTTTTGTATAAATGATGTTTTAAAGTAATGATAATTTTATACTACTTTTCTTATTTCTCTCTCTATGTGTAATATTTGGCTCAAAAAGTAAGTACTCACTTCTATTTTTTTTAACTAACATCCTGTAAAGTTTTGTAGTTGTAGAAAAAAAAGGAGAAGATTTTTTTTGACACAAAATACACACATTTTTTTTTCTAACTAAAACTCAAACACAACGTTTCTTAAAAAAAAATTCTCTTCTATTACAAAACTGACATTATCTCCTTTTATTTTCATTCGCTTCCTTTTCTTTTATCATCAAATTAAAACTCAAAAACAAAGACAAGGTGTTAAAACTCTAAGACTATTTACTTAGTTTTCCTTATTCCGTGTGGCCTTATCCAACTCTTTTGGATTCGTCACATTTGTACTATATTGAATTTTTAATAAAAAAATTTGTTGATTAAAAAAATCATTCTAATATTTTTCATATAAGAAAATTATGAATACACACACACACACACACATATATATATATATATATATATATTAAATTTAAAGACTTAAATGTTAAGAAATTATATTGAATTTAGAAAAGTATATATATAGGTATAATTTTTTTTCTTAATAAAAAAAAAATCGAACTTGACCTCATTGAATTTTTGTGGCTAGATCCGCCCCTGGCTCCATCCATTGTGCGTGACATAGATTTGTTTTAAAAGTGACGTCAAGTAGTGCAAAATATATACGACTTTGTGTACTAAAATCGTAGTAGAAAGAAAGAATAATGTTGGATAAAACTAAACGAAAATTGCCTAATTTATATAGACATGTTACGTTTGAATTGAGAGGATCAGATAATAGAATAAAGAATGAAATGATTCATTCCATTCTAGTTGGAACGAGTTATTCCATACTCTCTCTCCCCCAGGAATAAAATTCATAAATTTGGGAAGAATAAGAATGGTTCAATCCATTCCAATCGCAACCAAACACAATTTTTTTCATTCCATAAGAATGAATAAATAATGGAAGATTGGAAGGTTTTGAAGGGCCAATAATGGAAGATTGACCCTTCATTACTCTAATCCAAAGGTAGTATTAACACTTTTGAAGGGCCAATAATGGAAGATTGGAAGGTTTTGGGTTAGGTACGTAAGAACCCTTAGAGGTCAACAAAATGAAGTGAAATACCAAACAGGTTTGGTACCTACTTACCAGAAAAGGCAAAGTTGAAAATAGAAGGGTTTGGGTGGATGCTTTTCGTGGATTGCGTGTGTTGGATTGCATATGTCAATTAACAATTGTATATTCCTCCAATTATTAGTGCAATTCTGGTTGCTTAATATTGTTGTCTCTTTGGAGGAAAGGATTTTATTAAATCTAAATGAAATTTCAAATCTTACAAGAAGGGATTAATTGGTACAATAAAAAAAAGTCATGTTATATATGTCGAATTCACGTACAGTTAACGTAGCGGTAGAGATATCAGATAAATATTCTTGAATTCATAGCAATTACTATATGTATTTACTGAATTATATGCCGAGTCAGCTTAAATATCGTTATATATATATATATACTAGCTGGGTCCCGTGCCTCCGGCACTGTATGAACAATATGATTTATCTTAAACTTTGAACGACCAAAATAATTTATTGAGTGAGCGAAAAATTTAAAGTCATTTGTATTTTATTAAATTATTATTAGAATATTAGATAGATAGATGTATTTTATTAGATAGATGTATGAACGGTGGGATTTATCCCAAACTTTGGACGGCCCAGATGATTTATTAAGTGAGCGGGAAATTCAAAATCATTTGTATTTTATTAGATATATATATATATATATATATATATATATATATATAGTCTGATTATCCAACAAACTGGAGGGAACGAACTAAGAACGAACCGGTTATAGCAACGTTTTTTTCCGTCTCTATAACATAGAAAGCCGATTTTTTATGCTATAGCGACGGCAAAAACCATCGCTATAGCCGGTTCGTTCTTAGTTCGCTCCCTCTATCGCTGAAGAAAACTGAGCTATATATATATATATATATATATATATATATATATATATATATATATATATATATATATATATGTATGTATATGTATAAGTGGAGACTAGTAATTAAGCTCTTTGATTTTATTTCTTTTATGTATATCTGAAAATTGTAACAATATTGAGGTTGTGTTTATGATGAGAATTATTGGACAATGAACTCTTAATTAAAGATTTGCAAGGAATTTTAAAAAGAGAGGATTGAGTGGTTGAGCCGAAAATAAATACTTCCTCCGTCCCACAATAACTGCTTTTTAGGCTTATTATTTTTTCTCAAAATAAGTGATGTGTTAGAACTCCAATACAATTTTTGTAATATTTTCTCATATATGTCCTTATGTATTCAATGGTATTTATTGCATCTTACCATCACTACAATTAAATGACACTCATTAACTCTTTCAACTTCAAAGAAAATATATTAAGTGTATTTTTACCATTTTAACTTGTGTATTAATATGTGTAATTTAAGCTAAAAAAGTATTTATTATGAGACGGAGGTAGTACGAAGAGAGAATGAAATATATTGAGGTTGACCATGATGTTAGGTCATAAAGTCCATTAATTATTTATTCCATGTCCAATTAAGATTAAGAATCTTCAAGCTACAAAAAGTCTATTGGTAATTATCATTACCAACATAAGGTACTACTGTTCCTAAACATGGTCACCAATAATTCGAAAGTAGTTAGCATAAAGTTTATTTTTGGGTAAATTGGTCAATTAACTAATAGAGTACTGACACGCAGGCGAGACTCTATGTGTGTCAGCATTTTATTAATCAATTAACCAATTTATCCAAAAATTAACTTCATACTAACCGGATCCCAATAATTCATACCCACCCTGCTTTCCTTAATTAACTACCTCTCAGGACTAGTACCTGAACCTTTTCTTTTTTTGTCCCCATTTTTAGACAACAATAATACCTTTTTTTTTTTATCACAATTCAATCTTATAAAAAGCTGCTTACAAAATTCTGAAAATTGGACATGAATTTCATTTATTTATATTTTTATCCACCATTGAGAATCAAAATATAAATAAGTGAAATTTTGTCCAATTTCTATGTCCACGTAGAGTTTTTGAAATGATATAGCTGGTTGTGGTGAGTTGTTATGACTAGGAGAGCAGATCCTATGTCCCCATTTTTCCTGTCTCATTGTGTCCCCTCGCTTAAATTTTGATACATAACCTCTTACTTAACACTAACTAAAATTAAAATTAAATAAAAGGACATGTGTCAAAATATAAGTGGAGGGACACAAGGGGGACATGGAAAATGAGAACATATGATCAGCTCTCTATGACTAGGCCCACATAGTGGATTATCCAAAATTAGAGATACAATTTAACTTTTGTGGTCAAATGACGACCTATTAAACTTCAAAATTCGTATGACTCATAAAAGTTTAGAATGAAATAAACTTTGTGATCAATCATTTATGTTTTGTAGTACACAATTATAATAATTGTATAAAATAAATTTATATCAACTTGAAGTTTAATATGCCGTCGTTTAATCTTAAAAAAAAATTATATATCTAATTTTGGAACAGAGAGAATATTAGTTGGTTCAATAATGTCAAAAAATCAGTTTCCCTTAGTGTTTTTAGGGGACAACTTGTTGCGCTTAATTATAATACTAATCTCAATAGATTAGGCGTGACAGCTAGATAACAGAGATACCATTTTACAAATTTCATGATTATATATATAGAACACTATTTAACCACGATTTTGCTTTATACTTTGACAAAAATAAAAATAAAAAAAAGAGAATTGTTAAATTCATAATATTTTTTATTATTTCTACAATAAAAGTGTCGTTATAGGTGTATAACGACGGTGAAAACCGTCGCTATAAGATCTATAGCGACACATTTATTATAAAAATAATAATTTTTATTGTGAATTTAACAATTTCTTAAAAAAAATTACATGATTGCGTTATATATGTAGAGTTTATTTACAATGTATTTTTTTATAAAAAATTCCAGAATGGATTCTATTGTATTTAGATTTGTATGCTTATTTAAAATTATTTATTTATTTATTTTGTAGTATTAATTCAAGAGAAGAATGTGAGACCCCGGATTTTATGAATAAATATTTTATTTTCTCGAAATAATTTTTTGAATATTATGGTGTGAATTTGAGATAGTATTATAGTTGTGGGTAGTATTTACAAATTTTGCAAAGTAAGCAAGTGGTTATATAATATTCGATTGATCGGGAAATATTCGTTTTAACAGAAAATATTGTACGACGGCACAATCATTGGTGGACCCCACAACAGAAGTATTGTCGTAGTTAAAAAACGACAAAATTATCTTTCTATAAAAATAACGGCGGAGGTGTTATCGTTAAAACTGTTGAACTACTCGGTAGTAAAAGTACAGTAATACGTGTGGTTGCATAGTAGCACACAATATTGGTTATTGATGCTTACGTGATAAGTAACTCAGTTATACTCAATTATTGCTACAGCAATTGTTGCATCATATCTCTCATATTATTGATTCAATTATTGTTACAGTATCATCTGCATAATATGTTATATTATTAAATCAATAATTGAGACGATAAAATTATTCATATTATTATTTGCAATATTGATAATGTCTAAAAGTAGGGGTGTTCAAAACAACCGGTTTTTTCAATTTTTTTAGTTTTCCAGACCGAACCGACCGGTTCGGTATAAAAAAGAACCGATCCGGTTCGGTACAAAAAAATCGGTATATACGGGTTTTTCGGTACCGGTTTCGGTTCGACGTTTTCATGGTTCGGTTTTACCGAACCGGACCGGTATATACCGGTTTTCTAATTTTTTTATTAATAATAATTTATTAATAATAATAATAATATAATGATTATAATAATAAAAAATAATATTAATATTAATAAAAATAATAATACTATTAATAAAAGTAATAATAATAATAAAATAATTAAATAATAATTAAAATAAAAAAATAATAATATTAATTTTCGATAAAAACCGGTACCGAACCGGTTATCGGTATCGGTTCATGAAATTAGCTACTATCGATATTCGGTTCGGGCTGGTTCGGTTTGATTTTTTACCGATGAACACCCCTATCTAGAAGTTCTGTCAATGAGAGGTTTGGTCACCTAATTGCGCGACAATAAGGAGAAATCCTTATCGGAAAGCTCCCTCTTTCCTAGAAACGACCTGGTTGTTAAATATTGTGAATTATAATATTAATGATGAATAACTTCGTGTTGATTAAAGATGAATTTTATAGTTCCATTGTGTTGGAATTATTTGTGTTAGTGGAAATTGACATTTGTTTTGATAATAATTGATGTCTGGAGGTTATATTGTTCAATCGGGTATTCGGGGCACTTTTCGTGTTGGAGTACTATTCACGAGTTACTATTCACGAGTTACTATTTATGAGTTACTATTCACGAGTTACTATTTACGGGATACTATTCACCCGTAAGATATATTTCTTTTCGGTCCAAATAATTTTTGGGTACAATATTATTCCATGAGGAGATGTGCTAATTTTTCAGACCGTTGGTTTAAGATATAATAGTAAATCAATATGGACCGCTGGTAGAAAGTTATAATAGTAAATCAATATGGATCGCTGGTTTAAAATTTTAATAGTAAATCAGTATGGACCGTTGCTTTAAGTTTTAATAGTAAACCAATATGGACCGTCTGTTTAAAAATAAATCATTCTGGGTCGTTCATTAATTAGTTACTATTCAGTCCATTCTCTTATAAATAGAAGCTCATTCCTTCATTATTTCTTACGAATTCACTGAAACTCTAGAGAGAAAAACTATAGAGAGAAAGAAAAAAAGTATTCTGCTACTTCACTACTTCAGTATTCAGTTTTTCTAAGGTAGGAGATATTATTTGTAAGACCCCAACTTTTAGGAATAAAGATGAATTTTCTATAAATATCATTTTTGAATATTATGGAATGAATTTGATATAATGTTATAGTTGTGGGTAATATTTATAAATTTTACAAAATACGTAAGTTGTTATATAATATTCT
Source organism: Panax japonicus (assembly GCA_020205505.1). Lineage (NCBI taxonomy): Eukaryota > Viridiplantae > Streptophyta > Magnoliopsida > Apiales > Araliaceae > Panax > Panax japonicus. The sequence goes on along the minus strand of CM035097.1, from coordinate 59,667,697 downwards.
AGTGGTCGGGGAATATTCATTTTAACAGGGAATATTCGTGCAACGACACAATCATTGGTGGACCCCACAATGAAATTATTGTCAGATTGAGAAAACGGCAAAAATACTTTATAAAAATAACGGTGGAAGTTTTACCGTTAACTGTTGAAACACCCGGTGTTAAAAGTACAGTAATATACGTAGTTGCACAGTAGCACACGATATTGATTATTGATGCTTACGTGAGAAGTCACTCAGTTTTGTTCAATTATTGCTACAGTAATTGCTGCATAATATCTCACGTTATTTGATTCAATTATTGCTACAGTAATTCCAGAATGGATTCTATCGTATTTAGATTTGTGTGCTTATTTAAAATTATTTATTTATTTTGTAGTATTAATTCAAGAGAAGAATGTGAGACCCCAGATTTTATGAGTAAATATTTAATTTTCTCGAAATAATTTTTTGAATATTATGGTGTGGATTTGAGATAGTATTATAGTTGTGGGTAGTATTTACAAATTTTGCAAAGTAAGCAAGTGGTTATATAATATTCGATTGGTCGGGAAATATTTATTTTAACATGAAATATTGTACGACGGCACAATCATTGGTGGACCCCACAACGAAAGTATTGTCGTAGTTAAAAAATGACAAAATTATCTTTCTATAAAAATAATGGCGGAGATGTTACCGTTAAAACTGTTAAATTACTCGGTAGTAAAAGTACAATAATACGCGTGGTTGCATAGTAGCGCACAGTATTGATTATTGATGCTTACGTGATAAGTCACTCAATTATTGCTATAGTAATTCCTACATCATATCTCTCATATTATTGATTCAATTATTGTTACAGTATCATCTGCATAATATGTTATATTATTAAATCAATAATTGAGATGATAAAATTATTCATATTATTATTTGCAATATTGACAATGTCTAGAAGTTCTGTCAAGGAGAGGATTGGTCACCTAATTGCGCGCCAATAAGAAGAAATCCTTATAAAAAAGTCCCCTCTTTCCTGAGAACGACCTGGTTGTTAAATATTATGAATTATAATATTAATGATGAATAAGTTCGTGTTGATTAAAGATGAATTTTATAGTTCTATTGTGTTGAAATTAATTGTGTTAGTGGAAATTGACATTTGTTTCGATAATAATTGATGTCTGGAGGTTATATTGTTCAATCGGGTATTCATGGCACTTTTTGTGTCGGAGTTACTATTTATGAGTTACTATTCACGAGTTACTATTCATGAGTTACTATTCACGAGTTACTATTTATGAGTTACTATTCACGAGTTACTATTTATGAGTTACTATTCATGAGTTACTATGACGCCCCCAAAATAGGTATACATCACCCATCTTGAGTCGTTAAATACATGACACAAAATTCAAATACAATCTTAAATATACAACATGAGCTGTGAGTTTTAATATAAACCATTGTCTTCTAGACAACATTAAAACTCAAAATAAGTCCTCAATATATTTATTAACACACTATTTCACAGAATAGTGAGGACTACTAATGCTATACTCTGGACTGTCACTCCGTTCCCCGATTAGTCCCTGCTACGTTCTCATTTCCTGAAGAGAACAGTGAAAGAAAGGGTGAGCTCAACTAGCCCAGTAAGAAATATTATGACTAAGATAAACCAGAATAAATTATCCTTAGTCTTCAATAGTGTTAGTCTGATACAATATAACAAACATCAAGTTTAACTGCAGCGGAACAAACAATCCATTAAAAGTGTCAAGTAGAAAATAAAATCTACTATCTATTATGATTTAAAAGATTTTTATCACTTTTATCGCTGAGACTCAGCTTAATAAATAATCCACATCATTGAATCACCACTGCACTACGGCTAAGGATATTCTTTAGTATCACGACCATAAATTATACATGCACTACGAGCCAAGGATATTCGTGTATTCACTAATGGTCATAATCATGCCAACAACTGTCCATCAATGCACTACGGGCCAATGAAGATTTTTTCCACATCATTTATAATATTACGGTCATGATTACACCGAATAATCCCTGGTCATAATCATACCAAGTCCATCTATGCACTACAGACCACAGATGACTTTCAACATAATATAAACATTAGGATGATGACAATGATATAAGAATTCAATAAAACAAGTTCAAGAATTAATTTATCCAGGAACCAATAACGTCCAAATTGTCAACATGATACTTCTTTGTGGAGTAAAATTCAAGAATGCTCAGAAGAATATTTTCATAAAAAAGATACTGGATGAAGCGCAAATATCAAAGATATTCCACTAATTTCATGGAATATAGAAGTCAAAACTTTAACCAACTGAGTATAATAAAGAATGAAATAACAAAAGAAATCACCAGGTATGCGATAGACCGCACAGACATATTATTCCAACAGAATAATGAATAACGGAACCAGTTTATGTGTAAACGAAAAGACAGGATGTTCCAACAGAATGATAAGTAATGGAACCAGGTCATGCGTAAAGCACAACCAGGATGTTCCAACAGAATAATAAAGAACGGAACCAGGTCATGCGTAAAGCACAGAAAGAATGTTCCAACAGAATGATAAAGAACGGAATAATAACAGAAGAATTTCACCAAGTATAGGGTAGCCCACGTATAAAGGTTATTCCAACAGAATAATAAAGAATGGAATAACATACTTTCTCTTCATGAATAAGAAAGAAATAATAACCCTTACGAGTACAACAAATAATATCCCCTACCTTAGAAAGAAGAGTACTGGATATAGAAGTAGTGAAGTAGAAGAACACTTTTCTTCTTTCTCTCTATAGTTTCTCTCTCTAGAGTTTCAGTGAATTCGTAAGAAATAAGGAAGGAATGAGCTTCTATTTATAGAAGAATGGACTGCATAGTAACTAATTCATGAACGGTCCAGATTGATTTACTGTAAACGGACGGTCCAGATTTAAAACAAAATCTTTTAAATAAAATATAATATATTCTATTTATAATCTAATAAAATGAATAACTTTATAAAAGTATTCTGTTTTATATAAAAAGATTTTACTATACAAAATACTATGCAGGCACTATGCATAATAAAATATAATATATTCTAATTATTGTCTAATAAAACAAATAATTTTATAAAAATATTCTATTTTATATAAAAAGATTTTACTATATAAACACTATGCAGACTGTGACGCCCCTAAAATAGGTATACAACACCCATTCTGAGTTGCCAAATACATGGTACAGAAAGCAAACTACAAATTCAATAATACAATTGTCGTGCAAAATACGACAACACATATAGTGAGTTTAAATACACATATTGTCTTCTAGACAATATCCACACTCAAATAAGTCCTCATTATAATTATTCAAACACTATTATACAGAAATAGTAAGGACTGCTAAAATATCTTTCTAGAACCATCACTCCGTACCCCGACTAGTTCCTGCTATGTTCTCACCTCCTGAGAAAAATGGAACAAAAAGGAAAAAGGTGAGCTCAACTAGCCCAGTAAAGAATATTATGACTAAGATAATATACAACAAATTATTGTGAGTCTTCAACAGGGAGAAATCTGATAAAATATAATAGACAACAAGTTTTAGATCAACAACTGCAGCGGAAACAGCAATCCATTAGAAGAGTCAAGTAGAGAATGAATTCTATTATCTTCTAATATTTAAAAGTCCATCATCAATATTTTATCCCTGTAACAACAATCAATATACATCTTTAATCAAATATTCATCTTTGCACTACAGGCCAAAGATATTCATTTGTATCACCAGTTGGTCATGTTCATCTCAACACCTGTTCATCTTTGTACTACGGGCCAAAGATATTCATCAGTTAATCATTTATCTTTGCACTACAGGCCAAAGATATTTAGTAATATCATCATTTAGGACTGAGGATGATAAAAAATATTTTAAAGAAAACGAATCCAATGATATAGAAGGACAAATAGTAGGGATTCGTATAACAGTTTATCCAAGGTCAATAATACTCCATAATAACCAATTTTGAAGCAAAATTCAAGATTAAAGATCAAAACATGGATACAATCAAAGATAGTAACCATAATAGACATCTTGGACAAAAAGAAGAAAATTTTATTTTTTTTGATGAATAGTGTCGTATTTGTGAATAGTGCCGTATACGTGAATAGTAACCCCGAAATAAAAAGTTCCAAATTTGATAAAAAGTTCATACCAATATTTCGGTATAATGATATTGAAGAAAATATCATTTTAAGAAGAATATAACACCCCTTACCTCAAAATATCAGTACTTCTGATCGGAATATCGGTATAAGGTTGAAGGAAACTTGCACTGATGAATAGAAACTCACAAAGTATCTAAATACTCATAAAATATACTCAATAATCTAGAGAGAAAGAGAAAGCTTATGTTTCTAGTGTGATTTTCAATTCTAACTTAACCCTCTATTTATAGGAAAATGTTAGCAGACTTGAGCTGCAACTTGATGGCTTTACCTGCTACTATTCTCACCCACCACATTTGAAATAACATTCAGCACAGTTCTTCACGAACCACAAGTGGGGCCCACCAATTCTAGAATTTTCCACCAAAATCATTTATAAACCTAATTTTCGAATCAGTCATCTCTTAAAATTTATAACAAATCATACGTTCATTTTTAACGGTTCAAAATTTGTGGGCATATACTTAACTTATATATGTATAACATATCCAAAAATTACAACGATTCAACGGTCGGATTAAAAATTATAACTCAAGCAATATATCTCAAAAATACTGGTTTAATTTTTAATACCTCCATTCCGACAAAAATATTGATAAAATACCTCAACATTAACTCCTTCATTTTTTAACCACAATAAATATATCCAACATTTATATCCGCATACAATAAATATTTTCTTATCATATGAATCAATAATTAGTTATTCACAAATAATACTACATGCGCGCAATTAGGTGACCAAACCTCTCCTTGACAGAACTTTCTAGACATTGCCAATAATGCTATCTAATAATATTATTCAAATAATATGAATTATTGATCTGATAATGGGAAATACTATACAGTGACAATTATTGAAACAACAATATATAAAATATCACCGCAGCAATTATTGAATCAATAAAATAAAATATTGAACAGTAACTACTGTAACAATTATTGAGTAGTGCCTTCTTACATAAGGATCAATAATTCATCAATAATGTGCATCCACGCGTATTACTGTATTTTAACCATCGGGTATTCCAACAGTGTTAACGGTAACGGCTACGCCGTTATTTATAAAAACTCAAACTTGTCGTTTTCTTCATCCGACAGTTATTCTGTTATGGGGCCCACAAATGACTGCGCCGTCGTACGAATATTCCCCGGCAACAAGAATATTCCACGACCAAATAAATATTCCCCGACAACAATGATTATTTTATAACCACTTGCTTATTTTACAAAAGTTGCATATTTCACCCATAACCAGATAATTATATCAAATTAATACCTTATTATTCACAATAATAATTCGAGGAAATTCGATTTTATTTATAATAAGTTGGGGTCTTACACAGACACTATGCAAATACTATGCATAATAGAATATCATATATTCTATTTATTGTCTAATAAAATAAATAACTTTATAAAAGTATTCTGTTTTATATAAAAAGATTTTACTATACAAATACTATGCAAACACTATGCATAATAGAATATCATATATTCTATTTATAGTCTAATAAAACAAATAACTTTATAAAAGTATTTTGTTTTATATAAAAAACTTTTCTATTTTATTACATTAATAATACTAATAAAACAAAACTCATCATCATTATTATTATTCACATTATTAATTAACCAGATCGTTCCCAGGAAATAGGGGGATAAAGATTTCTACCTATTGGTGCGCAATTAGGTGACCAAACTTCTCATTGACAGAATTTTTAGACATCGTTAATATTGCAAATAATAATATTAATAACCTTGTCGTTTCAATTATTGATTTAATAATATATAAAATATTGACAATAATTGAATCAAATAACGTGAGTTATTATGCATCAATTACTGTAGCAATAATTAAAAAAAACTTAGTGACTTCTCACGTAAGCATTAATAATCAATACCGTGTGCTACTATGCAACCACGCGTATTACTGTGCTTTTAACACCGGGTGCTTCAACAGTTAAAGGTAAAAACTTACGCCGCTATTTTTATAAAGTATTTTTTTTATCATTTTCTTAATCTGACAATAATTCTGTTGTGGGGTCCTCCAATGATTGTACCGTTGTACGAATATTCTCTATTAAAACGAATATTCCACGACTAATTGAATATTATATAACAACTTGCGTACTTTGCAAAATTTATAAATATTATCCACAACTATAACATTATATCAAATTTACTCTATAATATTCAAAAATGATATTTATAGAAAATTTATCTTTATTTATAAAAGTTGGGGTCTTACAACCTCCCCTTCTTATGAAATTTCGTCCTCAAATTTAGAGTACGTACCTGGTATATCGAAGAGGTAAGGATACCTTAATTTCATTTCAGATTCTAACTCCCAGGTCATTTCCTCAACATCGTGGTTTCTCCACAAAACTTTGACTTGAGGTATAACCTTGGAGCGTAGAATATGTTCCTTCTTATCCAAAATTTGAACAGGAACCTCTTCATACGTCAAATCTTTCGCTATTTTGTCTTGTTCTAACTCAATAATGTGGTTCGGGTCTTCCACATATTTACGTAACATGGATATGTGAAAAAAGTTATGAACACGAGACATACTTGGTGGTAAAGCGAGTCTATAGGCCACAGTTCCTACTCGACCGAGGATTAAAAATGGGCCGATGAATCGAGGATTGAGCTTTCCTCTCTTTCCAAATCTCGTAACTCCTTTCCATGGAGCAACACGTAACAACACATGATCTCCTATATCGAATTCCACGTCAGTTCGATGAAGATATCAGCATAACTCTTTTGTCAATCGTGTGAGGTTTTTATACGTTGTCGGATCATTTGAATCTTTTCTATAGTCATACGTTCCAACTCCGGTCCCAACAACGTTTCTTCAACCACCTCATCCCATCATACTAGAGAACGACACTTTCTTCCATACAACGCTTCGAATGGAGCCATGCCAATACTTGCTTAATAGCTATTGTTGTAGGAAAACTTCACCAATGGTAAGAACTTGTCCCAACTTCCCTTGAAGTCAAGAACATATAGTCTTAATAGATCTTCAAGAGTTTGAATAGTCCTCTCCGACTACCCGTCCGTCTGAGGATGATATGCCGAGCTAAATCGTAAATCTGTGCCCATAGCTTTTTACAAACTAACCCAAAATCTTGAAGTGAATCTTGGGTCTCGATCAGAAACTATGAATACTGGCATACCATGCAATCTTACAATCTCATTTATGTGCATACGAGCAAGACTTTCAAGTGTATAAGTTTCTCGTATCGGTAAGAAATGAGCAGACTTGGTCAATCTATTAACAATGACCCAAATCGCATCTATGCCTTGAGAAACCTTGGGAAGACCAGTAACGAAATCTATGGTAATGTTCTCCCACTTCCATTCTAGAATTTCAAATGGTTGCAATGTACCTTTTGGTACTTGATGCTTCGCCTTGACTCATTGACAAGTTAGACACCTTGAGATAAACAACGCTTTCTCTCTCTTCATATTGCTCCACCAAAATGTATGACGAAGATCACGATACATTTTGGTACTCCAAAGATGGATTATAAATGGTGTGTTGTGCGCCTCCATCATGATTTTATACTTTAAATCAGGGTCGTTAGGAACACAAAGTCTGGAGTTGACTCGAAGTATTCCTTCTTCATCAATTCTTGCTTCCGGCATAGCACCTTCTTGCACTTTCTTCCTCATACACATCAGTTCCAGGTCTGTAGCTTGAGCAGCTTTAACTTTATTGATTAAAGTCGATTCTACTCGTATATTTGCCATCATCACATGGGTCCCCGGAGTCTTTAACTCTATCTCCATCATTTGCAAGTCACACAAAATGGGCCTTTGCATTGATAATATCGCACTCGTACCTGCATATGATCTTTTACTCAATGCGTCAGCTACCACGTTCGCTTTTCCAGGATGGTATTGGATGGTATGATCATAATCTTTCAACAGTTCAAGCCAACGTCGTTGTCGCATGTTGAGTTCCTTTTGAGTGAAGAAATATTTGAGGCTTTTATGATCCGTAAAGATATCCACTTTCTCCCCATACAAGTAATGCCTCCAAATTTTAAGTGTGAAGACAACAGCTAACAACTCTAGATCATGAGTAGGATAATTCCTCTCATATTCTTTAAGTTGTCTTGAGGCATAAGCTATGACTTTCCCATGTTGCATGAGAATACATCCCAACCCTTTTCCTGAAGCATCACTGTAGATGACAAATCCCTCCGAGCCAAATGGTATTGTCAGAACATGTGCTAAAATGAGTCTCCTCTTGAGTTCTTGAAAACTCTTCTCATATTCTTCGTTCCAACCGAACTTTGTATCTTTCCGAGTCAACTGAGTTAATGGAGTAGCGATTTGAGAAAATCTTTTCACGAATCTCCGATAATAACCAGCTAAACCGAGAAAGCTACGTACTTCAGTCACTGATTTAAGTTACTCCCATATTTGAATTGCTTAAATTTTTGCCGGGTCAACAGATATTCCATGACTTGATACTACGTGCCGAAGGAATGCTACTTCCTTAAGTCAGAACTCGTATTTCTTCAACTTGGCATAAAGCTTGTATTCACGAAGCTTTTAAAGTATCAGCCTCAAGTGTTGCTCATGATCTTCACGGCTTTTGGAATAAATAAGGATGTCATCAATAAAGATGACCACAAAGTGATCCAAATATTCCTTGAATACTCGGTTCATCATATCCATGAAGGCAGCTGGAGCGTTAGTCAATACAAAGGACATTACTAGGAATTTATAATGCCCGTACCGAGTTCTGAAAGCCGTCTTTGGAATATCCTCAGTTTTAACCTTCAGCTGATGATATCCAGAACGAAGATCGATCTTTGAAAAGAATTTGGCTCCTTGCAACTGGTCAAACAGGTCATCAATACATGGCAATGGGTACCTATTTTTGATGGTGACATGATTCAACTCCCGATAATCAATACAAAGTCGCATACTCCCATATTTCTTCTTCATGAATAGAACAGGAGCACCCCAAGGAGAAGTACTAGGACGAATAAAGCCAATGTCTAACAATTCCTGTAGTTGGGTCTTTAACTCATGAAGTTCAATAGGAGCCATTCGATATGGGGCTTTGGAAATGGGTTTTGTACTGGGCTCAAGGTTGATACAAAATTCAATTTCACGCTCTGGGGTAGGCCAGGAAGTTCTTCAGGGAATACGTCAGGGAATTTATTAACAATAGAAATATCATTCAAAATTGACGTATTTTTGTTTAGATCCGTGACATGAGCTAAGAAAGCTTGACATCCATTTTTAATAAACGAATAGCTTTATGACTTGAGATGACAGTGATTGATTTTAATGGTTTGGTTGCTTGAATTCGTATAATAGGTTGGTTAGGAATATGAAAGCTAACAACCTTACAAAAACAATCAATTTTTGCATGATGAGTAGTTAACCAATCAATCCCTAGAATCACATCAAATGCAAGTATTTTCAAAGAAATAAAATCAACAGGTAACGTGCGGTCGCTGATTTGAACTAAACAAGACTTATAAATAGTGGATGTAATGAAAGTTTCTCCTAACGGAGTTTCCACAGATAATTCAAAGTATAATTTCTTAAAAGTCAAATTTATTCGTTGAGCGTAATTAGGAGAAATAAAAGAATGGGTAGAACCGGTATCAAATAAGGTATAGACTTTGCCAGAATTTTTGACAAGCTTACCCGTGATGACCTCATTCGGGTTCTTTGCTTTCTGGGAGGACACAACAAACGCTCTCCCTTGAACTACTAGTTTTAACTTGTTTGTGACGGTATTTTGTGTCACCGTTCCAACTGGACTTGTCTTTGGTGCATGACAAAATCGGGCTAGGTGACCTTCTCTTCCACAATTATAACACGCTTTGGATGGCATCGCGCAGTTTAGACTGATATGTCCCACCCCTCCGTATTTGAAGCATATAATAGGTGGTCGTTCTCCTTCCTTAACCACGGGTGCTGATGATGACGTCTTTCCATCATTGTTGAATCTCCTCTTCTTGAAATGTCCATTTTTATTGTCTTTGCCATGATTACCACCGAAGTGGTTACCATTTCTGGCATGTTGATTCCCTCCACGTTTGTTGTCACCGCTTCGATGACCATTACCACTGGTATTTTCATTCTGCCGGCTGCTTTCTCTTGGTTGCGTTGACTCATTATCGCGCTCCAATAACTGAGCCATATTTACAACATCTGAATACAAACACAGTTTATGAGAAATAAGATATTGACGTATCTCCGGTTTCAAACTTCTTAAAAACATTCGCATCATTCTCTCCTCATTATCAACCAAGTGAGACGCAAATCGGGACAACTCAAAAAACTTAGCTTCGTACTGTGACACGGTCATATTGTTCTACTCTTAACTTGATGAACTCTACCTCTTTTATGTGATGAATACTTTCGGGAAAGTACTTGTCGTTGAATAGTTCTTGGAACTTCCCCCAAGACATCTTCAGTGCGGCAGGTTGAGTACGCTTTACCGATTTCCACCAGTAATTTGCCTCTCCTCGTAACATAAAGGCGGTAAAAGGAACCGTTTTCTCCTCGGAGCATCCCAAGACATCAAATATCTTGGTGATCTGCTTTATCCATGATTCCGCCTTAAGTGGTTTTGGCTCTCCAATAAACTCTGGTGGTCTCAGCTCCTTGGACTGTTTAGCGGTGACCGTCCGAGAGTTTCCAGTGTTTCCACCTATATTTTGGACAGGAGCCGCTCTTGCCTGATGTTGCATGAATTGCATAAAGCCTATGAACATTCCATCATTCGTCATTTAGTCAGTGTTGTTGTTTGCATGAGAATTGTCGCCTTCCTGATGCACATTATCCTGATTGTTGATATGTGGAGACTCAACGGTCTCCTGTGCTCCATTGCTATTCTCAACATTCTCGGATGTCATTTTCAGATTCTGCCACAAAATAAGGATTAGTTATCATATCACATATTATCCCTATAATCTGATCGATAAATTAAAAACCAAATTAATTTAGGTAGGTCATACTAGCAAAGGAATTCCCCGTCTCTCCCCTCCTAGTTCTAGTCTCACATCTTAGCCAGGGATCATATCCCTAAGCTTTGATACCAACTGTGACGCCCAAAATAGGTATACATCACCCATCTTGAGTCGTCAAATACATGGTACAAAATTCAAATACAATCTTAAATATACAACATGAGCTGTGAGTTTTAATACAAACATTGTCTTCTAGACAACATTAAAACTCAAAATAAGTCCTCAATACATTTATTAACACACTATTTTACAGAATAGTGATGACTACTAATGCTATCCTTTGGACTGTCACTCCGTTCCCCGACTAGTCCCTACTACGTTCTCATTTCCTAAAGAGAACAGTGAAAGAAAGGGGGAGCTCAACTAGCCCAGTAAAAAATATTATGACTAAGATAAAACAGAATAAATTATCCTTAGTCTTCAATAGTGTTAGTCTGACAGGATGTTCCAACAGAATGATAAATAATGGAATCAGGTCATGCGTAAAGCACAGACAGGATGTTCCAACAGAATAATAAAGAACGGAATCAGGTCATGCATAAATCACAGACAGGATGTTCCAACAGAATAATAAAGAACGAAACCAGGTCATGCGTAAAGCACAGACATGATGTTCCAACAGAATGATAAAGAACGAAATAATAACAAAAGAATTTCACCAAGTATAGGGTAGCCCGCGTATACAGGTTATTCCAACAGAATAATAAAGAATGGAATAACAGACTTTCTCTTCATGAATACGAAAGAAATAATACCCCTTACGAGTACAACAAATAATATCCCCTACCTTAGAAAGAAGAGTATTGGATATAGAAGTAGTGAAGTATCAGAACACTTTTATTCTTTTTCTCTATAGTTTCTCTCTCTAGAGTTTCAGTGAATTCGTAAGAAATAATGAAGGAATAAGCTTCTATTTATAGAAGAATGGACTGCATAGTAACTAATTCATGAACGGTCCAGATTGATTTACTTTAAACGGACGGTCCAGATTTAAAATAAAATTTTTTAAATAAAATATAATATATTCTATTTATAATCTAATAAAACTAATAACTTTATAAAAGTAATCTTTTTTATATAAAAAGATTTTACTATGCAAAATACTATGCAGGCACTATGCAATACTATGCATAATAAAATATAATATATTCTAATTATTGTCTAATAAAATAAATAACTTTATAAAAGTATTCTGTTTTATATAAAAGGATTTTACTATGCAAACACTATGCAGACACTATGCATAATAGAATATCATATATTTTATTTATTGTCTAATAAAATAAATAACTTTGTAAAACTATTCTGTTTTATATAAAATGATTTTATTATGTAAATACTATGCAGATACTATGCAAACACTATGCATAATAACATATCATATATTTTATTTATAGTCTAATAAAACGAATAACTTTATAAAAGTATTCTGTTTTATGTAAAAAGTTTTTTTGTTTTATTACATTAATATTACTAATAAAACAAAACTCATCATCATTATTATTCACATTAGTAATCGACCAAGTCGTTCCCAGAAAAGACGGGGCTTTCCAATAAGGATTTCTCCCTATTGGCGCGCAATTAGGTGACCAAACCTCTCCTTGACAGAACTTCTAGACATCGTTAATATTGCAAATAATAATATTAATAACCTTGTCGTCTCAATTATTGATTTAAAAATATATAAAATATTGACTAAATGAATCAAATAACGTGAGATACTATGCAGCAATTACTGTAACAATAATTGAACAAAACTTAGTGACTTCTCATGTAAGCATCAATAATCAATACCGTGTGTTACTATGAAACCACGCGTATTACTGTACTTTTAACATCGGGTGCTTTAACAGTTAACGGTAAAAACTTCCGTCGTTATTTTCATAAAGTATTTTTGTCATTTTCTCAATTCGACAATAATTCCGTTGTGGGATCCACCAATGATTGTGCCGTTGTACGAATGTTCCTTGTTAAAACGAATATTCCACGACCAATCGAATATTATATAACAACTTGCGTACATTGCAAAATATATAAATTTTACCCACAACTATAACATTATATCAAATTTACTCCATAATATTCAAAAATGATATTTATAGAAAATTCATCTTTATTTATAAAAGTTGGGGTGTTACAGTTACTATTTTCGGGATACTATTCACCCGTAAGATATATTTCTTTTCGGTCCAAATCATTTTTGGGTACAATATTATTCCATGAGAATATGTGCTAATTTTTCAGACCGTTGATTGAAGATATAATAGTAAATCAATATGGATCGCTGTTTTAAAGTTTTAATAGTAAATCAGTATGGACCGTTGCTGTAAAATCCCAAATTTTACGAATAAAGATTTAATTTTCTCAATTTTTTTTTAATATTATGGTGTGAATTTGAGATAATATTATAGTTGTGGGTAGTATTTATAAATTTTTTAAAGTATGCAAGTTGTTATATAATATTCGATTGGTCGGAGAATATTCTTTTTATCGGGGAATATCCGTACGACGGCATAATCATTGGTGGACCCCACAACAGAATTATTATCGAATTGAGAAAACGACAAAAGTATTTTATTGAAAATAACGGCGAAAGTTTTACCGTTAATATTGTTGAACTACTCGGTAGTAAAAGTGCAGTAATACGCATGGTTGCATAGTAGCACACGGTATTGATTATTGATGTTTACGTGAGAAGTCACTCAGTTATACTCAATTATTGCTATAGTAATTGTTGCATCATATCTCTCATATTATTGATTCGATTATTCTCACAGTATCATCTGCATTATATGATATATTATTAAGTCAATAATTGAGATGACAAAGTTATTCATATTATTAAATTGCAATATTTACAATGTCTAGAAGTTCTGTCAATGAGAGGTTTGGTCACCTAATTGCGCTCCAATAGGGAGAAATCCTTATTGGAAAGCCCTCTCTTTCCTGGGAACGACCTGGTTGAAAAATATTATGAGTTATAATATTAATGATGAATGTTCTTAATATTGAAGTTGTGCTCGGAGTTGAATTTGGAGACGCGGACGTGATATTTGAGTCCGGAATGATGAAATTAGTAAAAATAGACTATAAACACAAAATTTGTCAGTTTTTACTATTTGGTCAAAAAGTCAACTGTTGACTTTTTCGAGAAAAGTCAAATTTCAAAATTTATATTTTTGATAAAAAATAGTTTCATTATGTTGGAATTATTTGTGTTAGTGAAAATCGACATTTATTTCGATAAAAATTGATGTCTGGAGGTTATTTTGACTAATCGAGTATTTAACCGGATAAATGAGCAATTGATTGCTATTATTTCATATGATTATAACTATTTGTTCACATGTGTATACTATTGTTTCACATTCTTGTTACTATTAGGGGAGTTGGTGCAAGATTGATAATACTTACATGACTAAGTTAAAAATGGAGGTATAGATGGAGGTACTATACTATAATTCGTATTTTCACATGTCTAGAACTATTGATTCACATGATTTACTATTGATTCATATTATTTACTATTAGGGGAGGTGGTGTAAGTTTGATAATACTTGCAGGACTAAATTATAAATGAAAGAAAAGTTGGAGGTATTGTTCTGTAATTTTTCGAGCCCCAAAATGTGCAATTATCGAAACTATATTTTTCTATAAATAGAAGCCCATTCTTCCTTCATTTCTCACCAATTCACTAAAGCTATAGAATACTTATTATAGAGAAAAATTATAGAGAGAAAATTTATAGAAGAAGAGAAGCTTGCTACTTTACTACTCCTATATCCAGTTTCTTTTACGGTAAGGGGTGTTATTTCTTTTGTATTCAAGAAGAGAACTTCTGTTATTCCATTCTTTATTATTCTATTGGAATAACCTGTATACGCGGGCTACCCTATACTTGGTGACATTCTTCTATTATTCCGTCTTTATTATTCTGTTGGAATAGCCTGTCTGTGCGTTTTACGCCGGACCTGATTCCGTCTTTATTATTCTATTGGAATATCTTGTTTGTGCGTTTACGTCAGACCTGGTTCCATCTTTATTATTGTTCTGTTAGAATATCCTGTCTGTGCGTTTATGCCGGACCTGGTTCCGTCTTTATTATTCTGTTGGAACATTCTGTCGGGGAGAATTTTGCCTGACCTGGTTCCGTTACTTATTATTCTGTTGGAATAACCTGTCTATGTGAAGTACCGCATGCATGGTGATTTCTTTTGTTATTCCATTCGTTATTATACTCAGTTGGTTAAAGTTTTGACTTCTATACTCCATGAAATTAGTGGAATATCCTTGATATTTGCGCTTCATCCAGTATCTTTCCATGAAAATATTCTTCTGAGCATTCTTGAATTTTACTCTACACAGCAGTATCATGTTAACAATTTGAACGTTATCAATTCCTGGATAAACTAATTCTTGAACTTGTTTTATTGAATTCTTATATCATTGTCATCATCCTCATGTTTATATTATGTTGAAAGTCATATGTGGCCTGTAGTGCATAGATGACTTGGTATGATTATGACCAGGGATTATTCGGTATAATCATAACCGTAATATTACAAATGATGTGGAAAAAGTCCTCATTGGCCCGTACTGTATTGATGGGCAATTTTTGGTATGATTCTGGCTATGGATTCTCTTTGGCCGTAGTGCAAAGATGAATTATTTTATGGCATGATTATGACTGTTGATGAAAACATGATTATCTTAAGCCATAGTGTATGGATAATTCGTGGTCGTGATACTAAAGAATATCCTTCGCCGTAGTGCAGGGGTGATTCAATGATGTGGATTATTTATTAAGCTGAGTCCCAGCGATAAAAGTGATGAAAAACCTTTTAAATCATAGAAGATAGTAGATTTTATTCCCTACTTGACTCTTTTAATGGATTGCTTGTTCCGCTACAGTTAAACTTGATGTTTGTTATATTTTATCAGTTTAACAATGTTGAAGGCTAACGATAAATTATTCTGCATTATCTTAGTTTTAATATTTCTTACTGGGCTAGTTAAGCTCACCCTTTCTTTCACTGTTCTCTTCAGGAAATGAGAACGTAGCTGGGACGAGTCGAGGAATGGAGTGATGGTCCTAGATGGTGCATTAGTAGTCCTCACTATTCTGTGAAATAGTGTGATAATAATTGCAATGAGGACTCCTTTTGAGTTTGTATAATCTCTAGTAGACAATATTTGTATTCAAACTCACAGTTTATGTTTTGTCGTATTGTACACGACAGTTGTATTATTAAGTTGTATTTGAATTATGTATCATGTTTCTGGCGACTAAGAATAGGTGATGTATACTTATTTTTAGGGGCGTCACAGTTGGAATCAAAGCTTAGGGATATGATCCCTGACTGAGATGTGAAATAAGAACTAGGAGGGGAGAGACGGGGAATTCCTTCGCTAGTATGACCTACCTAAGTTTATTTGGTATTTAATTGGTCGGTCAGAGTATAGGGATAATATGTGATATATTAATTTGTTTAATTAACCCTTGTTTTGTGACAGTATTTGAGAATGACATCTAAAAATTTTGAGATGTGCAATGGAGCAAAACAATATGAACGTGTCGCATTACGAGGCTAAGTTTCGGAGTTATCCCGGTTTGCATCTCATTTGGTCGATAATGAGGAGAGAATGACGCGAATGTTTCTACGAGGTTTGAAACCCGAAATACGTCAATACTTCATTTTTCATAAACTTTGTTTATATTCAGATATTGTGAATATGGCTCAGTTATTGGAGCGCGATAATGAGTTAGTTCAACCAAAAAGTAACGACCAACAACACAATAATAATCATACCGGTGGCAACGACCATCGGAACAATGATAACCATCGTGGGAGAAATTATCATGCCAAAAATGGTAACCACTTTGATGGTAATTATGGCCAAGATAATAGAAGTGGAAATTTCAAGAAGAGAAGGTCATTTAGCTCGATTTTGTCGTATAGTGAAGTCAAGTCCAGCTGGAACGGTGGCACCAAAGGTGGATACGAACAAGTCAAATTCGGTAGTTTAAGGGAGAGCGTTTTTCGTGACAACGAATCAAACGAAATTATCACGAGTAAGTTAATCATAAACTTTTGCGAAGTTTATACCGCGTTAGATACTGGTTCTACCTATTCTTTTATCTCTCTTGCTTGTGCTCAACATTTAAATTTAACTACAGAGAAGTTAGACTTTGACTTATTGGTTGAAACGTCGTTAGTAGAAACCTTCGTTACCTTCACTATTTATAAATCTTGTTGATTCAAATCGACACTTTAACGTTACCTGTCAATATTATCTCTTTGAAAATACTTGCCTTTGATGCAATTTTTAGAAATTGATTAGTTAACTACTCATCATGCTTTTCGTAAGGTTGTTAGCTTTCATATATTCCTAACCAACATGTTATGCGAATTCAAGCAACCAAACCACTAAAGTCAATCATTGTCATATAAAGCCATAAGTAAAGAGCCCCGGTCCTTTCGTTGTTGACTTTCTTCTGTGGAATGCACCGAAGCTAGACTTTCTGTAGGCAACGTCGTAAATGACGATGACAAGTTGATAGGTATCAATGTGATGTGTTATCCAAGTCTTGGATGAGAGTCACAGTTTTGACTGATATTTCTATTGTTAATAAATTTCCTGACGTATTCTTGAAGTCTTCTTAGCCTACCCCTAGAGCGCGAAATCGAATTTTGTATTGACCTCAATACAAAACCCATTTCTTAAACCCTCAAATATTTCTTTACTTAAAACGAACGTAACATGCGCCAAAGACGTTGGCTCTTGCTGCTCAAGATTACGATCATACCATTCAATACCATCGTGGGAAAGTGAACGTGGTAGCTGATGCGTTGAGTAGAAGATCGTATGCGTTTACGAGTGTGATGTTGTTAACACAAAGGCCCATTTCGTACAAGTTACAAATGATGAAGATAGAGTTAAAGACTCTAGGAACCCAAGTGAAGATAACGAATATACGAGTAGAATCGACTTTAATCGATAAAGTTAAAGCCGCTCAAGCTACACACCCGGACCTGATAAATGTGAAGAAGAAGGTTCAAGAGGGCGTTATTCTAGAAGCAAAAATTGATGAAGAGAGGAAATCTCAACCCTCGATTTAATTTACCCATTTGAAATACTCGATCGAGTAGGAACTATGGCTTATAGACTCGTTTTACCGCCAAATATGTTGCGTGTTTATAACGTTTGTCACGTATTGATGTTACGTAAATATGTGGACGACCCGAACCACATTATTGATTTAGAACTGGACGAGATAGCGGATAATTTAACGTATGAAGATGTACCTGATAAAATCCTGGAATATATTCTACGCTTAAAGGTTATGCCTCAAGATTTAGAATCTGGTGAAGTGTACTCATTTGTTCGGCATATCAGGTACGTACGTAAATTTCGAGTGCGAAATTTCATAAGGAGGGGAGATTGTAAAATCTCAAATTTTACGAATAAAGATTTAATTTTCTCGAAATATTTTTTTAATATTATGGTGTGAATTTGAGATAATATTATAGTTGTGGGTAGTATTTATAAATTTTGCAAAATATGCAAGTTGTTATATAATATTCGATTGGTCGGGGAATATCCGTACGACGGCATAATCATTAGTGAACCCCACAACGGAATTATTGTCGAAATGAAAAAACGACAAAAGTATTTTATTAAAAATAACGACGGAAGTTTTACCGTTAATACTGTTGAACTACTCGGTAGTAAAAGTACAGTAATACGCGTGGTTGCATAGTAGCAGACGGTATTGATTATTGATGCTTACGTGAGAAGTCACTCAGTTATACTTAATTATTGCTATAGTAATTGTTGCATCATATCTCTCATATTATTGATTCGATTATTGTCACAGTATCATCTGCATTATATGATATATTATTAAGTCAATAATTGAGATGACAAAGTTATTTATATTATTAAATTACAATATTTACAATGTCTAGAAGTTCTGTCAAGGAGAGGTTTGGTCACCTAATTGCGCGCCAATAGAGAGAAATCTTTATTGGAAAGCCCCCTCTTTCTTGGGAACGACCTGGTTGATAAATATTATGAGTTATAATATTAATGATGAAAACTATTAATATTGAAGTTGTGCTCAGAGTTGAATTTGGAGAAGCGGACGTGATATTTGAGTCCGGAACGATGAAATTCGTAGAAATAGACTATAAACACAAAATTTGTCGGTTTTTACTTTTTGGTCAAAAAGTCAACTATTGACTTTTTCGGGAAAAGTCAAACTTTAAAATTTCAAAATTTATATTTTTGATAAAAATAGTTTCTTGAACTTGTTTTATTGAATTCTTATATCATTGTCATCATCCTCATATTTATATTATGTTGAAAGTCATATGTGGCCTGTAGTGCATAGATGGACTTGGTATGATTATGACCAGGGATTATTCGGTATAATCATAACCGTAATGTTACAAATGATGTGGAAAAAGTCCTCATTGGCCCGTAGTGCATTGATGAATAGTTTTTGGTATGATTATGGCTATGGAATCTCTTTGGCCGTAGTGCAAAGATGAATTGTTTTATGGCATGATCAGGACCGTTGATGAAAACATGATTATCTTAAGCCGTAGTGCATGGATAATTCGTGGTCGTGATACTAAAGAATATCCTTGGTCATAGTGCAGGGGTGATTCGATGATGTGGATTATTTATTAAGCTGAGTCCCAGCGATAAAAGTGATGAAAAACCTTTTAAATCATTGAAGATACTGTTGAAGGCTAACGATAAATTATTCTGCATTATCTTAGTCTTAATATTTCTTACTGGACTAGTTGAGCTCACCCTTTCTTTTACTGTTCTCTTCAGGAAATGAGAGCGTAGCTAGGACGAGTCCGGGAATGGAGTGATGGTCCTAGATGGTGCATTAGTAGTCCACACTATTCTGTGAAATAGTGTGATAATAATTGTAATGGGGACTCCTTTTGAGTTTGTATAATCTATAGTAGACAATATTTGTATTCAAACTCATAGTTTATATTTTGTTGTATTGTACACGACAGTTGTTTTATTAAGTTATATTTGAATTATGTACCATGTATCTGGCGACTCAGAATATGTGATGTATACTTATTTTTGGGGGCGTCACTGTTGATTTAAGTTTTAATAGTAAACCAATATGGACCGTTCGTTTAAAAGTAAATCAATATGGACCGTTCATGAATTAGTTACTATTTAGTCCATTCTCCTATAAATAGAAGCTCATTCTTTCATTATATTTTACGAATTCACTGAAACTCCAGAGAGAGAAAAAAGAAAATTATTATGCTACTTCCGTAAAACCCCAACTTTTTGAATAAAGATGAATTTTCTATAAATATTATTTTTGAATATTATGGAGTGAAATTGATATAATAGTTGTGGGTAATATTTATAAATTTTGCAAAGTACTCAAGTTGTTATATAATATTCGATTGGTCGGGGAATATTCGTTTTAACAGGGAATATTAGTACAACGGCACAATCATTGGTGGACCCCACAACGGAATTATTGTCGAATTGAGAAAACGACAAAAATACTTTATGAAAATAACGACAGAAGTTTTACCGTTAACTGTTGAAACACCCGGTGTTAAAAGTACAGTAATACACGTGGTTGCATAGTAGCAAACGGTATTAATTATTGATGCTTAAATGATAAGTCACTCAGTTTTGTTGGTATTATTAATGTAATAATACAGAAAATCTTTTTATATAAAACAGAATACTTTTATAAAGTTGTTTTATAAATAGAATATATTATATTATATTATGCATAGTATTGCATAGTGTCTGCATAGTGTTTTGCATAGTAAAATCTTTTTATATAAAACAGAATACTTTTATAAAGTTATCTGTTTTATTAGACAATAATTATAATATATTATATTTTATTATGCATAATGTTTGCATAGTACCTGCATAGTATTTACATAGTAAAATCTATTATAAAGATATTCGTTTTATTAGATTATTAATAGAATATATTATATTTTATTTAAAAGATTTTGCTTTAAATATGGACCGTCAGATTAAAGTAAATCAATCTCGACCGTTCATGAGTTAGTTACTATGCATTCCATTTTTCTATAAATAGATGCTCATTCATTCATTATTTTCTTACGTATTCACTGAAACTCTAGAGAGATAAACTATAGAGAGAAAGAAGAAAGTATTCTGCTACTTCACTACTTATATATCCAGTACTCTTAAGGTAGGGAATATTATTTGTTATACTCGTAAGGGGTATTATTCTTTCTTATTCATGAAGAAAACTGTTGTTATTTCATTTCTTATTATTCTGTTGGAATAACCTGTATACGCGGTCTACCCTATACTTGGTGACATTCTTCTATTATTCTGATGTCTGTGTATTTTATACCGGACCTGGTTCTGTCTTTATTATTATTCCGTTGGAACATCCTGTCTGTGTGTTTTACACCGGACCAGGTTCCGTCTTTATTATTATTCCATTGGAACATTCTATTTGTGTATTTTACACCGGACCTGATTCCGTCTTATTATTATTCGGTTGGAATATCATGTCTGTGTGTTTTACACCGGACCTGATTTCGTCTTTATTATTCTGTTGGAACATTCTGTCGGTGCAAATTTTGCCTGACCTGGTTTCGTTATTATTATTCTGTTGGAATAACCTGTCTATGCGAAGTACCGCATGCATGGTGATTTCTTTTGTTATTCCATTCTTTATTATACTCAGTTGGTTAAAGTTTTGACTTTTATACTCCATGAAATTAGTAGAATATCCTTGATATTTGCGCTCCATCCAGTATCTTTTCATGGATATATTCTTCTGATCATTCTTGAATTTTACTCTGCAAAACAGTATCATGTTGACAATTTCGACGTTAATAATTCCTGGATAAAATAATTCTTGAACTTGTTTTATTGAATTCTTATATCATTGTCATCATCCTCATGCTTATATTTTGTTGAAAGTCATATGTGGCCTGTAGTGCATAGATGGACTTGGTATGATTATGACCAGGGATTATTCGGTGTAATCATGACCGTAATGTTACAAATGATGTGGTAAAAGTTCTCATTGGCCCGTAGTGCATTGATGGACAGTTGTTGGCATGATCATGATCATTAATGAATACACAAATATTCTTGGCCCGTAGTGCATGGATAATTGTGGTCGTGATACTAAAGAATATCCTTGGCCGTAGTGCAGGGGTGATTCGATGATGTGAAATATTTATTAAGCTGAGTATCAGCGATAACAGTGATGAAAAACCTTTTTAATCATAAAAGATAGTAGATTTTATTTTCTACTTGACTCTTTTAATGGATTGTTTGTTTCGCTGCAGTTAAACTTAATATCTATTATATTTTTTCAGTTTAACATTATTGGAGACTAATGATAATTTATTCTGCATTATCTTAATCATAATATTTCTTACTGGCTAGTTGAGCTCACCCTTTTTTTCACTGTTCTCTTCAGGAAATGAGAATATAGCTGGGACGAGTCGGGGAACAGAGTGATGGTCCAGAGGATAGCATTAGTAGTCCTCACTATTCTGTGAAATAGTGTGATAATAATTGTAATGAGGACTCTTTTTGAGTTTGTATAATCTCTAGTAGATAATATTTGTATTCAAACTCACAGTTTATATTTTGTCGTATTGTACACGACAGTTGTATTAGTAAATTGTATTTGAATTCTGTACCATGTATCTGGTGACCCAAGATGGGTGACGTATACCTAATTTTGGGGGCGTCACAATTGGTATCAAAGCTTAGGGATATGATCCCTGGCTAAGATGTGAGACTAGAACTAGGAGGGGAGAGACAGGGAATTCCTTCGCTAGTATGACCTACTTAAATTTATTTTGTATTTAAATTGGTTGGTCAGAGTTTAGAGATATTATGTTACATGTCAATTAACCTTTGTTTTGTGGCAGTATTTGAAAATGACATCCAAAAATGTTGAGAATAGCAATGGAGCACAAGAGACCGTTGAGTCTCCACATATCAATAATCAGGAGAATGTGCATCAGGAAGGCGACAATCCTCATGCAAACAACAATACTGACCAAATGATGAATGATGAATTGTTCAGAGGCTTTATGCAATTCATGCAACAGCAGACGAGAGCGGCTCCTGTCTAAAATGTAGGTGGAAACACTGGAAACTCTCGGGCGGTCACCGCTAAATAGTTCAAAGAGTTGGGACCACCGAAGTTTAAGGGAGAACCAAAACCACTTATGGCGGAAGCATGGATAAAGCAGATCACCAATATATTTGATATCTTGGGATGCTCCGAGGAGCAAAAGGTTCCCTTTGCCGCCTTTATGTTGTGCAGAGAGGCAGATAACTGGTGGAAATCGGTAAAATGTACTCAACCTGCCGTACTGAAGATGTCTTGGGAGAAGTTCCAAGAGCTGTTCAACGACAAATACTTTCCCTAAAGTATTCGTCACATGAAGGAGGTGTAGTTTATCAAATTGGAGCAAAACAATATGACCGTGTCGCAATACGAGGAAAAATTTGCGGAGTTATCCCGGTTTGCGTCCCACTTGGTGGATAATGAAGAGAGAATGGTGCGAATGTTTTTAAGAGGTTTGAAGCCGGAGATACGTCAACATCTTATTTCTCATAAATTGTGTTTGTATTCAGATGTTGTAAATAGAGCTCAGTTGGTGGAGCGCGATAACGAGTCAACGCAACCAAAAGAGAGCAGCCGGTAAAATGATAATACCAGTGAGAGCAGTCATCGAAACGGTGACAACAAGCGTGGAGGGAATCAACAGGCCAGAAATGGTAACCACTTCGGTGGTAATCAAGGCGAAAACAATAAGAATGGACATTTCAAGAAGAGGAGATTTAACAATGATGGAAAAACGTCAACACCAGCACCCGTTGTTAAGGAAGGAGAAAGACCACCTATCATATGCTTCAAATATGGAGGGGAGGGACACATCAGTCCAAATTGTGTGATGTCGTCCAAAGCATGTTATAATTATGAAAGAGAAGGTCACTTAGCCCGATTTTATCGTTCACCGAAGACAAATTCAGCTAAGATGGAGGCACCAAAGGCTGTCCCAGAAAAGTCAAAGCCGGTAGTGCAAGGGAGAGCGTTTGTTGTGACCTCCCAGAAAGTAAAAAACCCGAATGAGGTCATCACGGGTAAGCTTATCATAAACTCTAGCGAAGTCTACACTTTATTTGATACCAGTTCTACCCATTCTTTTATTTCTCCTACTTGCACTCAACGATTAAATTTGACTCCGGAGAAATTAGATTTTGACTTATCTGTGGAAACTTTGTTGGGAGAAATCTTCATTACATCCATGGTTTATAAGTCTTGTTTGGTTCAAGTTGGTACCCACACATTATATGTCGATCTTATTGCATTAAAAATACTTACATTTGATGTAATTCTAGGGATTGATTGGTTAACTACTCATCGTGCAAAAATTAATTATTTTCATAAGGTTGTTAGCTTTCATATTCCTAATCGACCTATTATGCGAATTCAAGCAACCAAACCATTAAAATCAATTACTGTCATCTCAAGCCATAAAGTTATTCGTTTATTGAAAAATGGATGTCAAGCTTTCTTAGCTCATGTCACAGATCTAAACAAAAATACGTCAGTTTTGAATAATATTTCTATTGTTAATGAATTTCCTGACGTATTCCCTGAAGAACTTCCTGGCCTACCCCCAGAGCGTGAAATTGAATTTTGTATCGACCTTGAACCCGGTACAAAACCCATTTCTTAATCCCCATATCGAATGGCTCCTATTGAACTTCAGGAGTTAAAAACTCAACTGCAGGAATTGTTAGACATTGGCTTTATTCGTCCTAGTACTTCTCCTTGGGGTGCTCCTGTTCTATTCGTGAAGAAGAAAGATGGGAGTATGCGACTTTGTATTTATTATCGGGAGTTGAATCATGTCACCATCAAAAATAAGTACCCATTGCCACGTATTAATAACCTGTTTGACCAGTTGCAAGGAGCCAAATTCTTTTCAAAGATTGATCTTAGTTCTGGATATCACCAATTGAAGATTAGAACCAATGACATTCTAAAGATGGCTTTCAGAACTCGATACGGACATTATGAATTCCTAGTCATGTTCTTTAGATTGACTAATGCTCCTGCTACCTTCATGGATATGATAAACTGAATATTCAAGGAATATTTGGGATCACTTTGTGGTCGTCTTTATTGATGACATCTTCATATATTCCAAAACCCGTGAAGATCATGAGCAACACTTGAGGCTGATACTCCAAAAGCTTCGTGAATATAAGCTTTATGCCAAGTTGAAGAAATACGAGTTCTGGCTTGAGGAAGTAGCATTCCTTGGGCACGTGGTATCAAGTCATGGAATATCTGTTGACCCAACAAAGATTAAAGTTATTAAAAGCTGGGAGCAACCTAAATCAGTGACCGAAGTACGTAGCTTTCTCGTCTTATCTGGTTATTATCGGAGATTCGTAGAAGGGTTTTATCGAATCGCTACTCCACTAACTCAGATGAGTCTGAAAGATACAAAGTTCGGTTGGAGCGAGAAATGTGAGAAGAGTTTTCAAGAACTCAAGAGGAGACTCATTTCAGCACCTGTTCTGACAATACCATCTGGTTCGGAGGGATTTGTCATCTACAGTGATGCTTCGGGCAAAGGGTTAGGATGTGTTATCATGCAACATGGGAAAGTCATAGCCTATGCCTCACGAAAACTCAAAGAATATGAGAGGAATTATCCTACTCATGATCTAAAGTTGGCAGCTGTTGTCTTCGCACTAAAGATTTGTAGGCATTACTGGTATGGGGAGAAAGTGGAGATCTTTACGGATCATAAAAGCCTCAAATATTTCTTCACTCAAAAGGAACTCAACATGCGACAACGACGTTGGCTTGAACTGTTGAAAGATTATGATCATACCATCCAATACCATCCTGGAAAAGCGAACGTGGTAGCTGACGCATTGAGTAGAAGGTCATATGCGGGTGCGAGTGCAATATTGTCAACGCAAAGGCCCATTTTGGATGACTTGCAAAGGATGGAGATAGAGATAAAGACTCCAAGGACCCACATTATGATGGCGAATATACGAGTAGAACCGACTTTAATTGATAAAATTAAAGCTGCTCAAGTTACAGATCCGGAGCTGATGCGTATGAGGAAGAAAGTACAAGAAGGTGCGATACCGGAAGCAAGAATCGATGAAGAAGGAATACTTCGAGCCAACTCCAGACTTTGTGTTCCTAACGACCCTGATTTAAAGTATAAAATCATGATGGAGGCGCACAACACACCGTTTGCAATCCATCCTGGGAGTACCAAAATGTATCATGATCTTCGACATACATTTTGGTGGGGCAATATGAAGAGAGAGATAGCGCTGT
This sequence comes from Panax japonicus, assembly GCA_020205505.1. NCBI lineage: Eukaryota > Viridiplantae > Streptophyta > Magnoliopsida > Apiales > Araliaceae > Panax > Panax japonicus. The sequence goes on along the minus strand of CM035097.1, from coordinate 59,641,055 downwards.
TTATCTCAAGGTGTCTAACGTGTCAATGAGTCAAGGCGGAGCATCAAGTACCAAAAGGTCCATTGCAACCACTTGAAATTCCAGAATGAAAGTGGGAGCACATTATCATGGATTTCGTTACTGGTCTTCCCAAAGTTTCTCAAGGCATAGATGCGATTTGGGTCATTGTTGATAGATTGACCAAGTTTGCTCATTTCTTATCGATACGAAAAACTTATACACTCGAACGTCTTGCTCGTATGTACATAAATGAGGTTGTAAGATTGCATGGTATGCCAGTATCCATAGATTCTGATCTAGACCCAAGATTCACTTCGTGATTTTGGGTTAGTTTGCAAAAAGCTATGGGCACATATTTATGATTTAGCTCGGCATATCATCCTCAGACGGACGGACAGTCAGAGAGGACTATTCAAACTCTTGAAGATCTATTAAGACTCTGTGTCCTTGATTTCAAGGGAAGTTGGGACAAGTTCTTACCATTGGTGGAGTTTTCCTACAACAACAGTTATCAAGCAAGTATTGGCATGGCTCCATTCGAAGCGTTGTATGGACGAAAGTGTCGTTCTCCAGTATGTTGGGATGAGGTGGGTGAAGCAACGTTGTTGGGACCAGAGTTGGTACATATGACTACGGAAAAGATTCAAACGATCCGGCAACGTATAAAAACATCACACGATTGACAAAAGAGTTATGTTGATATCTTCATCGAACTGACGTGGAATTCGATATAGGAGATCATGTGTTGTTACGTGTTGCTCCATGGAAAGGAGTTACGAGATTTGGAAAGAGAGGAAAGCTCAATCCTCGATTCATCGGCCCATTTTTAATCCTCGATCGAGTAGGAACTGTGGCCTATAGACTCGCTTTACCGCCAAGTATGTCTCGTGTTCATAACGTTTTTCACATATCCATGTTACGTAAATATGTGGAACACCCGAACCACATTATTGAGTTAGAACACGACGAAATAGCGAAAGATTTGACGTATGAAGAGGTTCCTGTTCAAATCTTGGATAAAAAGGAACATATTCTACGCACCAAGGTTATACCTCAAGTCAAAGTTTTGTGGAGAAACCACGATGTTGAGGAAATGACTTGGGAGTTAGAATCGGAAATGAAATCAAGGTATCCTTACCTCTTCGACATACAAGGTATGTACCCTAATTTCGAGGGTGAAATTTTATAAGAAGGGGAGATTGTAAAACCCCAACTTTTTGAATAATGATGAATTTTCTATAAATATTATTTTTGAATATTATGGAGTGAAATTGATATAATAGTTGTGGGTAATATTTATAAATTTTTCAAAGTACGCAAGTTGTTATATAATATTCGATTGGTCGGGAAATATTCGTTTTAACAGGGAATATTAGTACAACGGCACAATCATTGGTTGACTCCACAACGGAATTATTGTTGGATTGAGAAAACGACAAAAATACTTTATGAAAATAATGGCGGAAGTTTTACCGTTAACTGTTAAAACACCCGGTGTTAAAAGTACAGTAATACACGTGGTTGCATAGTAGCACACGATATTAATTATTGATGCTTAAATGATAAGTCACTCAGTTTTGTTGGTATTATTAATGTAATAATACAGAAAATCTTTTTATATAAAACAGAATACTTTTATAAAGTTATTCTATAAATAGAATATATTATATTCTATTATGCATAGTGTTGCATAGTGTCTGCATAGTGTTTTATATAGTAAAATCTTTTTATATAAAACAGAATACTTTTATAAAGTTATATGTTTTATTAGACAATAATTAGAATATATTATATTTTATTATGCATAATATTTGCATAGTGCCTGCATAGTATTTGTATAGTAAAATTTTTTATAAATATATTCGTTTTATTAGATTATAAATAGAATATATTATATTTTATTTAAAAGATTTTGCTTTAAATATGGACCGTCAGATTAAAGTAAATCAATCTCGACCGTTCATGAGTTAGTTACAATACATTCTATTTTTCTATAAATAGAAGTTCATTCATTCATTATTTTCTTACGAATTCACTGAAACTCTAGAGAGATAAACTTTAAAGAGAAAGAAGAAAGTATTCTGCTATTTCACTACTTATATATCCAGTACTCTTAAGGTAGGGAATATTATTTGTTATACTCGTAAGGGGTATTATTCTTTCTTATTCATGAAGAAAACTGTTGTTATTTCATTTCTTATTATTCTGTTGGAATAACCTGTATACGCGGTCTACCCTATACTTGGTGACATTCTTCTATTATTCTGCTGTCTGTGTGTTTTACACCGGATCTGGTTCCATCTTTATTATTATTCCGTTGGAACATCCTGTCTGTGTGTTTTACACCGGACCTGGTTCCGTTTTATTATTATTCTGTTGGAACATCCTGTCTGTGTGTTTTACACCGGACCTGGTTCCGTCTTTATTATTCTGTTGGAACATCCTGTCGGTGCAAATTTTACCTGACCTGGTTCCGTTATTATTATTCTGTTGGAATAACCTGTCAATGCGAAGTACCGCATGCATGATGATTTCTTTTGTTATTCCATTCTTTATTATACTCAGTTGGTTAAAGTTTTAACTTCTATACTCTATGAAATTAGTAGAATATCCTTGATGTTTGCGCTTCATCCAGTATCTTTTTATGGAAATATTCTTCTGATCATTCTTGAATTTTACTCTACAAAACATTATCATGTTAACAATTTGGACGTTAATAATTCCTGGATAAAATAATTCTTGAACTTGTTTTAATGAATTCTTATATCATTGTCATCATCCTCATGTTTATATTTTGTTGAAAGTCATCTGTGCCTGTAGTGCATAGATGGACTTGGTATGATTATGATCAAGGATTATTCAGTGTAATCATGATCGTAATGTTACAAATGATGTGGTAAAAGTTCTCATTGGCCCGTAGTGCATTGATGGACAGCTGTTGGCATGATCATGACCATTAATGAATACACAAATATTCTTGGCTCGTAGTGCATGGATAATTGTGGTCGTGATACTAAAGAATATCCTTGGCCGTAGTGCAGGGGTGATTCGATGATGTGGAATATTTATTAAGCTGAGTCTCAGCGATAACTGTGATGAAAAACCTTTTTAATCATAAAAGATAGTAGATTTTATTTTCTACTTGACTCTTTTAATGGATTATTTGTTCCGCTGCAGTTAAACTTGATATCTATTATATTTTATCAGTTTAACATTGTTGGAGACTAATGATAATTTATTCTGCATTATCTTAGTCATAATATTTTTTACTGGGCTAGTTGAGCTCACCCTTCCTTTCACTGTTCTCTTCAGAAAATGAGAATATAGCTGGGACGATTCGGGGAACGGAGTGATGGTCCAGAGGATAGCATTAGTAGTCCTCACTATTCTGTGAAATAGTGTGATAATAATTGTAATGAGGACTCCTTTTGAGTTTGTATAATCTCTAGTAGATAATATTTATATTTAAACTCACAGTTTATGTTTTGTCGTATTGTACACGACAGTTGTATTAGTAAGTTGTATTTGAATTATGTGATATATATCTAGCGACCCAAGATGGGTGACGTATACCTAATTTTGGTGGCGTCACAACTTCACTACTTCAGTATTCAGTTTTTCTAAGGTAGGGGATATTATTTGTTGTACTCGTAAGGGGTATTCTTTCTTTCTTATTCATGAAGAGAACTTCTGTTATTCCATTCTTTATTATTCTGTTAGAATAACCTGTATATGTGGGATACCCTATACTGGTGAAATTCTTCTGTTATTTCATTCTTTGTTATTATGTTGGAATAACCTGTCTATGCAAGGTACTGCATACATGGTGAAATTCTTCTGTTATTCCATTCTTATTATTCTGTTGGAATAACATGTTTATGCGAAGTACCGCATACATAGTTAAATTCTTCTAATATTCCGTTCTTTATTATTCTGTCGGAATATCCTGTCTGTGCGTTTATGTCATACCTGATTCCATTATTTATTATTCTTTCGGAATATCATGTCTGTGAGTTTACGCCGGACCTGATTCCATTATTTATTATTCTGTTGGGAATAACCTGTCTGTGCGGTCTATCGCATGCATGGTGATTTCTTATATTATTCCATTCTTTATTATTCTGTTGGAATAACCTGTCTATGTGGATTATCACATGCATGGTGAATGATCTTTTGTATTCATTCCTTATTAAATTATGGAAATGATCTGTATACGTGGATTACCGCATGGCGGGTGAAAATCCATTTGCAGTTTCATATATTCTATTATACTCAGTTGGTTAAAGTTTTGGCTTCTATACTCCATGAAATTAGTGGAATATCCTTGATATTTGTGCTTCATCCAGTATCTTTTCATGGAAATATTCTAATGAGCATTCTTGAATTTTACTATACAAAGCAGTATCATGTTGACAATTTGGACGTTATTGAGTTCAGGATAAATTAACTTATAAGTCTTTAAAATTTATTCTTGAACTTATTTTATTGAATTATTATGTCATTGTCATCATCCTCATGCTTATATTGTGATAAAAGTCATCTTTGACTTACGTGCATAGATGGACTTGGTATGATTATGACCAGAGATTATTCGGTATAATCATGACCGTAATGTGACGAATGATGTGGTAAAAGTCCTCATTGGCCTGTAGTTCATTGGTGGACAGTTGTTGGTATGATTATGACCAGTGATTATTCGGTATAGTCATGACCATTGATGATTACATGAATATCCTTGGCCGTGGAGCAGGGATGATTCGATTTTAATTATTAAGCTGAGTCTCAGCGATAAAGTTGATGAAAAATTTTTTAAATCATAGAAGATATTAGATTTTATACCTTACTTGACTCTTCTAATGGATTGCTTGATCCGCTGCAATTAAACTTGTTGTCTATTATATTATTTTATCAGTTTAACATTATTGAAGGCTAATGATAATTTATTCTGCATTATCTTAGTTATAATATTTCTTACTGGGCTAGTTGAGCTCGCCCTTTCTTTCACTGTTCTCTTTAGGAAATGAGAACGTAGCTAGGACTAGTCGGGGAACAGAGTGATTGTCCTAGATGGTGCATTAGTAGTCCTCACTATTCTGTGAAATAGTATGATAATAAATGTAATAAGGACCCCATTGAGTTGTATATTGTCTAGATGATAATATTTGTATTAAAACTCACAGTCTATGTTTTGTCGTATTTTATACGCCTGTTGTATAATTAAGTTGTATTTGTATTCAGTACCTTGTATCTGACGACCTAATATGGGTGATGTATACCTGTTTTGGGGACGTCACAAAGAAGACATACACATATATTTTCAATTTTTTTGATCGTGGAATTTGTATTAATTTTTTTTAAAATGAATTTCTAATCAGAATTAGTAAGAAGAATGAGCTCAATTAATAACAATAAGAATCAAATATAAGTAGTTGTACAAGTTCTAGACTTTCGGTCTTAACTATTTTATATGACTATTAGTATATATTTTTATATTTTTGTTTTATTTTTTTAATCAACAGTCTTGTACCTCTCCAAAGTATAATGTACAAAATATAATTTATTGACAAAAAAATGACAGATAAAAAAAGGGAACCGATACTTCCGCATTATTTTATGATATTTTTGCATGTGAGACTTACCGTTTAATCAAATAAATATTAATATTTGTTTCAAAAATGTCTCACATGTGAAAATATCAAAAAGTGTTGCGAAAATATCAATTATATTTTCACATTGATATTTTCACGACACTTTTTGATATTTTCGCCCTTGTGTCCATCTTTTATGGTTAAAAAATGGACCCCACATAAGAAAATATCAAAATAAAAAATACTCCCTCCGTTCCATAATATTAGTCGTTTTAGAGTTGTGCACAAGTATTAAAAAAATAATTGTGTAACATTAAATATAATATCAATTGTCTATATTGTCCTTGTATTAGAAAAAAAATAGTGTAATTTATTGGACAAAAAATAATGAGAGAACCAAAGTTATATTTATTATTTGGGATAATATTAAAAATTAAATAATTAATACTTATTTAAAATTCTTAAATAACTTATATTAAAAAATAAAAATAATTTTATAAAATGATTTATATTAAGAACGAATATCAGTTCCCAAACTAAAAAAAAAGTCGTTGTATTTGTGACTTCTAAAGTGAAGTTAAAATTGGAACCATTTTGTTCGTTCCAATTTTGATAAAAAAGTCAACCCGCGACCAACGGTTCATAGAGCTAAAGAGATGATCTAGTTCAGTTCCCGCGATATATTAACAACCGTTTAAGCTAACCATCACACGCACCTCTCAGAGCGTGCCCATCACATCACGCGCCTTTTACAATTCCTCCCTCACCTTTCTCACCATATTCCGCGCCAAACCCCGGCCGACCCTGCTCCTCGTCCGCCGCCGTACCGCAGGTAAATGACTTCTCTGAAAACGCCACACATCGGGAGGGGCGTAGGTTAACTGCTGGCTGTATGGAGAGAGGTGCGCAGGAAAAGAAGAATTGAAATGACCTGGTGCGCATATTCGAATTAAGGTCGAGTAGTAGTAATAGTAGTATGAGTTTTGTTTGGTAGTGGAAATCTGACAATGACAATCTTTGACTGTAGCTCATGAAAACACATTCACTCAACACTTATTATCATATACTATTTATTATACATTTACATCCAATATCATCTCTATATATATATATATATATAAACACAATTATATATAATTGTGTATTTATATTGTTAACGTCAAGATCTTCTTCAACGTCTCAATCACATAAGACGTCCTGATCCTGCACAGTAAACACGATAAGACATCAAAAGCTTGACGGCTGGACCGTCGGGGGATAGCTCAAGCGTGAGAGTCAGTATACATGTTCACAAGGTTAACAATGAAGGAAGTAATGTCTAGTGTATTGAGAGATAATAATTCTCAGTTATGTGTATGTGAATATGAATGTGTACGTACCTGTTTGTGAAGACTTGGTTGATAGGTTAGACTCTCTTTTCTCGGATTACCGTGCCACCCACTACTATTTGACACAGCCCCTGATCTGATGGGCTCTGCCGACTGCATGCAGCCTACCCACTACCTTTGGTCACTGTTTATGCCGCCGACCAGCTATAATCACATTCACATTAATGCATGGCAGGTGTCTCAGTCAACTGTCATGTTTTTTCATTATTACAAGTCAAATTAATAGATATTAAAAGATCCAATGAGTTAGTCCAATGAACCGACCCGGTTTCATAAGGTTAAATAGAAGTAATATGATGACTAGGCCCAGTGACTTTCAAAGTTTAATAATGAAGGCCCAAATAGATTAATTAAATAAGTAAGCTCAATTTACTTGGCCCAAAAAAGGAAATATAATGACCCAACATATATCTATCTAATAAAATACAAATGATTTTGAATTTCCCGCTCACTTAATAAATCATCTGGGCCGTCCAAAGTTTGAGATAAATCTCACCGTCCATACATCTATCTAATAAAATACATCTATCTATCTAATCTATCTAATAATGATTTTGAATTTTCCGCTCACTTAATAAATCATCTGGGCCGTTCTAAGTTTGAGATAAATATCACTGTCCATACAGTGCCGGAGGCACGGGACCTAGCCAGTATATATATATACGTATACTACATAGCAATATTTTAGATTCATTTAAATAGTGGTATTCTTTTTCAAACAATTTGATTGTGGCATTCGATTCTCTCTGGAATCAATTGATGGAGGAAGGAGGCTGAGGTAGCTAGGGTTTGGATTTCCTTGACCAGTTTTTGGAAGAGCTGGAAGAATTGAAGGGTTCGAGTAAGTTTCTTCTCCTGTATGTACTTGGTAGAAAGAGAAGAAGCTAGGGGAAAATACGACAATTAGGTACAAGTTAGAATACTGAATTTTAAGCAGAGTTGATTTCATCACACTGGAAATGAGTAGATTGTTATGTTTTTGCAAAACCATTCAACTTGCCTTCTATTAATTTTCCCCTGCTTTTTGAGTAGCCAAGCAAATCTTTTTGGAAGGGTTAAGCTTCTATTGAACCTAAAGATATATACATGTTGACAACGGTCATACTCGAGTAAACTGTCACTCCCCCAATTGCTATTAGAAATAGGAACAGAGAGGGGGTTAGTTTACTGGATAGAACTTAGATTAAAGCATTAAAATAGTGATCACCAAGTGAGATTAAGTGAAATTCAATCACTGTTTCTGCGGGAATTGAACCAATGACATGGTTAAAAGTCGTGTGCTCAAACAGCTGAGCTAACTGCTAAGGCAGCTTTGTTTAGAAAGTTTGTTTTAAATAAATATTTTTTCAGGTGTTGATCATGAGCTCATATTCTATATTTGAGTTGCTAGTTCTATTTGTTTTGATCTTGATGCTTTTAAGAAAACCACATAGATGAGACTCGAATCCCTCTTCTGTATTTTTAGGAAACGTTTAAGAATTTTATGAAAGTTTGTTTTGTTCATTAATATTTTTGGCTTTATGGCTTCTCTATGCTATTTTTAGTTTCAAAAGTTTTCTTTGTTGCTTTTATTTTACAGAGCTTAGGTTTAGGATTTGATTTATTTATATCTATATGTTTGTGGGTGAAATGTTTGAGTTTGTGATTTTTTTTGTCTGCTCTCAAGCTCGGGATTCTGACTAGAAATTGAGATATAAATAGAGAGAGAGATAATTAGATAGAATTTTGGGTTAGAGATATAAACAGAGATAGAGAGAATTAGATAGAATTTTGGGAGGAAGAAGGATAGAAAAGTTAGTAATTCCTACTAAGTTCTTGAGAGAGGAGAGAGAGAGAGAGAAAATAAGGAAAAAGCTTAAACAACCTTCTCTTCATTTCATTAATTCACTTAATTCATAATGCTTGGAGAATAATTACCAGATAAAACTATTTATAGAAAGAATGCTGAAAAGTAAAGCTACTAACCTAATCCTTAACTCAAATATAACAAACTACCCCATGTGCTCACATGGTAACTCAAAATGTATTACCTACTAGAATATACTATGTCTGACATTCCCTTCTCCTTAAAAGCATACACGTCCTCATGGATATTGTTGATTTTCTGCATTCCAGTCTTGGTAGGTATCACCACCTTTCCAGCGTAAAAAAAAAACTCAGGAACTTGTTTAGTTGAATCTTTCCATAGCAATTCTTTGAAACTTCTTCCCCAGTATCAAAAGTTAACACCAACAACTTCATATTTTGATTTATTGTAACTTCTCCATTGCAAAAGCTTAGCATGTGCTACCCCATATAACAAACTACCCCATGTGCTCACATGGTAACTCAAAATGTATTACCTACTAGAATATACTATGTCTGACATTCCCTTCTCCTTAAAAGCATACACGTCCTCATGGATATTGTTGATTTTCTGCATTCCAGTCTTGGTAGGTGTCACCACCTTTCCAGCGTAAAAAAAAAAACTCAGGAACTTGTTTAGTTGAATCTTTCCATAGCAATTCTTTGAAACTTCTTCCCCGGTATCAAAAGTTAACACCAACAACTTCATATTTTGATTTATTGTAACTTCTCCATTGCAAAAGCTTAGCATGCCTTGAGTTCTTGAATTTCTTTTTCCTTCAAATACACAGCCACCATTGATACTTTCTTATCTCCATCATAACTAGCTGATTTGTAATGTTTCCACTTAGGATGAAATTTTGTGGATTAGCCATATCAACAATTATTTCCCGAAATTGATACCTCCCTTTTGGATAGTCACCCTTTAAAACAGTCTTAGCAATTGTTGCAAAGAATATGTCTATTGTTATTGTTGCAACTGTCACTTCTCCAAAGTGATCTAACCTTTCTTGAGCTGTGAAGTAGAACAAACAACCCCTTATTATCTTTCTGTTGAGCATCAATGCACACCAATAAACAAATGTTAATTCAAAAGCAAGATTATTTCTCTTCGCAACTGCATCCCATTCACTGATTGGTCCTATGACCATTTGGTAGAACAACTAAAGCCTCATCCTTGTAGTTTCTTCATTCACCAAGGGATCCACTTCTGTTATAAGGCCTAGCTGCTTGAGTACAATCAAATTATTCATTAGGATCCAAATAAAACCATGGTCAGTGGGGCTTAGAAATTTCACATAAAACAAGATTGTTGTTCCACTCCTCTCTGATTTAGGTTTGTTAGCTTTAGAGAATCTCCAAGGAAGAAAGTTGAAATTAGCTTTTGTGCCACAACTTTATTTTCATACAGATTTCTCTTGTAGCTAAACTCTCAAACTGAAAGTCCTCAAGGAGTATTCCCATTTTGTCTCTCCAAGGAACAGGCTTAACAAACCACTCCCCCTTGATTATAGATAACTTGCTTCCAACATCAATTGTTCCCAATAGTGTATATTTACTTCTCCTGGAAATTAAACTGGCATTAAGTCTAAGATTACCTTGAATCTTGACTGCATCTTGCCATGTATCTTTCTTAGAAACTAGTACATTCAATGGCTGCAATTCTCCACTTGTTGCAGAAAATCTTTGCCTCCTTCCTTGAAGTTTTTGTGCAACAATCATTGGTAAAAGTTTATTGTCAAAGCCATAATCAATGGCCTTATCTTGGTTAACACTCTTGCAAACCTCTTCACCATTGAAGTAATCCTGCTGAAGTAGCTGCCCATTTTCATCAGCCTCAAAGCATTGAGGGTGGATACCCAATATAGGCTTTTTGAGGTCTACAAAGGTAACATTTGGATTGGTATTGGGGTAGGAAATGAGGGGTCTATTGTGTAGTTTGGTGAAAGTAATGTTGGTTGTGGAGGGGGCCAAATAAAATATTTGGGGTTTGTTTCCGAAGTAAACTACAGTGTAGTGGGCTGGTGTATGAATTGAGGTATGTGTTGATCTTGGGGTCAAATTGTTCATAGGATTTTTCTTGCATGTAGGTTTGGAACTATGCCCTGGATTTAAGCGGCTTTCTCTTCCTTTTGGTGTCATTTTTAAGGCCCCTAATAAGTTGAGGAGTCTCACAAATGAGCAGCCCTTTTGGCTTCTCAAACTCATCAAAGATTGAGGTTACTCCATATTGTGATGAATAGGTAGGTGGATCATTATAATTTGGAGCTTCTTCATGCCTAACATAATCATCGTATATAGGGGTTGTTCCCTCAGTGATAGCAGTTCATTACTTGGAACATCATCAAATATTGGAGTCCCCTTATCTTCATCATACTCATCATATATAGGAGCTCCTTCACAATTTGCTTCTTCATATTCCTTGATCTAGTTGCTAGCATTATCACCTTCAGGAACTCAAGCGCTTGTGATGCTTGAGTTCCTTTCCCTTATTTTCTTTAACAAAGTTTTTCCTCCTTCATTGGAAATCATCTTCTTCATTTATTCTGAACCATAATTTCTCAGCATGACGACTTGGAATTCTAAAAAAATCCTTATCTTCTCTATGGCCCATGTGAACTGGTATCTTGCCCTTCCTTTTATCTCCAACAAGGTTAACAAAACACTTCCTTTCTGTTTCAGCAACTCATTCATACCACACAAGAAACAATCCATTTTTTCATCAATAAGCTACAATCTCTATAACTTAAAAAATGTTGTTTAAGCATTTGGTTGAACACTTGGTGTGCAGGTCCAACCATGTTTCTCAGAGTTTTATAATTAAATGAATCACAGGACAATTGTGATATTGAGTTTGAAAATTAATTCCAAGCAGTAGCAATACTACTTGAGTGAGAGTAAATGAGCTTGAGTGGTTTTTAAGTAAGAAAATGATACCCTCAGTGAAACAAACTGAGTATCCGAGGCAAAACAAGTTTTAAATTCAACTAGCTATACTTTGTTGAATTTTAAAGAGTAATTGAGCACTCAAATGAAGCTACAACACCAAAGGATCAAAACTAATATTAGCACGAGTTAACAGAGGAATAACATGCACTAATATTAGCACATGAGTAGACATTGTTTAGTTATTTTGGAATTTTGAAACAATTGGAATGTTCCATGATCGTAGACTGGAGCAACTTATAAGACTCTACGATCGTAGACTAGAACAACTTAAGACTACGATCGTAGACTGAAACAACTTGTAAAACTTTACGATTGAAACAACTTGTAAGACTTTACGATTGAAACAACTTTTAAGACTCTACGATTGAAACAACTTGTTAGACTCTACGACTGAAACAACTTGTAAGACTATGATTGAAACAATTTATAAGACTCTATGATTGAACAACTTAATATGAATCACCTAACACAAATCAAAACAGATCAAACAAAACTAATTCATAGAATTTGGAAAAATTTTACCGACAGAGAAGATCATGGATTAAATTATGTGTGGGTGATGTTGTAAATGAGTTTTCTGGAATGGGCTACCTATATGTGATAGGAACGAGTGAGATGGAAGTGTTTAATAATCGAAACAAATGAATTAACACTTGAATTTGCGGAGTTGCAGGTACGCTGGAAAACAGTCTCCGAGGCCTATTTTCTGCTGCTATGGGTTAGAGATTTGCAATTGTTGCCAGTGGTTTTGTGCTGGTTCCAGGTAGTATTTGAAGGATAGAAGAGACTAGAAGAAGTAGATTTCAGTTTGGGTTTATAGAAGAGAAGAAACCAGAACATGAAGATAGAGAAGAAATAGAGGATTAGAGGAAGAAGATGATGAGTTTGGATAGAACTTGAGTTCTGATACCAATTTGTCAGACCCAACTAGGATCCTGACCAGAAATAGAGATATAAACAGAGATATATAGAGAGAATTAGATATAATTTTGGGAGGAAGAAGGATAGAAAACTTAGTAATTCCTACTGAGTTCGTGAGAGAGGAGAGAGAGATAGAGAAAATAAAGAGTTAACTTAAACAATCTTCTCTTCATTTCAGTAATTCACTTGATTCATAATGCTTGGTGAATAATTCTCAGATACAACTATTTATAGAGAGAATATTGAAAACTAAAGCTACTAACCTACACTACTTTTCTTATCCTTCACTCAAATATAACAAACTACCCCATGTGCTCACATGGTCACTCAAAATAACCTACTAGAATATACTACTTATTCCTTTGCTTCCCAAATTACCCTCTGCCTGACATCTGCATTCTCTACTAGTATACTTACTCTTTGTCTTTGCATCTGCTGATTCTTTTGGTTGCCTAGTATGAAGTCCAAAAATATGAAGGCTGTGGAGGGCTAGCTATAGGTTACAGGTATCATGTGCTTGCATTTATTTTCATTAAGGAATCTTTAACATCATCACACCAATGTCAAAGGCAATGGAGAAGTTGAGTAGAAAGAGGTCCTTCAGGTGCGCTTAGGAAGTCGGCAGCCATAAACGTAAAGGTGAAGACTCTGTTATGGAACAGCTGCGCACTTCAGGGTCTTGTGCCTACATTCAGTTTCATTGAGTATTTTTTGAGAACATGCTTTACTTGAAAGCATTTTCTGTGACTTCTTCATATTTAGTTACCAGAGGATCTAAATCTGCAGAATTTTGTTCTAAAGCTTTCCAAAGTAGTATAACTAGTAGATATGGGGACAATCATTCAACCGGGAATATTCTAGTGGTTTAATTTAACAATCATCTGGTGAAGGATGGCCAATGTGGTTGAGGCTGGAGCTCCCTCGTTGTTGAGATAAAATATTCTAATGTCATTAACAAGAGAAAACTTTCGATACTTGTGGACCTAATAAACCATTCACTTGCTGATTCGAAGATTTTTAACATTCTTCATCTCTTCAAGTAATATCTTCTCAACCAGAAAATAATTACTTGGGAATTGTTAGTGTTAGGATGGATTGTTCCTTTTCATTTTGCTAACCTAAAAACTCAGTGTTCCATCAACCATTGGCTTTTAATTGCAGTGACCTGTGTTTAACCCTGTCTGAAGTCATATTATTCCTTTAAAGAAAAAATCAAACCAAGATTTATTATGAACAAGCCAACTACAATGCATCAGCCTCAGTTATAGGTGGTGCTCTGGTTATACTATTTGTTTATAAGAATATTGCAATACATAGCTCTATTTACTTTAGTGTTATGGTAGGCTTGCATTGGCCGGATGTTCATCCTGCTATATAAGTCTTTGTGATTTGATCTTTGCTTTAAACAGTCAATAGGGGAGGATAAGAAGAATAAGATAAAATACTGTCAAATCCCTAAACTTTGGATCAAGGATTGTATTGTTGAGTTGAAGTAGCAACAATTTTAGAAGCCCAACAATTATTTTAGCTTCTGAATAGTTGCCTAAGATGTGCTTCAAACCTCGCTTCATCAAAGCAAAAAAAATTCTGTGTTCTGCTTCATCATGTATTTGAATTTATTTTTATCTCCAGTAAAAATTTCTTGTTAAGATTTCTTTCCTTTCTAATTTTAATTTTTGTTCATATAGGTACTTTGTACACCTTTTTCTATAATGATCTTGGTGACTCTGTGAGTTGCATCAATCAACAGTGCAACAAGCATGAATTCTCCGTCAACCCATTACATCAGCTCAAGGAGCATGGGTATATATGAGCCTATCCACCAGATTAGCATGTGGGCCGATTTCAAAGGTAATGGCTGCCCAAACACATCTGCTTCCATGCTTATAGAGGTGGACACAAAACTAGACAACCAGGTGCGTTTTCCTCTAATAATATTTTTTATTCCCAACTTTGTGCTTTACCATTATGCTAACTGATAATGCTTTTATGATTTAATTATACAGTCAGAAGATACTTCGCACGAAACACTTGGGCACTCTAGCAAGTTTGACCAAGAAGCAAATAAACCAGTTGATAAGGTAAAAGACATTGCATTGTTGTCTGTCTTGATTTCTCCTTCAGTTTACTAATAGTTGAATTTTACCAATCGAATGTTTGTTAGAATTAGCTTGTATGGGGCATTAATAGTTGTAGGAGCTAGGGGATCACAAGTCCAATAAAAAGGTATTAGATTTATGAAATGGGTTCAAAGTCTAGTATATAAAAATATCAAGCTCTCTAACTCAAAACCAATTGGCTATGAGAAGAGTTGGTCCAAGTCATTATATACTAGACATATTTTCTCAAAGTATTCAATATGGGACAAGATATATACTCTAACAAAAGGTTATTAATTATAGTCATCTTTCAATTAAAGTCATTATATACTGCAATTATGCAATTGTGCTTGTTGTACTTACCAAGGATTCTTTCATTTTCTTTTTTCTTTTTTGTCATTTTCCTTTGATTAGCACCATTTTTCTGTTTTTACAAAACTACACATACATGCCAGGAACTATTAGTATCTTAATTATTGAAGATCTCTTTCTCTATCCGTTACGATTCTATATGCTACACTTTAAAATGTGAACTAAAAAGGTCATAATTCCCTTACTTGTCTATCCCTTAAATATTCTCATCCTTGAAGAGCCAAATGAACCAAGATAATGCTAAGGTTTCTCTTACCCAACTTACTTATTATTATGGATCCAAGTTTTGAACAAAGTTTTATCATCATAATACACAATTTTTGTTATCTCAATTGTTTAATAAAGGCTCATTGAGTTTTGTTAGTGTCCTTGTATGTCTATCATACAAATCACTCCTTCACTCCAATGTTACTTTGTCCCCGTCCTTTTGTTCAATATATGTTTGATATTTTTTAAATGCTCAATATATATATATATAACTTTTTTTCTCTTCATTATTTTATTAAAAGAAAATATATAAATTTGTTTTCGTCACGTCTTAAATATGTGCTACAGACACATAGAAAAAGGGGGAAAATTAAAGTTGCTTATATTTCAAGGTTTCAAGATCAAACAATTATGCTTGTAGGTTGTCATACATTTTTGTGCTGACAGTATACGAGAATGTCAGTAAGTTCTACGTAAAATAGTTTTCCTTTGTTATTTTGGGAAGATCCCATATTTTTTTAGCATTAGTATCTGTGATATAAGTTCTGAAGTTTCAATCAATGGTAGTTAATACGTAATGCTATTACAGGTTTTGAGACGTCTTGCACAAAACCGTGAGGCTGCTCGTAAAAGTCGTTTGCGGAAAAAGGTACAGAGGCGGGGAAATGCATTTCGGTTGTTCCCTAAATATAAAATATGGATCATTATTGCAGTTATCATCAACTTTTCCTTTTCAATTACTAAGATCTCTGAGATGTTTGTAGGCCTATGTTCAGCAGTTAGAAACTAGCCGTTTGAAGTTGCTTCAACTGGAGCAAGAGCTTGAACGAACTAGGCAACAGGTAAGAGGAAAATTGAGTCATTTATTCTTTCCGTCCCTGCTCATTATCTTTAACGCTTTCCTGTTGTGATCAAGGGAATACTTCCCTTCCTTTCTCTACTTTTTCAACCTTTTCTTTAAGGGAGAAATCTAATGATTTAAGAAATGATCTGCTGCAGGGGGCATATATTAGTGGTGGATTAGATGCTACTCATCTAGGATACTCTGGAGCAATAAACTCAGGTCTGTTGGTGGATATGCCAGCACCATTATCATTACTTCCGTTTATAAGACCCAATAGAACAGTTACTAGTGGCTATACACAAGGACATAAACCATGCATGCCTGCTTGGTAATTTGGTTTTAATTAGAAGTCACTGTGATAATGGGAGTTGTTCAAATGATATGTAGCCAATTCAAATATCTAGCTGATTTTTGAAAATAATTTTCTGTGGAAATGATTAAAGTAGAACATCAACTCACTTCAGTTCTGTTGGCAATGGAGTTGAAAGGTTGTTTACTGTCACACCCTCAGTTTACTACCGCCAATCACGATTAGCCTTTTTTTATGTTGCCATTTCTGACAATATTGAATTATTCAAAGACCATAAACACATTCTCTATGAGAATGTAGTTCTTAAATGTGACAAAGACAAAACATTACTCCATATTAGAAGGCAGATTATTCCAGAAAATTTATGGAACTTAGCATATGGTTTTTGCCTTTTATATGCTTTAGCTTTATATGTTCCGATGTATCATACACGATGTTTATCCTTTGTTTCCTTCTGTTTGCCTGTAACTTTCTCCATCGATATCATACCTACTCTTTGTATTATTAAATTCTTGCTATGCAATTAACCCATCTTGTGCACATTGGATCTTGCAGGTATTGCTACATTTGTGCTGGAGTATGGAAACTGGGTGGAAGAACAAAACAGACAAATTTATGAATTAAGGACTGCTATGAATACTCATTTAGCTGATGTAGAGCTCCGCATACTTGTCGATGGTGGCATGAATCATTATTTTGATCTCTTCCGTTTGAAAGCAAATGCTGCAAAGGCTGATGTCTTCTATCTCATGTCAGGCATGTGGAAAACATCAGCTGAGCGGGCTTTCATGTGGATTGGAGGGTTTCGCCCTTCAGAACTTCTAAAGGTAATGCAATGTCTAGATTGACATTTATATTGTGTTTGTAAGTTTTTTTTAAGGGAAGGGAAGGGAAGGGAAAATAATTAAAATCCCTTTAAATGTGAGTTTTTTAGGGAGGAAGGAAAAGGATTTGGAGAAAAAGTTGATTTCATTTTTGGCTCAAAACTCTCCCTAAAAGTGAGAGGATTTGGAGGGAGGGGAAAGTTAGATATTTTATAGTAGTACCTAAAGTAACCTTTCAAAATAAATCATGTCATTTATTACATTAATATGTAAGGGTAATATAGTAATAGTGTAGTTTAAAAATATGTAAGGGTAATCAAGTCATTTATTACATTAATTATATTTTTTCTTGTTTGTGAGACTGTGTTTGTAAGTTTTTTTAAGGGAAGGGAATGGAAGGGAAGAGAGAATAAATTAAATCCCTCCAAATCTCATATTTGTAAGTTTTTAGGGAGGAATGGAAAAGATTTGGAGGTAAAATTGATTTCATTTTTGTCTCAAAACTTTCCCCCCAAAAGTGGGAGGATTTGGAGGGATGAGAAATGATAGGAAAGTTAGATATTTTATATTACCTAAAGTAACATTTCAAAATAAATCATGTTATTTATTACATTAATATGTAAGAGTAATATAGTAATAATGTAGTTTAAAAATAAAAATATTTTACCTTCCCTTCCCTCCCCTTCTAAACTCACAAACAAGGAAAAATATAATTAAAATCTCATCCCATCTTTTCCTTTCTAAAACTTACAAACATGATGAGAAAATTATAATACATTCTCATCCCTTCACCTCCTATACTTTTCCATCCCATCTCTCCAAACTCACAAACATTAAGTACTTTTTTTCCTTATGTTTTTTCTCTTTTTTTTCTATCTAACTTTGACTTTGAGCACATAATAACAAATATCTTAGTTCAATAAAATTATTGTCCAACAACACTACATATTATATAATTTTGCTAATTAACAGAGCAGTTCATGAACAGCTCGACATTCCTCCCAACTAGGGCTTGGGAAAACTCGTACATTTAGTAAGTGAGTTGAGCTTGAACTCAAAAGTAGGGATGGTTTGACTAATGACCTGAGTTTGAAAATCCTAAAAACTCTACTTTGAAAGCTTGTGAATATATGGATATCCTTTAATATTATTATACTAGATCTTTCCTATATCTTCAGATTTACATATTATGTAAAAGATGCATTTGAATATGACGTTGTAATAAATTAAATATTTAGCTAATTGATATACTTTGTTGAACTTTAATTTTATAATATAAGTTCACAATACTTTTATTAATTTCATACAATTTTCTCTACATTTTATGTCACTAAAAATATCTCTTGAATATTTATGTAAAAGTAAAAAATTTCTCAAAAGTTGTGACATTAAAAATATTGTAAATGTTACTAAGCTTAATTAATGAAGATCTCTAACTTAGCGTGGGCTTGTAGTATGCTCAACTTGGGTTCGTTTATTAGTGAAATAAGCTGAGTTTGGAGTTTGAGCAAGGGCAGCTTGGCTTCGGTTGGTTCATTTGCACAGCCCTAACTTGGGTTACTTTTATCTATATATAGTTGTACTTTTGTTGTTTTTATAATCTCAGGTGTAGTTTCAAATATTAATCTGCGATTCTGCAATGAACTCTGTTTTACTAACACACACCTTGACAGTGCGTACTGGAGCCTGGAGGTGTTAGTGTTTGAAACATGCGTTGTATTGATATGTCATGCATTAATTTTTTTTCAGTAATTAAATATTCAAATCTGGAGCTTCTTTTACATCTATACTAGGATTTTTTTTAGCAGTTTCTTTTATTATTAATTTTTTTCTTTGAACCAACAAAATATGTTCTTTAACATCATCTTATTAGGCGTGTGCTATCATTAATGATGTATCACTGTATATTATCTCTTGAATGAGATAGAACATACCTAGACTTTGTATGCCAAACTGCCCTGCCCAAGGACCAAGCTTATTCCATAATAACCCTTGTGTTGGTTCTTTTATATTGATGTATTCTCGAAAAACACTTTTCTCAAAGAATGCCAAAGGTCAGGTCTGGCTTGTATCTACCCTGACAACACCCTGCACTGGTGGAATCAACACCATAATAGTGGTTACCCTATTTACTAAGGAGACTTTGTAATCATGCAGGCTCTTTCGCCACACCTTGACGACCTCCTGGAGCAACAACTTTTCGATGTTTATAACCTTATACAATCATGCCAACAAGCAGAAGATGCTCTCACACAAGGAATGGAAAAGCTTAAACAAACTCTATCCGATGCAGTGGCAGCTGGTCAGTTGGGTGGAGGAAGTTACATCCCACAGATTGCTAATGCAATGGAGAAGCTTGAAGCTCTGGTGTGCTTTGTAGATCAGGTAATATATCATGCTTGCACACCTTTTTAGTTGATTGTCTGCACTCGATATTTTTTTTTCTCGACCTTTTTTGATCCTTGAATGCTTCACATACCTCTATTATTGTTTTTTTTGTTGCTAAATTATCTGTCATTGTATTTCCTGTGTGTATGTGTGCGTATTCGTTCGTGCGTGCGTGTGTGTGTGTGAGAGAGAGAAAGAGAGAGAACTTAAGGAGAGAGAGAGAGAGTACTGTATATCTAGTAGAAACTTCTTATGAAGAGTGACAAAGATATTTCAAGAAAATGTCCTCATTATCTTGGAACTTTTAAGCATTTTGTTGGTGAAAGCTTTGTTCCATTTATTTTCAAAAAATATGCCAAAATACCTCTAGTAAGTTGTGATTTCTTCCCTCAAAAAAGTCAAAATAACTTGCTTGTTAAATTTGAGTTGAAGTTGTGATTTTGACTTTCTAAATTCGCTCTCTTTTAAAATTCTTAGTTCAAAAATGTTTTGAGGTGATGATTCATATTAAGCATTTTACGATATCTGTTGTGATTGTATGCTTGGAATTTTTGTGTTGACTTGTTTCATCCCCATTATTGCCCAAGTGGACTCAACTTTAGCAGACTTCACGGCTAGGTTTTGATCATTAGACCCGACAAAAAGTGGATTTGATTTGGTTATGGGTCACAAAAATATGGCTTTGGTTCTATGAAGAATTAAAACTATATAACCTATTTTAATATGCGTTACGTAGGTTGAAACCAAATAGTTAAGATCCATTATAGGTCAACTTATTTTTCAAATTTTAAGCTTACTTAATATATTAATTTTTTATCTTCCTTTTAACTTTTCTCTAATTTTTTAATACATTCTCCCTCTAAAGAATTTTATACACTCATTTTTTTTACACTAAAATTTTTACTCTCTAAAACTTTTATACACTAATTTTTTTAAAAACAATATATATAGATTTTTATACTCAATTTTTTTACACTTTCTCTCTCTATACTTTTTAAGTAGAAAAAATTCCATATATATAAATACAAGTTCACATAAATATGTATACATCAATCAATAGATACATATACTTATGTGTGCATATATATATATATATATATATATAGAGAGAGAGAGAGAGAGAGAGAGAGAGAGAGATAAAAAGCTACATTAAGATCTGAATACCCAAGCATAGAATAGGCCCTTAAGGGCTGAAATTGTAATTAAAAGCATAAAGGTCCCACCGTTTTCAGATTGGCCCAACAAAGGCAATTTTGTAAAATATTGACCAAGGTCAAACCAATTTTATTAAAGAAAGAAAAACCAAGTATAGTACTCCAGTTGCAGTTATAAACGAGTGAATGCTAGGCCATAAACACACTGGTTTGGGCCATAAACAAAGTCACTAAGCGACAGGTTGGAGAAAAACAGTTAACTGGTTTGGGCCTATTTTTCTATTAAAAAAATATGGGTTTAAACTTTAACTGACCTAAATTATTTAAAGTAGTTAACCAACCCAAAATGATTCTAGTTTATTTGGATTGACCCACTAGTTTATAAACTAAATTGCCAGGTATATTGATCATTGTCATATGTTTGGAATTTGGATTCTTCACAAGAGCAACATAAAAATCCAGTGTCAAAATTTCATGGTCATACCTAAATAAAGCATGATTGCCAATCACTTGGCTATGAGTTTCCTTATTTTAAGAGACTTTCATTCAAAAGAAGTGCGATTCCCTGCCTTGAGTGACTAATGAACCTCTATTTATCATTGCATCAGATTTTTTGTCCAGTTGAAACTATTTAGAGCATCTCTATGGTTTCTTCTCAGCAGTTAAAAAGACACATTAGATGTGACAACAGAGAACAATATAATGTATTTCCACATTAGGTACATTCTAGTTGTATCCAAATAAGCACTTAATGTATATACTCAGTGTGATGGTGTATATTTTTACTTGGCATTGAATCTTGAGTAGAGCCAAACCTATACTGTACAAAAATTTTAGTTACTGGAAAGTAAAAGGTTGCAACTCATCACAAATGGATAAAATAGGCCATTGACTTCATTTGTTTCTTTTCATTACAGGCGGATCATATTCGACATGAAACTCTACAACAGATGTGTCGCCTCCTAACTACCCGCCAAGCAGCTCAAGGGTTGCTTGCCTTAGGAGAGTACTTCCAACGTCTCCGGGCTCTGAGTTCGCTATGGGCTACTCGTCCACGTGAGCCTGCCTAGTGATACAGTAGAAGAATTTACCATCTGTCAAATCTTGGTGATGACTTCCAGAAAGTATGCTTCATCAGCTGTTTGTGCTTGCTGCTTGTGCTCAATATATAACTGCATGCAGAATGTAATCTTTGCAGCTGGCAATTTCCCATCGGCCTCCCCACATGTAAATATGATACTCATCTTTTCAGAAAGTGTGTCGTTGAATTCATTTGAATGCTTGTATATTAGATTTTCTCTAATCACCTTAATAAATGGAACTAATGTGTGTAAATTGCCATTTATGGTGTAAAATATGCCTGTGATATGCAATGCGCATTGTACAAAACAGTCTTCTTAAATATTATCAGACGAAGAAGAAAACAACATAATGAATAAGAAAGAACAGATTTGGAGAAACCAGCAAGCAACGTATGTTAGACCATCAGTATGTCTTTGTTTTCTTAATATTCTTTCTGGCCCAACCTAAGAGCACATTCCTGTAGAAAATAATCTGCTTATAACTGTTTTGCACTGTGATTAAGGCTAAATCGTCTGTGGTCAACAAAGATTAATAATTACTTTTGAAATTAAGACATCTTATAAGAAGATTTACTGCATTTCTGGGCATCATAAAGACACTTTTGCTTCCGATTTGAACCTATTTATGATGCTTTGTTTCTTTCTTTTTTGACAAGTATCTGTTTTCAAAAAGAATCGTGAGAACTGTAAGTGGAATCTTAACAAGAGTTCTAAATGTGTTGGCTGAAGCTTAACAACCACATTCTTCCCTAGATGTGCTTTCACTGAATTTTTTTTGCAATGTAATGTTTATAATATGTGAACAACTGAAAGCATAAAAACTGTTATCTTTATTTATCATCGGAATTTCTTTTCCCCCCGCAGCTGGAAGGAACCATGAAAAAGCTGTCGTCTCTCATGTTCAGAATGAAGTACGGGATTTGGTGACTAGAAAACCTTTTTCCCAGAGTGTACTAAAAAATTTTACAGCTTCGATATTGAATAGTTCAATGCATCAACAAGGAAATCTGCACATACAGAAACAGTCAAATGTTTAGGGCGAAATTTCTCTATGGTGCTTCTTTCCCTCACTCGGGATAGTTTATAGTTCTTCAAACACTTACCTGCATCTTCTTTTGTGAAACACATAGGTGGCTTTATTCTGAACACATTTCCATGTAATCCTCCTTTTCCAACTAGCACTCCATGCTCTTCATTCAGGAAAACAATTAACTGATTAATATTGAGAAACTAATGTGTATTTTCTTCCGCTCCTCTTCGCAGGATTGGTGATACATACCTCTAAGCTTCTCAAACAGAACTGCAGTCTCTGCCTTGGCAGGTGTCTTCTCTTTCTTGTCCGTCACAAGTTCTATACCAACCATTAACCCCCTGCCTCTCACATCTCCAATAACTGAGTAAAAATATTTAATATAAATGAGAAGGGTCTTCAATGTTAACTTCAACTCTAATGGCAAGAGCCAACAAGCTAAAAGAAGAAGTATTGTAGTATGCACATCTATCAGATATCTATACATACAAGTGTCACGAAATACCACCACCTCTAGCTGTGTAACAAGGATAAAGTTCCAAAATTAATAGTCAGGGGTTCAAACCATTCATTGTGATCCTCAAAATGAAACGATGAAGTCCAATAATTCAATATGCCCCCACCCCAAAAATTTACAAATAATGTAAAAAAGACGCCCAGAATCAAATGAGAATCAGAACCGCAAGCCTAATTTCCAATTACATATCCTGCTAGTGAAGCAAGCCATTAGCTTGTGGTAAGCAGAAGAAATATATAGTGTAGGACCAATAAGACAGATAGTAGTACTCGGGATCTAAAGTAAGGTCCGAACTAGCTAAAGTCTAGTTATATAATGCTTAATGCTGAAAGGAGTTGAGGACAAAGATTGGAGAACTGTAGTGTAAGATTATCACTTGTCCGGTGTGAAGGAAACCAAATTTAATTAGTATTGCGACTAGAAACCTCGTTTGTAGGAAGAATTGAACTGAAAGCACTTGCTGATTGCATATGGAGAAAAAAAAATTACACTTGACCAAGATGCAGTTTGAAACTTTATTCTTTTAAGAAAAGTAAAGAAATAAATTTGAAAAAAGACGAGAAGTTAAAGAGCAATTACTATCATGTCTTTGCTGAAGATCCTTTAAACGCCCAATCAAGTGGGAGCCAACATCAGCACAATGCTTTTGACGCTTCTCCTTGTCAAGAACTCTCAGGACTGCAAGTCCACCAGCAGAGCATACAGGGTTGCCACCAAAGGTGTTGAACTGTATTTTTTGAGCCATTACATTTGCTATTTCTGGAGTTGTCACAACAGCTCCTAGTGGTAAACCATTGCCAATTCCCTACAGATTATCAGTAGGTGGAACTCAATGGGATAATCTAGAACATATTTAGGATATCAAGGTAACTAATCGATTGAAAGATTTGCATCCTGACCGCAGAATGATATAAAATGAAGTGTCTTTTTTTTTACATTAATATAAATTGTAAGGGTGTGACGCGAGATACCTTTGCCATCGTAACTATATCTGGAATCACGCCTTGCGTTTCAAAACCCCAGTAATGACTTCCTGTGCGACCAAATCCAGTTTGCACCTCATCAGCAATGCAGACACCACCAGCCTTCCTTACAATGTCATAAACAAGTTTCAAGTATCCTGGAGCCAATTCAACTGCTCCCCCAACTCCCTAAAGTTTACCAAAATGATAGTTTGATGACAAATTAGCATTTGCCCAATCATTGTTGTATAAAATTCAAGTAGCTTTGCACCCTGGTACTGAAGTAATTAACCTACCTGAATGGTCTCAGCAATAAAACCAGCAACTTTTCCGGAAGTACCATGATCTATGTGATCTTGTACATCTTTGGCATAGTGACTAGCATCAGAGCCAAAGACTCCACGGTAGGGGTTGGGATTTAAGACATGATGAATTTCACCCTGCAAATTTCAGCAGTATTATATAAACAATAAGTCAGAGAATAACTGGCAAGCGTAGTCCCCACGTGATATATTGGAGAATTTGATCACTTCAAATTTATTCATAGGACACCTTATTTTATTGTAAAGATCAATGGAAATCATCAATAACAAATCCCACTTCATAGATTATCCTTGATTGTTCACCAAGAGTTAACATAGGGTTAAAGATTCATCCATCCTCAAAGCAGTTGTAAGGTTTTAATCTCATCCATATTGGAATGGTCGGGCAGGGGAAGTGTTACCCCCCAAGTTAGATTAATATGATTGAACCATCTGTGTCCGCATCTCGATATTCCTGAATCACAAGCTTAGACCTACACTATTCTTGATCCATCAACTAGCGTAGTAAAGGTAAGGTCAGCATAGGTTTGAAAGGCCAGGTGGATTTCCATTGGGAGGATAAGTAAAAAGAATTGTGGCCTTCTAATTTATTAAGAGTTATATATACAGATTAAACACGCAATTGATTAAGCAATAAATATGAAACTTGAAAATTTTGTATCCACTTCATGTCACGTTTAACTCCAATTTCTTTGAGAAACATAATTAGGAGTACATTGACTTCAATCAAAACTACTTTATTCAATTTTTTCCAAAACTTTGTGTAATTTTCTGACTTCCAAATTATTATAATGGATCTCAGTTCTCACCATAATGGACACGTTGTAGGATAACCATTGAGTTGAGGTCGATACATATATTTGGAATTGAAAATAAAATATATGGCGGGAACAAAGTAGTGGAAGATGCAATGTGTAGGAGACTTTGTAACCACTAGTAAACATCATTATTAAGACATATCAAGTAAAGTATATTATCTTCTGTTGATGACACAAATTTCTGACAACTTTCTTGGAGGTGGAGGGAGGGTTTCTTTCTTCTTCTTCTTTTGTTTTTTTTTGGGGAGAGAGAGAGAGAACTGATGAGACTGCAATTTAACAAAAGGACTGGAGCCTCAAACTGATGAAGAGGTGGATACAAAGATAACAAGAAATTCATTGGTACAAATGAAGCATCAAGATCAGAGTGAAAAAATCTACTGCAGTTGGCAAGCCAAAGTTTGCAGCATAAGCAAGATAGTTAGACGAAAACTTTATGCATATAACATCAAAACATGTTTACGTATCCGGTATGCTTGAGAAACGGTATGCTTGAGAAACAAATCAATAAGCTATAATGGACATATATACCTGTGGTATAGGGTACTTCCACGTGTTAAGAGACGTAAGTCCAATTGTACCAGCACTCCCCCCGTGATATGCATTTCTTAAGCCAATCATGCCTAGGTTTCCACTGTATAATCGTGCCATCAGCATTGCTAATTCATTTGCTTCAGTACCAGAATTTACAAAATAAACAACCTGCAGGTTCAGGATATCATCATCAAAATACTCTTTCTAAGATTTCCGTACACAGAAATAAAATTTTCTACAAATCTGCCTTATAGTTACTATATAGACATAACTTCTCCCTGAAAGTCTGAAACTGAAGAAGCTACTGGAAAAAAGATGCAGCATTATAATATCACTGCTCAGTATCTCAAAGTTAGAGGTCAAATTTGAATCCAACTTCCAGTATAATGGGACACAAGTAGCGCTCTACGCATACCAAGTATAATGACTTCAGAGTAGTAGTTTGACAGAAATTAGATTAGTGGAAATAACCTTTAGGTTTCCAGGCATCTTAGATGCTAAGGCTTCAGCAAAATCAGCTATTGCATGATGTAGGTATATGGTTGTAGCATGTTGAAGTAGCTTGTTCTGCTCCGTGATAGCTTCCAAAATGTCAGGATGGCAATGACCACAAGACACAGTAACTATTCCAGCAAATGCATCAAGATATCGCTTTCCGCTCTCATCATACAAATACTGCATCTTCCCTTCAACAATATTGAGCTGTATAGATAATGTATAGTTAAAACATATAGAATGCCATAAGCTGTACATCCTGAAGTTTTTGGATGGAATTTGACAAATTACACACTAAAGTCCCATATGTATCATATTTCCACAACAAACATATAACTAAAAATAAAAATAAAAAGTACTAGTACAAAAACTCAGAAGAAAGGTGATACTTTATGTCATACAGTATGCAGGAAATAGGTAAATAGAAAATCAAACATATATAATCTTCAAAGTGATGTTAGATCTAATAGCAAAACGAATAACTGCAGACTCCTCAAAGTGGTGTCAAGTCAAGAAATTGATACGAAATCAGTCTGTCACGCTTCAATCACTTCCATCAACTACTTGGTGTTGAGTCTTCTGTCTTACTAAATCATCTCTTCATAGGTTCACTTCTTTAATTTTCTAGGATAACTATTCATGACTCATGAATATCAGTGGGATTCTCATAACATGTAGAGACCCAAAAGCTGTCATTGAAGTATGCCCCGCTAAATGGCAAGTCATATAAGCAGAGAATTCTAAAATCCTTATAACTAAATTCATATAGGTGAAATTGCAATACTTAAGGAATTAGTTGGCACAAAAACTGAATCGTAGAATTTATCACAGCACAATGCTGCTAAAAAAATTTAGAATCACTAAATTCTATAAGCATATCATCAAGAAAATCAAAATTAGGAATACACTAAAACCTAACTCCCTTCATGATTCGATAAGCAGAACAACGAGCGACAAAACCAATGTAAGGAACCCAGCTATTACACTACGATAATACCTCTACGATAAATATTCATTAAGGGTATAATAGTCTTTATGTAATAATTGAGTCGGTTGGTTATTGTGGTGTTCATTTCCCTTATGTTCATTTTCGTAGTGTTCATTTTATTGTGTATAAAAAAAACTATCTATAATCAGTTGGGGTATGAAATGAATTGTTCTTTCTTCTGAACTTCTGTCTACTTCTTCTGAACTCTCTCTCTCTCTATCTAAATCTCTTCTAAGTCACAAATCTCCATAAATTGAGCTGAACTTGAGCTCAGTAAGGAATTTGATTATCCAAATCCTTACAAGTGGCATCAAAGCTTGCTATGATCAGTGGTTATGGCTATTAACAATCAGAGATTAACGAATCTAGAAACGAACCTCCAGGATTTGCAAATTCAATTACAATCCTCAATGGAGTCTCTGCAAAAAGGATTCGATGATAAGCTTGAGAAGCTAATGAAAGGAGTAGAAGCAATGTTGATAGCACAAGTACAGAAGCAAGATAATGGAAAGCCTGACAGTCACAATCAACAAACTCCTCCAAATCCAAATCTAAATCAACAAAGGTCTGGATCAATCCTTGGATCGTTTGAGGGAGGTAGTACACAGAACAATATAAATGAAGTTATATTCAGGACTATTAGATTTGAATTCCCTAAATTCCATGGATCTAACCCAAGGACCTGGATTAGGAAGTGCAATAAATTGTTTTCTTACCATAATGTTGCTGAAAATCAGAAAATATACCTAGCAACTATGCATCTCAAAGGAGAGGCTGAGTTGTGGTATTCTAGCTTTGTTGAAAATGGTGTTGACCTGACCTGGAATGGTTTAATTGATGAATCCTATAGCTGAACTTAAAAAGTTGCAACAAACCACAACTGTAGATGAATATCGAACAAAGTTTGAGGAACTAAGAGGTTGGGCACTGATAAAAAATTCAAAGTTTAATGAAGAATTTTTTATTGATTGCTTTGTTGGTGGACTGACGGAGGATATTCAGTTAGGTATCCAGGAGTTAGGGGTTACTACTCTTAAGGAGGCTATTCGATTGGCTAGAGTTGAAGAAGCTAAAGTGGAAGCATGGATCAAAAGAAGCAAAACTGTACTAAAATCTTCTATCATTAATAATTCCAGCAGCAGGAATGTAGTAATGAATTCTAGCTTGCAGAAAAGTGTCAGCAATAATGGAATGGAATTCTCTAGTCCTAATGTGGGGGAAACTAAGGTTGCTTGTTCTGGAAATGAGCAAAGAAGAGGTATACCAGTTAAGCATTTGACTAGAGATCAAATACTTGAGAAAAGGAGGAAGGGGCTATGTTTTTCCTGTGATGAGCCGTATGTATTTGGTCATGTATGCAAACAGCCTCATTTGTTCATGATGGTACCATCTGAGGAGGAAGAAATGTGCTTGGAAACTGTGGAACAAAAAGATTGTGCAACAGAAGTAGAGATGCAGGAAGAGCAAAACAAGCCATTATTAGAGGATCAAAAGGATGATGTACAAATAACATTGCATGCTTTATCTGGACATAATGCTAACAATACCATCAGAATACAAGGGTCAGTGGGGGACAGATCAGTTAGCATATTAATTGACAGTGGTAGCACTGGAAATTTCTTAGATCCTCACGCTGCTAAGAAACTGAAGGTTAAGCTAACAAATACTCCACTAGTTCCAATGGCATGTGCAGGGTAGATATTACACTACAATGATGAGGATTCTACCCTTGGGAGGTGTTGATGCTGTTCTAGGGGTTCAGTGGTTGAGGACAGTAAGTCCTGTAACTTTTGACTTCAATAAACTGCAGCTCCAATTTGTGCAAAATGGGGAGACAGTGTTGATGAAAGGGGAAGACATTAATGTCACTCCAACAATACAACTAATGGAATCTAGTGAATTCCAAAACCTATTGCAAACAACATCTCATCGTTTTTTGGGATGCTTATATGGAATCTTGGAATGTGAAGATTGTCCACCCTCGGAACCTACCTGTCCAAAACTTAAAGAGTTTCTTGAATCATTCTCAGATGTCTTTGAAGAACCTAGAGGTATGCCACCTGAAAGATCTCATGACCATCATGTTAATTTGCAAGAAGGTAGCAAACCTATGAATTTGAGACCTTGTAGATATCCATATGTCCAGAAATTGAAATTGAGAAAATAGTGACTGAGTTGCTGAATAGTGGGGTTATTCAGAATAGTAACAGTCCTTTTGCCTTTCCAGTATTGTTAGTAAAGAAACATGATAATACTTGGAGAATGTGTATTGATTATAGAGCACTCAATGATGCTACTATTAAAGATAAATTTCCTATACCTGTAATAGATGAGTTGTTGGATGAACTTAATGGTTCAAGCTGGTTTTCAAAGTTGGATCTCAGGTCTGGTTATCATCAAATAAGAGTACACCCACCTGACATTCCTAAGACAGCTTTTAGGACTCATTCAAGGACATTATGAGTTTAAGGTTATGCCTTTTGGGCTAACCAATTCTCCAGCTACCTTTCAGAGCTTAATGAACACTGTTTTTGCCCCTTATATGAGGAAGTTCATCTTAGTTTTTTTTATGATAACTTAGTTCACAGTCCCACATTTGAGACTCATTTACAGCATTTCGAAATAACGGGATAAATAACGTTTTGGTCACTGAACTAGGGTCCGGTTTTCATTGTGGTTACCGAAACTTTTTTTGTTACAATCGAATAACTGTACTATCAAAAAATTACAAAATGGTCATTCCGTTCAATTTCCGACCAAAAATTTGACGAAAAATGCCGACTGTGCATATTGACCCGTTATTTTTGCTGACGTGGCCCGTTATTTGCTGACGTGGAGGGTAAAAGGCTTGCCTTAAAAATTTTCTTAAAGAAAATGTTGCTAACAAGTGTTGAACTCTAGACCCCCCAAACTAGAACCTTATATTCTAACAAAAACCACTAGACCAATTACCTATTATGCTAAAATTTATGTAACACTAAAATTTAAACCACCTAGCATCGTTTATATACATGTAAAGATAAGATAATAATAATTGTAATAATAATAATAATTGTTATAATTATTATTGTAATAATAATACAAAATTTTAAATAATTAATTTTTTTAATAATAATTAAAATTTTAAATAATAATAATTATTGTAATAATAATAATTGTAATAATTATTATTGTAATAATAATACTAAATTTTAAATATTTAAAATTTAGTATTGTTGTAATAATAATACTAAGTACATGTGCATTTTGTTTGTTTGTTTGTTTTATAAATAGGTGATTTAGTATTATTATTACATGTGCATTTTGTTTGTTTGTTTGTTTTATAAATAGGTGATTTACAATTAGACTGCACGAGTGAGGGTTTTGATTTGAAGGTTGAATTGCTTGGCAAATTGACTAGATTCTTTGTAATTCCGTCAGCTGTGATGCATGGATGGTATCCGAGTATTATCTATTATTCTGAAGATAGAGATGTATTTGGATTTCTAGCTATGCAAAGAATATATTTGGAAATTTGTAAATATTTTGAAACAGAGGGAGGGAGGGACTGAGGGAGTATATAGATCATTGGGTTAATTTGCAGCTATTCTGGAAGTATGGGTTGATATCTTGGTTTATTGTAATAATAATTATTGTAATAATAATAATTGTAATAATAATAATAATTGTAATAATTGTAATATTATTATTGTAATAATAATACTAAATTTTAAATATTTAAAATTTAGTATTATTATTACAATAATAATTATTACAATTATTGCAATTATTATTATTATTACAATTACTATTATTACAATAATTATTATTATTTAAAATTTTAATTATTTAAAATTTAGTATTATTATTACAATAATAATTATTACAATTATTATTATCTCATCTTTACATGCATATAAACGATGCTAGGTGGTTTAAATATTAGTGTTACGTAAATTTTAGCATAATAGGTAGTTGGTCTAGTGGTTTTTGTTAGCATATAAGGTTCTAGTTTGGGGAGATCTAGAGTTCAACACTTGTTAGCAACATTTTTTTAAAGAAAATTTTTAAGACAAGCTTTTTACCCTACACGTCAGCAAACAACGGGCCACGTCAGCAAAAATAACGGGTCAATATGCACAATCAGCATTTCTGTCAAATTTTTGGACGAAAATCGAACGGAATGACCATTTTGTAATTTTTTGAGAGTACATTTATTCGATTGTAACAAAAAAAGTTTCGGTAACCACAATGAAAACCGGACCCTAGTACAATGACCAAAACGTTATTTATCCCTGGAAATAACATTACAGCTGTTGAGGCAACATCAGTTGTATGCCAAATTATCCAAATGTATTTTTGCTACACAACAAGTTCAGTATCTTGGTCATATCATTACACCTGAGGGAGTCTCTACTGATCCTGCAAAGATATAGTGTATGGTGCGGTGGCCAAAGCCTAAGAACCTTAAGGGTTTGAGGGGATTTCTGGGTCTCACAGGCTATTACAGGAAGTTCATTAGACAATATGGTTTAATAAGTAAACCTCCAACTGATATGCTAAAAAAGGATCAGTTCCATTGGAGTGTTGAAGCCGAAGAGGCTTTTGTTAAGCTCAAAGGAGCTATGGTTTCTTCTCCTGTGTTGGCTTTGCCTAATTTCAACATTCCATTTGTATTAGAAACTGATGTTAGTGCTACTGGAATTGGAGCCGTATTAATGCAGAATGGCAGGCCTATTGCTTTCTTAAGTAAGACTATTGCTTCAAAACATTTAGGCTTGTCAACTTATGAGAAAGAGTTAATGGCTGTCATTTACTCTGTGCAAAAATGGAGGCATTACTTAATGGGAAACAAGTTTATTATTAAAAGAAATCACCAAAGTCTCAAATATTTGTTAGATCAGAGAATAACTACTACTAATCAACAGAAAGGAAAGAAAAGGAAAGGAAAATTTAACAGCTGATGGTTTGTCTAGGCAGCTTCATCATAAGTCTCAGGAAGGTATCAGCAATGTCTCCCATTGTTTGGCTATTACCTCAGTTACTCCTACTTGTTAATGGCAGACTTAAATACAAGGACAGATTAGTTGTTGGTCACATTCCAGTTGTGAAAACTAAGCTTTTACACGAATTTCATGCTTCTCCTGTGGGAGGTCACTCAGGACAAAGAGGGACTTTTGAAAGGATTTCAAAGTTTTTCTACTGGCCATCTCTGAAGAAGGATGTAATAAGCTTTGTTAAGGAATGTGACATCTGTCAACTGAGCAAACATGAAACTGTTGTGGTGCCAGGGCTGTTGCAACCACTTCCTATTCCTGATATTCCTTGGAAGGATATTGTTATGGACTTCATTGGAGGATTACCTGTTTTCTCATGGTTACAACTCCATCTTGGTAGTTATAGATAGACTCACTAAATATGCACATTTTCTGGTTTTAAAGCACCCTTTTACTGCCACTGATGTTGCTACCTTGTTCCTCAATCATATTCATAAGCTGCATAGGCTACCTAGTTCTATAGTCTCAGATAGGGATAGAATTTTCATAAGACATTTCTGGCAATCCTTATTCAAATCTTGGGTACTAAACTTCAACTTAGTACAACCTATCACCCACAGAGTGATGGCCAATCTGAAAGACATAATCAGTGCTTGGAGGCTTATCTGAGATGTATGTGCAGTCAGAGACCTAAATCATGGAGTGAATGGCTATCGCTTGCTGAGTGGTGGTATAATACTCATTACCACAGTGGAACACAATTGACTCATTTCCAATCCTTGTATGGGTATGCAGCTCCACATGTTTCTTATCATCAATATGGTACTATTTCTGATCCTACAACTAGATTGTTTTGCCAGTCTAGAAACCAGTTGTTACAACTTCTGAAGCACAATCTCTCCCAAACTCAGTGTCGTATGAAGAATTATGTTGATGCCAACAGGAAAGGGTCTTCAATGTGGGAGATTTGGTCTATTTGAAGGTTCGACCTTATAAACAACATTCTATGACACAATCTAAATATTCCAAGTTGGACTCCAAATATTATGGTCCCTTTTCAGTGCTGGACAAGATAGGCTTTGTTGCTTACAAATTATTACTGCCCTCTACTGTTAAAATACACCAAGTGTTTCATGTGTCTTAATTGAAGAAAAAACTTGGTGTTTTTGCTCAAGTTTCCCCAGTTCTGCCTCCAGTTGATGTTCATGGCCAGTTGTTATTGAACCTCTTGCAGTGCTGGATCGGAAAATGGTTAAGAAACACAATGCAGTTGAGGTTGAAGTTTTGGTTCAATGGACTAACACTCTACCTTCAGAGGCAACTTGGGAATGTGGTCTGATTTGCATGCTAAATTTCCTGATTTTACTCCTTGAGGACAAATGGTTTTTTAAGGGGATGGATTGTAAGGAACCCCAGCTATTACACTACGATAATACCTCTACGATAAATATTCATCAAGGGTATAGTAGTCTTTGTGTAGTAATTGAGTCGGTTGGTTATCGTGGTGTTCATTTCCCTTATGTTCATTTTCATAGTGTTCATTTTATTGTGTATAAAAGAAACTATCTATAATCAGTTGGGGTATGAAATGAACTGTTCTTTCTTCTGAACTTCTCTCTACTTCTTCTGAACTCTCTCACTCTCTCTAATCTCTTCTAAGTCACAAATCTCCATAAATTGAGCTGAACTTGAGCTCAGTAAGGAATTTAATTATCCAAATCCTTACAAACAACTACAACAAATATCATTCACCCACACTATTTCCATTGATTCATCAATTTAGTATCAACGATCAAAGAAAATAAAAACGTTCATCCAATTCAATCTCAGCAGTCAGTTAATTATAGAAATATATACGCCCAAATGAATAAATTGGAGAGAGACGATTGATTAGACAAAGACTTACGGGCTTCTGGTAGTAGTAGAAGAGAGAAGAACCGAGAAACTTCTTGCGCTTAGCAAGTACTTCATCAGCCAACGGTCCTTTATACGGCCTCGGCTCGTAATCGAACGCCGGCAGCTCAAACGGCGGCGGCGGAGAAGACGTGAAGCTACGAAGGGAGAGATTATACAAACAACTGTTGGCCTTGGCTGCTGCTGCTGCTTTGAGTAAATTTTTCTGTAACGCCATCGCCATGCCTAATTACAGATCAACTCTCCCTCTCTCTTAATTGTATTTGTATGTATTGCTCCGTGTACGGAGTTCAGACTGTTCAGTGATGGTACTAGTTCAGTTATGGGGGAATTTCGAGGACATGCTGACGTGGAAAGCTTAACCTTACTCAATAGCAGTATCCTTTTAAATGGATCCTCCTGTGACTGTGCTAACACGGAACGAGAGATCAACTTTCAATTTACATATGGATATTATAAATTTGATATTATATTAATTAATTAATAAAAATTATTCTTATTTGAATTAAGATCCTTTCTATTTTAAATGTTATCTTTGCCTTTGAGGTTGGTGGAGTACTGACCGACAAAGGTAAATGGCCGTTGGAGCAGAGACGGATTCATCAGGGAGGTGGGTGCGTGGTTTTAATTAATTTATTTAATTGATGGGATTTTCGGATTTTCAAAATTAATTAATTGTTTAGAGGGAATCTGTACGGGTTGGTAGTCAGGTAATTAGACTTGGCAAACGGGCCTTTTGTCGGCCGGTCCGGCTCGCCCATTAAAAATTGGGTGTTTGGACTGTATTTTTTCGGCTCACTAAAATTCGGGTTTTTTTGGCTCGGTCCGCCCACGTGTCCCATGAATTTTTTTTAAACAAAATATTACTACTTATGGGTTGTGAGATTTGAACACAAAATAAGAGTTCAAACTAACTGAGCTACAACAACTATTTGTTTTTAATGCAATCTTCAATATATTTTAACTATAATTAAGATATGTAGTTAATGTAGGTAATTAATTAATAATATTAATTTATAATACTATTAAAATTTTAATTGATTGAGATATATAGTTAATGTAGGTAATTGATTAATCGTGTTGTTTGTATTATTGTTTATTATTAATTATTTTATTATTTTTATTATTTATTATTATTACTATTTCTGGTGTAGTAAAGAGTTTGCAAAAAATAATTAAAAAAAATTAAAGGGAGAAGCCGCGAGCCGGGCCTGACTGGCCCGCCACGGGCCTCATAATTTTAACCCACCAAAACCCGGGCTTTTTTGGCCCGCCCCGCCCGTTTGCCAGGTCTACAAGTAGTGTTTAATAAAAATGTGTAATGAGAGTTTATTAAAATAAATATTTTGTATAAAAGATAGTATTTTTAATAATAAAAAAAAGAGATTAAATGTAAATGAGTTGTTAATAA
>CM035097.1:59422805-59597160 GCA_020205505.1 Panax japonicus | reverse complement strand
CAGTCACAATCAACAACTCCTCCAAATCCAAATCTAAATCAACAAAGGTCTGGATCAATCCTTGGATCGTTGAGGGAGGTAGTACACAGAACAATATAAATGAAGTTATATTCAGACTATGATTTGAATTCCCTAACCATGGATCTAACCAAGGACCTGGATTAGGAAGTGCAATAAATTGTTTTCTTACCATAATGTTGCTGAAAATCAAAAATATACCTAGCAACTATGCATCTCAAAGGAGAGGCTGAGTTGTGGTATTCTAGCTTTGTTGAAAATGGTGTTGACCTGACCTGGAATGGTTTAATTGATGAATCCTATAGCTGAACTTAAAAAGTTGCAACAAACCACAACTGTAGATGAATATCGAACAAAGTTTGAGGAACTAAGAGGTTGGGCACTGATAAAAAATTCAAAGTTTAATGAAGAATTTTTTATTGATTGCTTTGTTGGTGGACTGACGGAGGATATTCAGTTAGGTATCCAGGAGTTAGGGGTTACTACTCTTAAGGAGGCTATTCGATTGGCTAGAGTTGAAGAAGCTAAAGTGGAAGCATGGATCAAAAGAAGCAAAACTGTACTAAAATCTTCTATCATTAATAATTCCAGCAGCAGGAATGTAGTAATGAATTCTAGCTTGCAGAAAAGTGTCAGCAATAATGGAATGGAATTCTCTAGTCCTAATGTGGGGGAAACTAAGGTTGCTTGTTCTGGAAATGAGCAAAGAAGGTATACCAGTTAAGCATTTGACTAGAGATCAAATACTTGAGAAAAGGAGGAAGGGGCTATGTTTTTCCTGTGATGAGCCGTATGTATTTGGTCATGTATCAAACAGCCTCATTTTGTTCCATGATGGTACCATCTGAGGAGGAAGAAATGTGCTTGGAAACTGTGGAACAAAAAGATTGTGACAACAGAAGTAGAGATGCAGGAAGAGCAAAACAAGCCATTATTAGAGGATCAAAAGGATGATGTACAAATAACATTGCATGCTTTATCTGGACATAATGCTAACAATACCATCAGAATACAAGGGTCAGTGGGGGACAGATCAGTTAGCATATTAATTGACAGTGGTAGCACTGGAAATTTCTTAGATCCTCACGCTGCTAAGAAACTGAAGGTTAAGCTAACAATACTCCACTAGTTCCAATGGCATGTGCAGGGTAGATATTACACTACAATGATGAGGATTCTACCTTGGGAGGTGTGATGCTGTTCTAGGGGTTCAGTGGTTGAGGACAGTAAGTCCTGTAACTTTGACTTCAATAAACTGCAGCTCCAATTGTGCAAAATGGGGAGGACAGGTGATGAAAGGGGAAGACATTAATGTCACTCCAACAATACAATAATGGAATCTAGTGAATTCCAAAAACCTATTGCAAACAACATCTCATCGTTTTTTGGGATGCTTATATGGAATCTTGGAATGTGAAGATTGTCCACCCTCGGAACCTACCTGTCCAAAACTTAAAGAGTTTCTTGAATCATTCTCAGATGTCTTTGAAGAACCTAGAGGTATGCCACCTGAAAGATCTCATGACCATCATGTTAATTTGCAAGAAGGTAGCAAACCTATGAATTTGAGACCTTGTAGATATCCATATGTCCAGAAATTGAAATTGAGAAAATAGTGACTGAGGTTTGCTGAATAGTGGGTGTATTCAGAATAGTAACGTCCTTTTGCCTTTCCAGTATTGTTAGTAAAGAACATGATAATACTTGGAGAATGTGTATTGATTATAGAGCACTCAATGATGCTACTATTAAAGATAAATTTCCTATACCTGTAATAGATGAGTTGTTGGATGAACTTAATGGTTCAAAGCTGGTTTTCAAAGTGGATCTCAGGTTGGTTATCATCAAATAAGAGTACACCCACCTGACATTCCTAAGACAGCTTTTAGGACTCATTCAAGGACATTATGAGTTTAAGCGTTATGCCTTTTGGGCTAACCAATTCTCCAGCTACCTTTCAGAGCTTAATGAACACTGTTTTTGCCCCTTATATGAGGAAGTTCATCTTAGTTTTTTTTATGATAACTTAGTTCACAGTCCCACATTTGAGACTCATTTACAGCATTTCGAAATAACGGGATAAATAACGTTTTGGTCACTGAACTAGGGTCCGGTTTTCATTGTGGTTACCGAAACTTTTTTTTGTTACAATCGAATAACTGTACTATCAAAAAATTACAAAATGGTCATTCCGTCAATTTCCGACCAAAAATTTGACGAAAAATGCCGACTGTGCATATTGACCCGTTTATTTGCTGACGTGGCCCGTTATTTGCTGACGTGGAGGGGTAAAAGGCTTGCCTTAAAAATTTTCTTAAAGAAAATGTTGCTAACAAGTGTTGAACTCTAGACCCCCCAAACTAGAACCTTATATTCTAACAAAAACCACTAGACCAATTACCTATTATGCTAAAATTTATGTAACACTAAAATTTAAACCACCTAGCATCGTTTATATACATGTAAAGATAAGATATAATAATTGTAATAATAATAATAATTGTTATAATTATTATTGTAATAATAATACAAAATTTTAAATAATTAATTTTTTAATAATAATTAAAATTTTAAATAAAAATAATTATTGTAATATAATAATTGTAATAATTATTATTGTAATAATAATCTAAATTTTACAATATTTAAATTTAGTATTGTTGTAATAATAATACTAAGTACATGTGCATTTTGTTTGTTTGTTTGTTTTATAAATAGGTGATTTAGTATTATTATTACATGTGCATTTTGTTTGTTTGTTTGTTTTATAAATAGGTGATTTACAATTAGACTGCACGAGTGAGGGTTTTGATTTGAAGGTTTGAATTGCTTGGCAAATTGACTAGATTCTTTGTAATTCCGTCAGCTGTGATGCATGGATGGTATCCGAGTATTATCTATTATTCTGAAGATAGAGATGTATTTGGATTTCTAGCTATGCAAAGAATATATTTGAATTTGTAAATATTTTGAAACAGAGGGAGGGAGGGACTGAGGGAGTATATAGATCATTGGGTTAATTTTGCAGCTATTCTGGAAGTATGGGTTGATATCTTGGTTTTATTGTAATAATAATTATTGTAATAATAATAATTGTAATAATAATAATAATTGTAATAATTGTAATATTATTATTGTAATATAATACTAAATTTTTAAATATTTAAAATTTAGTATTATTATTACAATAATAATTATTACAATTATTGCAATTATTATTATTATATACAATTACTATTATTACAATAATTATTATTATTTAAAATTTTAATTATTTAAAATTTAGTATTATTATTACAATAATAATTATTACAATTATTATATCTCATCTTTACATGCATATAAACGATGCTAGGTGGTTTAAATATTAGTGTTACGTAAATTTTAGCATAATAGGTAGTTGGTCTAGTGGTTTTTGTTAGCATATAAGGTTCTAGTTTGGGGAGATCTAGAGTTCAACACTTGTTAGCAACATTTTTTTAAAGAAAATTTTTTAAGACAAGCTTTTTACCCTACACGTCAGCAAACAACGGGCCACGTCAGCAAAAATAACGGGTCAATATGCACAATCAGCATTTCTGTCAAATTTTTGGACGAAAATCGAACGGGAATGACCATTTTGTAATTTTTTTGAGAGTACATTTATTCGATTGTAACAAAAAAAGTTTCGGTAACCACAATGAAAACGGACCCTAGTACAATGACCAAAACGTTATTTATCCCTGGAAATAACATACAGCTGTTGAGGCACATCAGTTGTATGCCAAATTATCCAAATGTATTTTTGCTACACAACAAGTTCAGTATCTTGGTCATATCATTACACCTGAGGGAGTCTCTACTGATCCTGCAAAGATATAGTGTATGGTGCGGTGGCCAAAGCCTAAGAACCTTAAGGGTTTGAGGGGATTTCTGGGTCTCACAGCTATTACAGGAAGTTCATTAGACAATATGGTTTAATAAGTAAACCCCAACTGATATGCTAAAAAAGGATCAGTTCCATTGGAGTGTTGAAGCCGAAGAGGCTTTTGTTAAGCTCAAAGGAGCTATGGTTTCTTCTCCTGTGTTGGCTTTGCCTAATTTCAACATTCCATTTGTATTAGAAACTGATGTTAGTGCTACTGGAATTGGAGCCGTATTAATGCAGAATGGCAGGCCCTATTGCTTTCTTAAGTAAGACTATTGCTTCAAAACATTTAGGCTTGTCAACTTATGAGAAAGAGTTAATGGCTGTCATTTACTCTGTGCAAAAATGGAGGCATTACTTAATGGGAAACAAGTTTATTATTAAAAGAAATCACCAAAGTCTCAAATATTTGTTAGATCAGAGAATAACTACTACTAATCAACAGAAAGGAAAGAAAAGGAAAGGAAAATTTAACAGCTGTATGGTTTGTCTAGGCAGCTTCATCATAAGTCTCAGGAAGGTATCAGCAATGTCTCCCATTGTTTGGCTATTACCTCAGTTACTCCTACTTGTTAATGGCAGACTTAAATACAAGGACAGATTAGTTGTTGGTCACATTCCAGTTGTGAAAACTAAGCTTTTACACGAATTTCATGCTTCTCCTGTGGGAGGTCACTCAGGACAAAGAGGGACTTTTGAAAGGATTTCAAAGTT
Organism: Panax japonicus; assembly: GCA_020205505.1. Lineage (NCBI taxonomy): Eukaryota > Viridiplantae > Streptophyta > Magnoliopsida > Apiales > Araliaceae > Panax > Panax japonicus. The sequence continues at coordinate 59,592,521 of CM035097.1, read as the reverse complement.
TTTTCTACTGGCCATCTCTGAAGAAGGATGTAATAAGCTTTGTTAAGGAATGTGACATCTGTCAACTGAGCAAACATGAAACTGTTGTGGTGCCAGGGCTGTTGCAACCACTTCCCTATTCCTGATATTCCTTGGAAGGATATTGTTATGGACTTCATTGGAGGATTACCTGTTTTCTCATGGTTACAACCTCCATCTTGGTAGTTATAGATAGACTCACTAAATATGCACATTTTCTGGTTTTAAAGCACCCTTTTACTGCCACTGATGTTGCTACCTTGTTCCTCAATCATATTCATAAGCTGCATAGGCTACCTAGTTCTATAGTCTCAGATAGGGATAGAATTTTCATAAGACATTTCTGGCAATCCTTATTCAAATCTTGGGTACTAAACTTCAACTTAGTACAACCTATCACCCACAGAGTGATGGCCAATCTGAAAGACATATCAGTGCTTGGAGGCTTTATCTGAGATGTATGTGCAGTCAGAGACCTAAATCATGGAGTGAATGGCTATCGCTTGCTGAGTGGTGGTATAATACTTCATTACCACAGTGGAACACAATTGACTCATTTCCAATCCTTGTATGGGTATGCAGCTCCACATGTTTCTTATCATCAATATGGTACTATTTCTGATCCTACAACTAGATTGTTTTGCCAGTCTAGAAACCAGTTGTTACAACTTCTGAAGCACAATCTCTCCCAAACTCAGTGTCGTATGAAGAATTATGTTGATGCCCAACAGAAAGGGTCTTCAATGTGGGAGATTTGGTCTATTTGAAGGTTCGACCTTATAAACAACATTCTATGACACAATCTAAATATTCCAAGTTGGACTCCAAATATTATGGTCCCTTTTCAGTGCTGGAACAAGATAGGCTTGTTGCTTACAAATTATTACTGCCCTCTACTGTTAAAATACACCAAGTGTTTCATGTGTCTTAATTGAAGAAAAAACTTGGTGTTTTTGCTCAAGTTTCCCCAGTTCTGCCTCCAGTTGATGTTCATGGCCAGTTTGTTATTGAACCTCTTGCAGTGCTGGATCGGAAAATGGTTAAGAAACACAATGCAGTTGAGGTTGAAGTTTTGGTTCAATGGACTAACACTCTACCTTCAGAGGCAACTTGGGAATTGTGGTCTGATTTGCATGCTAAATTTCCTGATTTTACTCCTTGAGGACAAATGGTTTTTAAGGGGATGGATTGTAAGGAACCCAGCTATTACACTACGATAATACCTCTACGATAAATATTCATCAAGGGTATAGTAGTCTTTGTGTAGTAATTGAGTCGGTTGGTTATCGTGGTGTTCATTTCCCTTATGTTCATTTTCATAGTGTTCATTTTATTGTGTATAAAAGAAACTATCTATAATCAGTTGGGGTATGAAATGAACTGTTCTTTCTTCTGAACTTCTCTCTACTTCTTCTGAACTCTCTCACTCTCTCTAAATCTCTTCTAAGTCACAAATCTCCATAAATTGAGCTGAACTTGAGCTCAGTAAGGAATTTAATTATCCAAATCCTTACAAACAACTACAACAAATATCATTCACCCACACTATTTCCATTGATTCATCAATTTAGTATCAACGATCAAAGAAAATAAAAACGTTCATCCAATTCAATCTCAGCAGTCAGTTAATTATAGAAATATATACGCCCAAATGAATAAATTGGAGAGAGACGATTGATTAGACAAAGACTTACGGGCTTCTGGTAGTAGTAGAAGAGAGAAGAACCGAGAAACTTCTTGCGCTTAGCAAGTACTTCATCAGCCAACGGTCCTTTATACGGCCTCGGCTCGTAATCGAACGCCGGCAGCTCAAACGGCGGCGGCGGAGAAGACGTGAAGCTACGAAGGGAGAGATTATACAAACAACTGTTGGCCTTGGCTGCTGCTGCTGCTTTGAGTAAATTTTTCTGTAACGCCATCGCCATGCCTAATTACAGATCAACTCTCCCTCTCTCTTAATTGTATTTGTATGTATTGCTCCGTGTACGGAGTTCAGACTGTTCAGTGATGGTACTAGTTCAGTTATGGGGGAATTTCGAGGACATGCTGACGTGGAAAGCTTAACCTTACTCAATAGCAGTATCCTTTTAAATGGATCCTCCTGTGACTGTGCTAACACGGAACGAGAGATCAACTTTCAATTTACATATGGATATTATAAATTTGATATTATATTAATTAATTAATAAAAATTATTCTTATTTTGAATTAAGATCCTTTCTATTTTAAATGTTATCTTTGCCTTTGAGGTTGGTGGAGTACTGACCGACAAAGGTAAATGGCCGTTGGAGCAGAGACGGATTCATCAGGGAGGTGGGTGCGTGGTTTTAATTAATTTATTTAATTGATGGGATTTTCGGATTTTCAAAATTAATTAATTGTTTAGAGGGAATCTGTACGGGTTGGTAGTCAGGTAATTAGACTTGGCAAACGGGCCTTTTGTCGGCCGGTCCGGCTCGCCCATTAAAAATTGGGTTTTGGACTGTATTTTTTCGGCTCACTAAAATTCGGGTTTTTTTGGCTCGGTCCGCCCACGTGTCCCATGAATTTTTTTTAAACAAAATATTACTACTTATGGGTTGTGAGATTTGAACACAAAATAAGAGTTCAAACTAACTGAGCTACAACAACTATTTGTTTTTAATGCAATCTTCAATATATTTTAACTATAATTAAGATATGTAGTTAATGTAGGTAATTAATTAATAATATTAATTTATAATACTATTAAAATTTTAATTGATTGAGATATATAGTTAATGTAGGTAATTGATTAATCGTGTTTGTTTGTATTATTGTTTATTATTAATTATTTTATTATTTTTATTATTTATTATTATTACTATTTCTGGTGTAGTAAAGAGTTTGCAAAAAATAATTAAAAAAAATTAAAGGGAGAAGCCCGCGAGCCGGGCCTGACTGGCCCGCCACGGGCCTCATAATTTTAACCCACCAAAACCCGGGCTTTTTTGGCCCGCCCCGCCCGTTTGCCAGGTCTACAAGTAGTGTTTAATAAAAATGTGTAATGAGAGTTTATTAAAATAAATATTTTGTATAAAAGATAGTATTTTTAATAATAAAAAAAAGAGATTAAATGTAAATGAGTTGTTTAATAACCGATTCTTATTGTATGTCTGAATATAATATTTTACTAATTTACCTTTATATTAATTTATGCAAACTTATAAGGGTGATGATAAAAATATAGAGAATTGATATTTTTATAAGGAAAATTAATATTACCACAAGGTTTCACTCACATGAATATGAGTCCCGTTTACTATTCATGTGAAGAGAGTCTTGTGAAAATATCAATTATATATTTCTTTGCATATATAATAAGGTAAAACTAAGTTTTTTAGTATGAAACTATAATTTAAATGCTACTAAAATACTTTTTAAAGTCTTTTGATTTTATTTTATTAACTAATATTAAAACACTTTTTAAATCTAGAATTTAACTATAACCAAAATATTGTTTATATCTTGAATTTTTTTAGAGTAACTTATTATTTTATAACAATTTTATTTTTTATATAAATATTTTACTAATATTAATTCTCATGAACATAAATTAAAACATCTACGGATCATTGTTAATATATTTAACAATGACATATTATATAGTAACAAATTATTATACTATTATATCATAATTATCCACAAACTAAAATATTAAAACATGAGTAAGCTATATTAAGAGTTTGAGCAATTTGAATTAGTATTTACAACATAAACGGCATATATTACAAAATATATCAATCTATCTAACAAAATACAACTGAGTTTAAATTTTCCGCTCACCCTAATAAATCATCTGGGCCGTCCAAAGTTTAAGATAAATCTCATCGTCCATGTAGTGCCGGAGGCACGGGACACATCTAGTATATCTAATAAAATACAAATAATTTTGAATTTCCTGCTCACTCAATAAATCATCTGGGTCGTTCAAACTTTAAAGTTTGAGATAAATCCCACCGTCCATACAGTGCAGGAGGCACGAGATCCAGCTAGTAGTTATATTTCAAAATATATCACTGATTAAACTTTATTTACCAAATTTATTTCAGATGGGAGATCTTAAAGTTAATTAATGTTAAAATAAATTTCTCACTTATATATTATTTACTAAAATTTAGTTACCTTTTAAAACTAAAAATCATGATGATAACTAAGTTTAGGTTTTTAGATTCTACTCACTCTAAAAAATTATACATAAATTTGAAGATTGAAAATAGCAACTAAATATTAAATTTAAATTATGGATATTAAATTAAAATTAACAACAAAAATATTACATTACTAATACTCAATTATGAGTTTTTGATAATTATCTGTTTGAGTAATGTATTGTAACCATTTTAATACGAATAGTAAGTTAATTTGAAATTCATAATTATTATGTATAAAATAAATAAATAAATTTAAAATAATTTTACTAAAAAATAAACTCATGCTTCGCATGTGACACTTAACTAGCTCAAATAAAATCATTAACAATGTATAACCGGTAAACAAGTCTAATAAAATATTATAGTAATTAATCAACCGAACGATTAAAAAATCTAAAATACAATTATTAATATGTAATGTAATAAAAGTACCATAAATTACATTTTTTTCAAACCTAAAATACAATTATTAATGCATAAAAAAGAAATACCACTTCAATCCCCATGGTAAAAAGCCCTTTTTTCTAAGATTTTTTTGGGGTGCAAAATTTATTATTTTGTAAGTTATATAACTGACAAGTGGCCAAATTAATAAGTATTTTTTTTAATAAATGTATTACGCCTGAATATCCTTACAAATAAGAGTAAAAAATTAAACAAATTCAACATGGCTAGAACTGAAACTGAAGCTCTATATTACTCTCTAACCATTTTTGAAACTGAAGCTCTTATTAACTAGTTTTCTAAGTAAGTGTTTTGTGCAGTTTTGCTAGTCTGCCATGGAGAATCAAAAACAGCAATTACTCGCCTCTCCTTCAGATTTCTATTCCTCTCTCCTCCAAAGGAGCCTAAAAAACAACGACCCATTTACCGGAAAATGGATTCATTCTAGAATAATTAAATCCGGGCTTCATCTAGGTGTTTTTCTCATGAATAATCTCATAAATGTATATGCGAAAATGGGTTCATATCCGATGCCCACCGCCTATTTGATGAAATGCCTATTAAAAACTCATCCTCTTGGAATACACTTTTATCTGCTTATGCCAAACAGGGTAGAATCAATGTTGCACGTCGTGTTTTTGAAGAAATGCCAGAGCCTGATGCTGTTTCTTGGACAGCGATGATTGTGGGTTATAATCAAATGGGGAATTTTCTAGGTGCAATTCGAATGTTTCTAGAGATGATATCATTTCAAGTTTCTCCGACCCAGTACACCATGACTAATATTCTTGCCTCTTGTGCTTCCGTTAACGCGTCAGATATAGGAAAAAAGGTTCACTCTTTTGTTGTTAAACTCGGGCTTAGTAGCTTTATTTCTGTGGCGAATTCACTGTTGAATATGTATGCAAAGTCGGGTGATCCAGTGACTGCAAAAGTTGTCTTTGACGGAATGAGATTGAAGAGCACCTCAAGCTGGAACGCCATGATATCATTGCATATGCAATCTGGTAGACGTGATCTTGCTCTAACCCAATTTGGGTTGATGACTGAAAGAGATATTGTTTCGTGGAATTCTATGATTTCTGGTTACAATCAGCATGGATTTGATGCTGAAGCACTCAATATGTTCTCAAAAATGACCAGGGAACCATTATTAAAGCCTGATCAGTATACTTTGACGAGTGCTTTAGCAGCATGTGCGAATCTTGAGGACTTGACTCTTGGGAAACAAATCCATGCACACATTATTAGAACTGAATTTGATAATTCTGGGACAGTAGGAAATGCTTTGATCTCCATGTACTCTAAGTCTGGCGGTGTTGAAATTGCTCACAAAATTTTAGAGAAAAGTGGGGCTTCTAATCTTAATGTGATTGCATTAACAACCCTACTCGATGGATACATCAAGCTTGGAGATATAAACCCAGCTAAACAGATTTTTGATTCAGTAAGGGATTGTGATGTGGTAGCATGGACGGCCATGATTGTTGGTTACGTGCAGAATGGCTTTAACAATGAAGCAACGGAACTCTTCAGATCAATGGTTAGAGAAGGCCCAAAACCCAACAGCTACACTCTAGCAGCTATGTTGAGTGTTAGTTCAAGCTTGGCTTCTTTGGATCATGGCAAACAAATTCATACCAGAGCCATTAGATCTGGGGAAGCATCATCAATTTCGGTAAGCAATGCTTTAATTAACATGTATGCTAAAGGTGGAAATGTCAATGCTGCAAGGCACGTATTCAATCTAATACCTACGAACACTGACACTGTATCTTGGACATCCATGATTATAGCTTTAGCGCAACATGGTCTTGGTGAGGAATCCATAGAACTGTTTGAACAGATGCTTGCTTTTGGTATTCAGCCTGACCATATAACTTATGTCGGGGTACTCTCTGCCTGCACACATATGGGATTGGTAAAAAAGGCCTTGGCTACTTTGAACTGCTGAAAGATGTACATGGGATTGAACCCACCCCAAGCCACTATGCCTGCATGATTGATCTATATGGACGTGCTGGAATGCTACAAGAAGCACACAAGTTCATAGAAAATATGCCAATTGAACCAGATGTCATAGCCTGGGGTTCACTTTTAGCTTCTTGTAAAGTTCACAAAAACGTGGAGCTAGCAAAGGTAGCAGCAGAAAGATTGCTTCTAATTGATCCCGAAACTAGTGGGGCCTACTCTGCACTTGCCAATGTATATTCTGCTTGTGGAAAATGGCAGGATGCTGCTATAACTAGGAAATCCATGAAGGATAGACAGGTGAAGAAAGAACAAGGATTTAGTTGGGTTCAGATAAGAAATGAAGTTCATGTATTTGGGGCTGAGGATGGGTTTCATCCGCAACGAGATGCAATCTATCAGATGATGGCTAAAATCTGGAAAGAAATAAAAAGGATGGGTTTCGTTCCCGAAACTGAAGCAGTATTGCATGATCTCGATGAAGAACTCAAAGAACAGATACTTAGACATCACAGCGAAAAGCTTGCCATTGCATTTGCTCTACTAAATACTCCAGATAATGCTACTTTGAGGATCATGAAAAACCTCAGAGTCTGCAATGACTGTCACTCTGCCATTAAATTTATATCCAAACTTGTGGGCAGGGAAATTATTGTAAGAGATGCTACTCGTTTTCACCATTTCAAAGGTGGTTCTTGTTCTTGTAGGGATTACTGGTAGGAGTAAAACAAATATCTCTCCTATACACGGAGTTGGTCAGAGTCATTGACCAAAAAGAAATGCAAATTATATTCGTCTCAGTGGCTTGGTGCTTCAGATAGCATCACAACAAGCAGGTTTTCCTTTTGCTGATTTTGCTTAATATTCCATTAAATTTCCTTCATGAAGATTGTGGAATAATATGGTTAGTCATGGCATTTGGTGTATGGAGATATCCTTACATGAGGATGGTGCTGCACTCATGATAAGTGTATAGGATATTCTTAGCTGAGGTGCTGAATTGTCTCAAGTGTTATCGTTGTAGACTTCTCGAATTTCGCTGCAGGTATATTTTCGTTGATCTTAAAATGCATTAAATTCCAAACCCAATATTTAATTTAATTGGTGGTTGAATCGGGGTGATAAAATCTGGTGTATGAGGTGCGAACTGAACTTGTTCTTTATTTTTGAATCAGTAAGAATTGAAGTGCCAACAACTTTAGTAAGGATTGATGTTAAGGATAGAAATGCATATTTTACATAAAGTACTCTCGGAGGATTGCGACTTTATCTTATTTTAAGAAAAGGATTAAGATAAATGTATATGGTTTTAGTTGTTTCCTTTTTTATGTGACCGACATAAATTACTCTCATGCTCTTTTTTCTTTTCCCTCCCTCCCTCCCTCCCTCCCTCCCTCCCTCTCTATCTCTCTCTTTGCCTTTGTTTTTTTTTTTTTAAAAATCTGTGTACTCTAGATACAATTGGCAGTAACCTAATTAACTCTTTCCTCCCAATTCAAAAACAACACTCACACAACTAACTGCTTTGGTTTATGTTTGCAAATTTGGAATTTACTAACCTTGTTCAGACTTGCTTCTAGCATACAACCTTATTATTATGATTAGTATATAATTGGTAGTCATATTTGTATTTGATGGTGCACAATCAGAGGAGAGAATCTCCCTTCGTCCATTATATTGCTGTCTAAAATTTCAACAATTTGAAATTTGTACAAATAGTTGTTAGTAATTTCTGATTGTATAATCATAATGGTGTTAAGGTGAGGATACTGGTTATACGTATTCACATTATGGTACGAAGACTGAAAACTAGTACACAAGTTTTCTTAACTGAAGTAAACATAATAATAAGCTAAAAAATTCTCATGGAAAAAGTATGTGATGACTTTGATTTTTATCTTCGTATTTTCTCCTTGTAAACTTGTAGTGTTACATTTTTTTCCCCTATCTTTTATCCTTAGGACTGTTAAAACTGGGAGTTCATGCTGAGACTTGTTGAGATTGATATTGTTTGGTTTGCTACGAAATAGATGATTCTACTTTATGAATACCAGGGTCATGCTCATAGCTTTGACAATGTGAAATGAATCAAAAGATTAAAAAATAAAACCATCAAGTAATTTTTCGAATTTAAACCGAAACCATAAATCACAAACAGTCTCTAATTATTATAGGGTGGGTGGACTCGATTGTTTGTATTTTCTCTATTCTTCTAAGAAAGTAACAATCAATCTGTAGCATACTTAGATAATGCTTTAAATTTACATTATCATCTTTATATAGATAAATTAAATTTTGAGATATTGATTATGCAGGATGAATCATTTGGGAGGCTGAAATTGCAGCTAGATTCCTCGGCAAATATTTAGCATTATGATTGTTCTACTTATGGTTCTTCCTCTCTCTCATGCACACAGGTAAAAACAAGCCCATACGCATTATCTGACAATTGAAGTAGTTAGGTGTTTATTTCCCCCTCATTATTAATTACTGAAAAATATTTTCCTCGGATAGATACCTCCTGCAGAACCTTTTCTATAAAGTCAATTACCAGCCATACAAACCCTTGTCCCCCTATAACTCTTGCTAATATGGAAGAAATGAAAATTAAATCCTTCCTTTTGAGTTTTCCTAAGCCGTAGATTAAGATTTAAGTTTAATCTATGGTTTTTGAGCCTGTTCTCTAGCACTGAGGATCTTAGGTAAGGCTGAGGCCAGTAGTACTTAAAGAGCAAGACTCCACATTACATTGTTCAACCTTTGATGGTAATGTTGGTGAATTGTTTTATCCATTTCTGCCTACATTCCAGTCCTCCTACATAACTCTGCTTGCATTCGCCAGCAAAGTCCCCCTGTCTACCAGAAAACCAAAAAATGTCACTTAAAATAACTACTTTTTCGGTCTTTTTAATCATATAGATTTCTCTAGGGAGAACAAAACTTGTTGGAGTTCCTCATAAAAACATATGAGATGTACCATTTCAATGGACTGCATGCATGATTTCCTCCTCATAATATTAATTAATCAATTGCTTTAATTATTGTTTTTTTAATAGGTGTTGCCTAATGTGAACATAATAACATTACAGGACAAGAGCAAGAAGCTGCATTACAAATTTCACAACTCATAATATCTTTCTGCTTGTATAAACTTGAGAATTTAAGATATATTATCTCATTTTCTTAATGCTGTTTATTCTACTAAGAGTGCTTAAATAGTTTACTCTACTATCCAGGCTATAATTTTAAATCACTAAACTTATCAGAGGATTTTTCTTTAACTACTCTCCTTCCTGTTGATTTTACTCAAAAAATTCTGAATAATTAAAAAACTTATTCAGGATAGAACACAAAGTTCTGGGGGGAAGGCATACCTGGCAATCAAACCACAAGTTATCCCATTACAAACTTTGTTTAACATATATCTCCCCCTCCCCCCTCCCCCCTTCTCCTTCTCCTTCTCCTTCTCCTTCTCCTTCTCCTTCTCCTTCTCCTTCTCCTTTTTCTTCTTCAGTTAGATTTAATTCCTTTTATGTAAAGGTATTAGTCAGCAGCATGAATTTCTTTTTTTTTTTAGAACAAACTAATCAAGTTTTGATAGTTCCTTAACGTTTATATACCCGTGGAGAATGGAGGTAAGAATAAGGAGACAAAGAAGAGTTGGTGGTGATGTTATTGTTATTGCTGCTGCAACGGCAATACAGAACCCGCTTTGAATTCTTGCCACCGTATTTCGCTAAACCTCCTCCAGCCTTAGTGAACCTATTCGGAAATGACTTATTTTAGAATGACTTATAAGTTCAAATATAAGTTAAGTTATAAGTTGTGTTAAGTTGTGACTTATAAGTAAAAACGTTTGTCATCAATTAGACTTATAAGTTAGAAATTAAGTTAAAACAAGTTGTGAAGATGTTCGGCTCATAATAATTTATAAGTTAAATAAATGTAAAGATTATTAAAAAGGACATTAATAAAAAGAGGGGCTAAATAGACATTACATTTGGTTAAATAAGTTACAATTAGTTACTTTTTTTTTACTTAAAACTCAACTTATAAGCCAAAAAATAAGTTGTTGCCAAATACCTTAATAATGAAAAACAACTTATAAGTTGGTTTGACCAACTTATAAGTTGGTCTCGAACGGGGCCGAAGAGACTGGTAGAATATTGGGCAATTGAGAATCGATTACAAATTAATCGAGTTAACTTTTAATTAATTAAGGATTGACTCAGTGAATTTTGCAATTGAGAGGTGAGTTTTGGATCGGTCTTACTGCCTTTATATATTAGTATTGATAATTTGATATAACAAAAATAATTAATTACAAAATTTATTTTATTTTAAACTTTTACTAATTTTGAAGTTTAATATGTCATCGTTTAACCTCAAAAATCAAATTGTATCTCTAATTTTGGAAGTGATGTAATATAAATAAGGCGGTGGCGGCTAGTGGTAGGGGTGGTGGTGGCGATGTAGACCGTCCGTCTAATGCCGCTACCCCACTTCTTAGCAGCAAAGGCGTCAACTGAATAGTCAAAGCATCCGCAAGTGACCTTCTTTGATATTTAAATGCACATGATCAAGACTTCAAAGTAAATGGTGGAAAATTTTAAAATACAAATAAATTAGAATAATGTTTGTTAAGACATAAAATAATAAAATAGAAACTTTTACATAAAATAATTTAATGAGCATGTTGCAATAATATAATTCATAAATCATTCAATCTTTTACATTTCTCTTTTATTGGCATGAATGCTACCAGCTACATTATTAAGAGAAGGGAACAAAAATACATGAGTACTGACCTCATGAACCAGTTAGTCAGCTTAGCTTCCTAAATTTCTTGGCAAAATTTAGAAACCAGCTGGAAATCCACCCTTTCTAGGGTCACTCACTGCAACAACTGCCCCTAACTTTGAACCCTCTAACTCATGAACAACAAATTGGCAAATTGTCCCACCAGCAAGACTTTGTAGGACATGGCCCTTCTTTTGTAGGGCTGCCCTCGTCTCCGCCGGAATTTCAAAGTGATCACCAACCACAGTTGTCCAGTTCTCATACTGCAGCACATTTGGAATCAACTGCACAAACATTTGTAATTTTTACCTCCTTTTATTTATTGATTCACTTTTAATACTCAGACTAGAGCTACTGGAAAAAAAATCATCGATAAATTTCACAAAATGGACAAGAAATACGATAGAAATGGGTTTGAGAATTACCTGATGATAAACTCTTGGAGCCATGACAGAAGAGAAAGGATCCATTCCCTTGGTGAAATGATTCAAGAATACCTCTGCAGTCCCAGCAATTATCATGGATCCTCCACTTGCACCTACAACAGCTTTCAAGTTTTCACCCTATAAAAGGCATTTAGAAAGCTAAGCACACCTTATTTCTTTCATTTCTACAAACTCGTGACTACTATCAAAGAGCAACAAACAAATATTACCACCTGTAGGACAATAGTAGGTGTCATTGATGACAATGGCCTTTTCCCTGGAGCAATGAAGTTGGCCGGTGCTGGCGGTCGAACATCTTCACTAGTATTCATTGGCATGGAGAAATCATCCATTTCATTGTTAAGGAGTATACCGGTGGTTGGCGACAGAAATTGTGCACCAAAATATGAGTTTATGGTACTAGTCATAGAAACAGCATTCCGGTCACTGTCAACAATGGACAAATGACTGGTACCATGATCAGGAACCTGATTCCACCTATAAAATTAAAATTAAAATAAAAAAGAAAAGTTATACAAGTGAAGTACTGTGATAATTGTAAAGCTGCTTACAACTGAAAGTCATGTTATCGTTTATGTCTTTCTTCAGCTCTTTCGCGAATTTAGGCGATAACATGTCGGCTACAACTTTATTTACATTGACAAAATCTGGATCACCGAGATTCATTCTCAGTGCAAAAGCATGTTTCAAAGATTCAACTTCCCGATGAATATTAAGGGGGCCAGAATTTCCCAATTGAGAGCAAGTATATTTAGTATCTGTCAACAGAAAAAGAGTAGACCTTACATAAAGCAAAGCCTATGTAAAATATACTCATGTATCAATAAGAATGCCATTTCCGCTCATCAAGGAGATGAACTTACCAATACCAAGGCAGGACCTCCTGCAGAAGGCGGTGGCATACCAAGTACTTTAAGACCCATAATGTCCGCATAGATATTAGATTTGTTCCCTCACTTTAACTTTATACTGCTGCAAGTCCTTCATTGTTAGAATCCCTCCAATTTTATTTACATAATTGAATCCGATTGATCCATTGTAGAAAGGTTCGAGTCCGTATTCTGCAATTGCTCTTAGTGTCTTGGCTAGTTTTTTGTTATAGCAAATATCCCCTAGCTGTAAGAGCCTCTTTTTCGACGTAAATATGCCACTAAGTCCCTTGTCTTCCATGATACCCGATTCTGTTCTAACCATCTGCATGTGGAGATAAGGCGAAATTTTGAATCCCTTACGAGCAAGATGCTCAGCTGGCCTTACAAGCCTCTTCCATGGAAGCCTTCCGTATTGCTCCCAAGCTTTGTGTAAGCCTGCAAGTTCCCCAGGAACTGCTATGGAGAGGGAACCCCGGGATTTTAAAGCAGCATTTCCACCAAACATATTCTACAAACAGGAAAACAATGAAAAGCATGAGTTTAGTGTAGTTTCATCATTTTTGCAAGATTCTTTCTGGTTCCCACACTTTACTCCCCTTCTTAAATATGATTCCAAACTAAATGTTTCTAAAAATAAGTATCAAGAATTGTTAGAACAAATTATGACAAACACATAATGGAAAACCCAAATAAGAAGAAATCGCACAAGTTTTATTAAAGTGTGAAGAATACAATATGTAAATCGATATATAGCCGGGCTAAAAACATAATGGGTCCGAATCATGGGGGCTATCCGTCTCAGTCCTAGCTCCAGTAGCACCACTAAACCTCATCTTTCTTTTATTTCGGGTCGCCGATCAGATCAAAAGTCAGATTCCGAACAAGAATTAAGGGATAGGGAAGGAAGTGAGAGGCAAATGAAATTATTGCAACTGTTTTCCCCTCTACTATTTCCTTTTACCTTTCCATGGTAACTAAAGGAACGTGAACAACTTTGCATTCACTTTATAAATCCATAAAACTATACATAACCAAGTGAACTATACATTCAGAGAACCTGGGAAGCCAGCATTGGAGCACTTTCTCTCATGTCAAACGCTTGTGCTATTCCGTTGGCTGACCTGACAAGCATAAATGCGCCTCCACCAACGCCACTAGAAGCAGGGCTCACGACGCCTAAGCAAAGAGCTGCAGCAACTGTTGCATCAATAGCATGACCTCCTTCACGAAGAACATTTCTCCCGATTATAGAACATCTACCATCATCAGTGGCAACAACACCATGATGACTTGCAGTAATTACCTAGCGTCTAGATTTGGTTGGAGCTTTGTTTAGGCTTGCAGTGATAGATGATAGTGAAACCAGCAGAACTAATAATATCACGCGTGAAACAAACAGAACTGCAAAACAAAAATTCAGAATGCCTAAACTAGTGATTCTCAGATATGCTGGAGTATTGAAGATTGCAGAGAAAATGGCTTGTTGAGAGCATTTATTAGTATACATTGAGGAAGTTTCATCGACATTTAATATTACATCCCAAGTAAACAGACTAATTCATACATTCTAATAAAAGTCCATTAGTCTCTTTCAACTAGCTCGGCTTTTTCCTTAATTGTATGTATGTGTAACAATAAAATACGAAAATTAAAATTCCTGATAAACCCAAAAAACACTGATTAAATAAACTAACATGACATCTTGGCCTTCTTGTTCTTCACCACAGTTTAAGATCACCAGAGGGACACACTTTAAAGAACTCGCACCCTCTCCCTATTGGTGGACTCCTTCCTGTCAACTCCCCAGCAAGAGAGTGAAAAACTCTGAATTCTCCCTATTCCAGTCAGGCAGTCATAGAGGTATAGAAACTTGTATAAAGATTTTCACGTTATTTTTTAATATTTCCACGTCTTCACATATTAGTTAATAAAAATTGAACACATCATTTAATATGCAAGCCATATATGTGAAAATATGAAACAATTATATAAAAATATCAATTTTCAATAAAAAAAATCGCATTTGATTTTTTTTTTAAATTAAAAATATATTTTTGTTTTATCATCTATTTGTTCCAAGAATAGAAATTTGACTTTTGACGTTAAACAATGACATATTAAATTTTAAATTAATGTACATTTATTTAATTTTAATTGATACAATTAGTACAAATACATGGTATATAACAAAAATTATTAATCACACAAATTCTTTTATTATAAATTTTTATGAATCATATACTAATTGTAAAGTTTAATATGCTATCATTTGATCTGAAAAGTCAAATTTTATTTATAACTTTGGAACGGAGTGAATATACCCCTAAAATTTAGCAACAAAAAAAGAATATACCCCTAAAATGATAAGTTGTTAGTTTTAGTGGTGAGATATAATAGTGAAATTACAATAATAAACTTATATTTTGTCATATTATACTATCATTTATCTATTTTCTAATATACTCTGTCCGTCTCAGTATAAAAGTCCTGGTGGATTTTTCACGCATATTAAGAAGATGAATGAAATGACAAAATTGACCATAATAATGTCATTAAATATGGAGAGAGAATTAGAATAAGAAAAGTATGAGATATTTAATACTACGAGTATAATAGAAAAATATATGTAAAAGTTTGATTATTAAAGGAAAATGAACATTTAACATGAAACTACTAAAAATAGTAATAAGAATTTTTATCATGGGACGGGACGGAGGGAGTATAAACTTAATGTTAGTTTTAGTGGGCACATTGATGTTGCATTTATGGTCTAAACGTAACGCTCAAAAAGTAGTACCGTGTATTTGGATCTCAAAAGTCAAAACACATCAAACGCTATCGGTGCAAACGTTCTAAATGCGCATAACCGAATAAACCATTAGACAAACAAAATTTTTAAATGAGTTAGACCTTTAATAGTCCCAAAACCTCCACACAAAAACACATGCACCAAGGCTCCATAAGCCTGAAATGAAGAACCTTTTCACACTTGAACAAACTGTTTTGAAATGTCACCAACTTCAATAACTACATCATCTTC
Source organism: Panax japonicus (assembly GCA_020205505.1). Classification (NCBI taxonomy): domain Eukaryota; kingdom Viridiplantae; phylum Streptophyta; class Magnoliopsida; order Apiales; family Araliaceae; genus Panax; species Panax japonicus. Next base: position 59,576,758 of record CM035097.1, on the reverse strand, counting down.
AACCTTCATAACATCATCAACTACAACATTAACATTGCCACCATCAACATTGTCATCCATCTCAACATCCTCAACATCATCATTCTCATCCAACTCAGCATCATCGCCACCATCATCATCATCATCATCAATAACAGTTACATTTCTCCGCTTAGTATAAGTAGAATTTCCATATAAATGCTTTCTAATCATCTTTTTTATGTCCATACAAATTTGAATATTTAACACTTGCAAATGATCTTTAAACTCAACACTCAAATTCTGTATATCTTTATTCACTTCCATTACCTTACCTTCCAAAGGCTTCACCCGTTCATCAACAATTTTTTCAATATCAGAAAGAGAAAACATAATGCCTTTAACCTTCCCTGATGATTCAACTTTAATATCAGTCCTTTTGGTTCCACTTTCACTTCCACTAAAAAAATTAAAACCTCCTAAATCCAACCGAAACTTCTCATTCTCTGTAGGAACAATATTTTGAATCATCAACTGAAACAAATTAAAAGCAACAAATATACCATATCAGAAACATTAAAAATAAAAAAGAAACAAAACATTTTAAAACAAAAAAAAAGTACAGTAACCAATAACATATACAAAGGTAACCAAATATAATATAAATGTCAACCAACATACCTGCCCAGAACCAAAAACCAGGTCGTTCAACTTCTCATTCTTGGGAGCCTTTCCTAACTCCCTCCATCTGAATAATCTGAATTCTGAATCATTATCATCAATACAGAAACCCCTAACTTTCAATGTAGGAATTGTTTCAAACAAAAAAACTTGAAACACATAAGGTAAACCACTAAGCTTGTAAGATTTACAATAATTATTACTATAAAAATTGTATATCACCCCACCGTACTTATCCCTTTTCACATGACCCTTTACAGCAAGGGATAAAGAGTTCTTCGTTTGTTCAAAAGTAACTTTTCCCCATGGATAACTTGCAACATCACCATGTGACAAAAAGTTAAACAAAACTTCATCAACATAGTTGTCAGAAACAGTAGCAAGAATGAAGTTAAAAACCAAGAAAATAATAGACATCCTAACTGTTTCATCATCATCATCAAAACAAGCACTCTTATAAATCCTCCCTATACTAGAACGTGTAAGAACCTCATTTCGAAAAAAAAAATCAACCAACATATTTTCAATCCCCTTGAAACTACCAATGTCTTCGTCACCATGCCAATTTAAACCAGAAATTAAACAAAATTCAGGCAATCCAAACGTTACCCTTCTCTCACCAAATAAAAACCACATTTCCCCATTATCCCTCTGATAAACTTCCCTAATCAAAGCATTATGTATTATTTGTGAAAACATCTTGGGTTGCTCAAAATCTAAAAATTTACCAAAACAAGTTAACTTAAACTTATCCAACTGAACTACAGATAACTTATTCTTAATAATATTTGGAACTTCCATTTTACACCAATAAATAACTTTTGCAGAAAAGTTTCGCTGATTCTCCTCATAGAATAGCTCCCAAATCTGAAAATGCATAAAATTACATTACAAACACACAAATCAAATCAAGATATAACATCTATAAAAATTTAACACCCAAGCAATTAAATCAACAATACCCAAAAAACAACAATTTCCAAACATATAAATGTGGTAACCAAAACTCAAGAAGAAAGTTACCATCAAAACATTATCAACATGCATAAACACAAATAATGTAATCTACTTCCCAAAACATAATATACTATTAACTGACACTAAAATAGGAATGCAAAAAAAGTAAAGTTAACAAAAACAATTTGAATAATCATTAAAAATATTACAACTCTAGTGTAATATAATACATTTTAATAACTATGAAATCATCAGTTTCTAAACACATAAATGTTGGTAACCAAAACTCAGTTAACAAGTTACCAACAAAACAAAATCAACATGCATAATCACATAAATGTAATCTAGATAATAATCTCTGAAAATACACACTGACTGAAACAAAAATTATATAGTTACAAAACCTCAACAAATAATAACACTACTCATAAACAAAATAAACAATACTGATAGGGTTGAAACATCACCATACACAAAAACAAGGACACAGGTAACCAAAAACAACAAGAAAATAAATATTTTTACAAAAATAAAAATAAAATAACAGACCTTCAATTTTTTTTGCCGGGGAACAATTTTTCGCTTGTGAGCCTCGACTTCATCTTTTTTTGCAAACCCTTCAAAATCCGATTCTATACATACCAATGATTTAGCCTTCTTATTTGAATGCCTCCCAATTTTCTTATCTTTAACCTCTAATTTCACCATTAACAACTTCCCCTGATTTGAAGACTTTGCCATACTATCCTTTACCTCTACAGATGAATTGAAAATCTTTCTATAATCATCATCCCTAACTCGCTTACCCTTCCCATCACTCTTCGTATGCCCCACTCCCTCCGTTCTCTTCCTCATAGAAACCATCACAGACAAAACCTAAATAACCCGAAAAATGAAGAGCCACTAAATGAGAAAACACCAAACAACTTTCAAAAACTCACGAGTAAAACACTAATACGAAAACAACGATCCAGATAATCAAAACGGCAACAACGAAACACTGCCGGAAAGAACAACCACCGACTGCTTAGAAGAAAAGGGTTTTACTTAAAGAGTTCCCAATACACGAAATAAGGGTTTCCAAATAGAAAAATGGACAAACAAAGATAAGGACAAAATTTAAATCGAAAATCGAGCCCCATATTCCACAAAAAGCGTAATCAATTTTTTTTTTTAAATAATTGAATATATCTACACTAAGCGTAATTAAAGGCATTATTTTTTTCACTACTAATGAAAATAAAAATTTATATACATTAAGATTGTAAATATTTAATAAGTATACTATTCTTATAAATACTTTTTAAAATGTCATATAAAATGTAATTGTTCCATTGAATTATATGTAATAATCCAAAAAAAGGACGACCATTTATAATGGATGTCACAATCAAATTGTCACTATGCCACTTAGGCAGAGAATCTATTGTTGTGCCTTGTTGTAATGGCACTCACTCCCTCTTTTTCAAAACTTTTTAAAAATTAATTTGAGATATTTTTAAATTTAAAATTAAGATAATTTATAAAAAATTATAAAATGATAAAATTTATAATGCGTAATATTTTTAGATAGTTTATACTAATATTTATAATCATATTGATTAAAACTAAAAAAATTTATATAAATTTTAAATCTATATAATAAAACAAAACTCATTTTGAATTTTTCATTTGACAAAGCACAACAACGGTTCAGATTTCATCTCAATTTTTCTAACTTAATCTAAAGGCACACATTTCATCTCATACTAAAAATTTCCGCCCAAATCAAATTCACCCCTAAATTTATAAAATTTAAAAATAGCTTGTATTTGCTAAATTCCACAGCATAAATTATTCTTGTGAAAAAAGGTTGTTTCTAAATCATGTAATTGAATGCACATGCGTGTTTGAATCTTGGTCATTTAGTTTTGTTCTGATATTTTCACTTTGAGGCAAATTAAAAATGTAATCTTTATATCAATTACAATATTATTGGGCTGCTTCTTGGAATATATGAGATACCCCTCTTGGGCTGAATGTAGGGGACCTTTTACTATTTATGAGTTGCAAAGAACAGCTTCACTTTTTACCTGAAATGCAAACAATCACCAAGCATAAAGAAGAATCACAAAGAGTTCATGCCTAAGAACAAAATGCAGTAAGTTTTTATTCTTTTCCAGGCTCAGATCAAGCGACAACTGGGATCTTTTGATGAACGATAAGCAATCAAATGCTCCAGCATAAGCTTCGCAAACATAGACGAAATCCTCAATAGATGAATCCAGAGTTCTAACAGAACTGTTGCTAACAGATTTTCAAATATATATAATGTCAAGACCAAAATAAGAATTAAGATAAACAAGAAACTGCACTCTCCTAGCCAAGAAAGATTAGAGGTGTTGATCATTTAAAAAGAAGAAGAAGAAGAATACGACGGAAGTTACTCATCGGAGGAAAAAATAAGAAACCTCACAAAAAGTTTTTGACACTAAAATACAGAAGGAAACTTGGTACAACTAAATAAATCAGATAATGTTCAACAATTATAAACTCATGAAATATCACTAGACTTACCATATAATTGAGAGACCAAATTGACTTAGCTGTTCAGCAACCATCTCCTTGATTTAGAAACGCTTTAAAATTTAGCTGAAGTATTACCGACCAACAAAGCACTTAGACCTTTGCCTATGTCTTTGTAATATTGGCTGGCTTGCTTGGACCTTTTTTGTCACTATCAAGCCTTGGTCTTGCCTTCGACGACCCAAAAGCACCAAGCGCATCCAGGAAGAACCTTTTATTGGGGATGATACCATCTTTGTCCATGTCCCTCAACAATTTCTGTAATAGCTCTTTCATGTCAGCTTTAGTGTATGCCTTATAAAGAAGCTTGTAGGTAGAGGAATCTTTATTAACCAACCGAGAATTTCGTGCACTTTCAAATAGCATGTCTGCTTCCATAGGTAAACTATTCTTGCAGTAGACGACAAGCATGGCATTTAGAGTTGAAACCTTAATCTCCTTCTCAGATTCTATCATCCAGTCATATATATCTCTGGCCTTTGAAATACAGTCACAACAACCATACATCATGATAAGACACTCATTTGTGATGAAGCTTGGTGCATATCCCATGTCAGTCATCTTCTGATAAACCAACTCTGCTTTCTCTCTAAGCCTTGCTTTTCCATAGTTTGTTATCATTGAATTAAATGTAGGAAGTGTTGGTTTCTCCTTGGAGTGCAACAAGCTCTTAAACACTTGTTCCATCTTCTCAAATTCCTGCTTCCTTCCATATGAATCAATTAACAAATTAAAAGTGATAATGTCAGGCTTCAACTGGTTACTCTTCATCCGAGTGAGCAATAATTCCATTTCTCTGATCATTCCATTTTTACCATAGGCATCCATCACACCATTAAATGTAAAGATATCAGGGGTAATGATGCTCTCATCAAGATCTTTGAACAAGGCATCAACTTGATCGACCTTTCGTGCCTGCGCAGAAGCTCTCAGTAGAATATTGTATGTCACAATATTTGGTTTACAGCGTTCCATTCCCTTCATCTTGTCAAAGTATCCCAGAGCCTTTTCCAAAGCCTTGGATTTATCACGGGAGTGGAGGTGGGCAGTGATAAGAGCATTATAAACAGAAGTGTCAGGTCTGCACCCACTATTACGCATCTCGGAAAAAAGCCACATCGCCATCCGGGTTTGTCCTTTCTTTCCCATAACTGATATTATTTTGAGTAAACCCCGTTATCTGCCATATACCACCTTTGTTTTTGCATCCATCTAAACACCTAAATATGGGAAATGTAAGTAAAGCAACTAGTAATCAAAGCTGAGGCAAACAAATTTATCTTGGTTATCAGCATTTTTTTTTCTGTGATAAACTCATTAAATTATTGTCTTTGCTGCTAGTAATAAGAATTATAAATCAAGAACCTTAATTCCAGTAACAGAATGCAAGACAACATCTTTACATTTTAACATTCTTTATTTGGTTTGAGGCTGCTACCTTCACACTATCACCTTCAGGAACATCACCAATGAGAACATTGCTATGGAGAATTAATGTAATCTAGTTTAGGCAATAAATTTGAATTTATAAGATGTTTGTGCGGTGCTTTTTTGTTACATCTAAAATATCCACCACCACCCCCCACTCCCCACCCCAAAAAAAATCTAAAACACAACCTCCGGTCTAAAGCCTTCAACAATCTAAAAGAAGAGAACATGCATAAACACGAAGGTATATGTAATAAAGGTATTGACTGTAGGCTAATCAAGGTATTCTGCTTTGAGTTGCTAATAGGAAGATGGAAGTATTATAGATAACATACATGTATTATGTAATAAATGTGTAACTTAATGGGAAATTTTGGAGCACTACAAAATTTGATACCTAACTTCCTAAAGCAACTCTCTTTTGGGACATCTCAAAAATGAAAGAGGACTGACTATAAAGGAGGAAGGATTTACAAAGTTAGCAAGATTCATATACTCCATTCTGGGATGAGACTTCACCTTTTCTATTTGGGATGTCCATAATTTGAGTCCACTTTCAAAATCAGTCAATGTCTTATCATATTAATCAAGTACTACCTTCGTTCCAAAACTAGAGATACGTTTTGACTTTTTAGAATCAATTCTCGAAATTCTAAAATTCAAAATTAATATGAAGTTATTTAGTTTTAATACAAACAAATATAACAATTGTAAACTAACTATAAAATACTACTAATTATCATATTTGTTATTTTCAAAACTTAAACGAAATTATATCACATTTGAGTTTTAAGATTTTGCTAATAAACTCCAAAAAGTCAAATGTATCTCTACTTTTGGAACTTGGACATTCATTATGTCAAAGTCCAACTGTTCTGAAAACTATGACAAATAGTTGTTGCATACTACTTAGATGGAGAACTATCAGATTTAATTTATGTTTCATGGGCCTCAATTCACTTCACACTTTCGATTTTAGCCTCATTCTAGCATTCTAAGAACAATACCCCAATCTTACAAACCAGCGTGAGCAATGTATGAAACTCCAACCCAAAAAAAAAAACAGGAACACAAAACTAAGTGATCCATAATACCCAGAAGCAAAAATTAACAATAATTTCTCTAGACACAAAAGAAAATAAAAAGGGGTGGTGAAATTGACAAACCTCCAGGCACTGTAGCCACTTATCACTCTTCCCAAGCTCCTCAAAAAGAAGAAAGCAGTGTTCAGTCCTCACAAACTTAACATACTTGTCCAGGGTGGTGGTCAACGGCCATTTGTCACTGAAATTCCTCACGAGGACCCGAACCAGCTCTGCTGCCTCCGTGTTGTACTGGGTCTTTGAGCCCGTTTTCCTTTTGGGTCGAGCCGTGGAGAGACAGGTAAAAGTGCAATTGGGTTTCTTGTATAGTAACCATGGGTGTGTGAATTTGAAGCTTGGGGATGATGAAAATTGGGTGAAATTGAGTGGAGGTGATGGGACAGGGGAAAATGGAGGAGACCCAGATAATAAATTTGGTGGCATTTTTAGTTATATGTCTCTAAATTAAAATTTATCTTAGATGATAATGTAAGCTGATGCATTTGGGGTGTTAGCCTCTGTGTAAAAACTAGTGAAGAAGTAGACTGAGAAGTTGATGTCCTGCTTTTGTTGATGACGGGGAATTTATGACCAAAATATCCAAGAAATCAGAGAGGCTAAAAAAGAAAATGATATAAAAAGGTGGGAATTGAACCCGACGTGAATCGAACACGCAACCTTCTGATCTGGAGTCAGACGCGCTACCATTGCGCCACGGATCCACCTTTAAATTACCGACTGAGTAATATATTTAGTGCAATACAAGATAAACTATTTTTTTTAAACTATTGTGTGGTAGAGAAATGAATAATACTACGTACACAAACTTTACACACAAAAACTATGCATAAAGAGTAGGACAATGTATGACTTATCAATAAAATGTATAAAACATTCAATCGTAAGTCTAGTTTCTTATTTTTTATATTGTTTGTGCACAATTTTTAGTATATAGTTTATCACAAGAAAAATGATATTCTCACATTATTCCCTTCAAATGAATCGATATCTAGTAAGTTTAGTATTCATGTGAGATAATCATATGGAAATATTCAAATTTTTATGTGAAAATATCAGTTTACAATAAAAATTGAATAGTAACCACTCTAAGATATTTGAATTCTATGAAGTTGTCACGTCCTAAACCCTATATATATATATATATATATATATATATAAGTTCATAGTTTTTTATTACAAGAAAAGTTGCATTTGCTATTTTTATCATCTAATGTCGCTTTTGTGGGCATACAACAAATGCAAATAAAAAAACAAAAAAACTTGCATATATGTATGTAGCCATATGTGTGACTTGTTCATAGTACGTATAACTCTCAATCTTGTTGTTTTTAGTGTTGTATTTCAAATAAGCATCTCAATCCAGGTTTCAAAGGGTAGAAGATGACATTAAAAAACAACCAAGATAGCATAGTTCCTTGGTACATGAATTGCCTTTCTGTTGAAAAACTTTGAAACCTCCAAACTTGAACCTTTACGACGTCTTTTGCAGTTCTCGTAGATTTGTTTGAGAATTTGTCTAAAAATTTCTTTGAATTGCTTTAATATGGAAGAAAAGGTTGTTTGCCAACTTTACCCTTGCTTAAATAATTTAATTTAACAAAATGGTGAAAAATTATTTTTTTTTTAAGACACATCAACTGCACATGGCCCGTCATGGCCCCACTCAGGGGGCACGTCAGCATTTGCTTACGTTTCAAGAGAAATTGGACAGAATTGAAAAAAATTAATAGTTCTACTAAAAGATGGATATGTCAAATAGTTTAGGGTAGTGCAACATATTTAAGCCATAATAAATATTACACGTCAGAATCCAGATATTTATCAAATCCTAGAGCTATCTAACAAGGAAAGTTGGAAAATCTACACCACATCCTTTGTTTGAATTTCTTGTTCTGCCGTCCCTAGCTTGATTCCGGATCATACAAAAAATAAATATTTGCCATCAATCTTATTCAAAGTTTTTAGTTTTCCTTTTTTGCCCACTGCTCCCTTGTGAATATAGCTAGAACATTTTGAGTAGCAGAGATGTAAATCATTCTATCCATATCCATGGAATACACTTGGATAACTCTTGTTGTAGTTGTACTTGCTTACCTTCTCCAAACATGGTTGAAGAAGAAGAAGCAAAGAAAATTACCACCCGGTCCAAAAGCCCTCCCCATTTTGGGACACCTTCATATGTTAGGCAAAAAACCCTATCAAGATTTGGCAAAACTAGCCAAAAAACATGGCCCCATTATGTCAATGCGCTTTGGATTTGTTCCCAACATCATCGTTTCATCGCCACAAGCGGCCGAGCAGTTTCTTCAAACCCATGACCTTAATTTTGATGGTAGGCCGTCTCTTGAGTCTGCTAAGTACATTTCCTATGAGCAAAGAAACTTGTCATTCTCATCATACGGTCCTTATTGGCGCAACATGCGTAAATTGTGCACCATAGAGTTGCTAAGCAACCTTAAAATCAATTCATTTCAAGCTATGAGAAAGGAAGAGCTTGGCCTTTTGGTAAATCATATTGAACAGGCAGCTAGGGAACATGCTGATGTTGATCTTACTGCCAAGGTTTCGTCCATGAGTGCGGATATGAGTTGCCTGATGGTTTTTGGGAAGAAGTTTGAGGATAAGGAATTCGATGAAAGAGGATTCAAAGCTGTGATTCAAGAGGGGATGCAGTTAGCAGTGTCCTTCAATTTGGGTGATTATTTTCCTTATCTTGGTGTGCTTGATCTTCAGGGAATAACTAAGAAATTGAAGGATATGGCAAAGCTATTTGATGTTTTTTTAGAAAAGATTCTAAATGAGCATGCACAACCAAAGGTCGGCGGGCAAACCAAGGACTTTGTTGATACCCTGTTGGGCATCATGGCATCTGGAGAAGCGGAATTTGAGTTTGATCGTTCTCATGTCAAAGCCACTGCACTGGTAATTCAATGAATTTCTTTTAAGTAGGCCAGTTGCTCGTACATAATACTCCTCCGTTCTCAAATATAAGATCAATACTGATTTTTCAAAATCAATCTGAGATATTTTTTAAATTTAAAATTGATGGGATTCATTTAATTAGCTTTTGAAAAAAGTTAATCTTATAGTTACTAGTAGTATTTAGATAGGTTAAAATTGTCATACTTGTTCAAAACTAAATCAATTCATTTCAATTTGATATAATCTCTCTCTCTCTCTCCCCATCATCACGATATCACATTCCAACACATTTTAAATCTGATTCATGAAATGGATACTCTCTAATTCATTTGAAATGGAGAGGATCCTAATTCCCCACATATAGGGGCGCTAGAGCTAAAAATGTAACTTTTGTTGTAACCAGTGAACACAAAACTACAAAAGATGAAATGTGATGTGACAATTTCACCTGGATCCTATATTTATTGTTAGTCAATCGCATGTCACTCTATCAGTTTAATTGTTTACTCGTCATCATGTGTCTAAAATTCTGCTACAGAATTTATTTTTGTGAGATTACTTTAGTTGCACCAAGCTTAGTTCTTTTTAATTTCTTGTTGGTGTGGTAATGGCATAGTATGCAACCCCCATCTACCTCAAGAATTGATGTTTCTGAAATTTCACTTTGCAGGACATATTTGCTGCTGCAATGGACACTTCATCAACGGCAATCGATTGGATACTCTCTGAACTTCTAAGAAATCCCCGGGTGATGAAGAAAGTTCAGGAAGAGTTGGAACAAGTAGTAGGCATGGACAGAATGGTGGAGGAATCAGACTTGGAGAGCTTGAAATACTTGGACATGGTCATAAAAGAAGCCTTCAGGCTACACCCAGTGGCACCATTATTACTCCCTCATGAATGCATACAAGACTGCACCATCGACGGCTTTTTTATCCCTAAGAAGTCCCGAGTAGTGGTCAATGTATGGGCAATTGGCCGAGACCCTAAAGTATGGACTGATGTGGAAACATTTCTCCCAGAGAGATTTGTTGGGAGTCATATAGACTATCGAGGCCGTGATTTTGAACTTATTCCATTTGGCTCTGGGAGAAGAGGGTGCCCTGGGATGCAGTTGGGGATCACCGTGGTTCGCCTAGTGGTGGCACAGCTGGTGCATTGTTTTGATTGGGAGCTTCCCAATGGAATGCAGCCATCAGAGTTGGACATGACTGAGGAATTTGGGCTTGTTACTGCAAGGGCCAAGCATCTAATGGCCATTCCTACTTGTCGCCTTCACGGAAATTAAGTGCCTATAAATAGGATTCATTCTGTTCACTTGCATGAAGACTCTCTACCCAAATACATGGCAACTAAGTATGATTGCTTAACTGCCAACATCTTCATCCCGTTTTATAATATACTAGCTGCACGTGGTGGCACCAGCGTTGCGTGCATAAATTGTGTGGGATAAAATTTAAATTTTATAAAATTTGAAGAACTAAATAGAAATTATTTATAAAAGTTGAAGGCCATTTTTGAAAGGCAAAAAAGTTTCCCTATAATTGTTTACGTGAAGGGGAGACTCCTGCTTTATATATTATATACTCCCTCCGTCCCAGAATAAAAGTGGTAGACTTTTCACGCATATTAAGAAGAATAAAATGACAAAATTGCCCATAATAATGTCATTAAATATGGAGAGAGAATTAGAATAAAAAAAGTATGAGATATTTAATGCTACGAGCATAATAGGAAAAAATGTGTAAAAATTTGGTTATTAAAAGAAAGAGGACATTTAACATGAGACAACCCAAAATAGTAATAAGGACTTTTATCCTGGGACGGAGGGAGTATCCAGAGGGAGTACTAGATAGATACATAACTATAGATACTTGGTTCACAATACTCTTGTCCTCACTCAGCATTACATATATATTTTTTCACTATGCTACAACTTCTTTGATAGAGAACAATAAAACTTGGATCAAAATTACATGGAAAAATAATCAACTCTCATGGACGGTCAAGTCCTTTTAAGATAACTCTATACATGCTACAAGCTTAATAGTTATGACACTAAATGTTAAAAGTCAGAATCTCATCTTTTCTACTAGGATTCAGAATCTTTACTTATTTATTTATTACATACATGACATTAATGTATATGAAATTGTTAAACCCACAACAAAAAATATTATTTTCACAACAAAAGTATCGTTATAGATTCTATAGCAACGGTTTTCACCGTACGTCACTATACATCTACAGCGATACTTTTGTTGTGAAAATAACAAAAAGTACATGTTGTGAATTTAACAATTCCCGTATGTATACCTTGACAAAATTTGCATTGTAAGCACAACTCATGTTTGTTGTATTTGAGGTATAACTTATCGATCCGAGCTATGAACAAATTTCACACAGGAGTTAAATTATAAGGAAACTAAGTGATGAAAGATGTTAAACAATTATTAAAAAGTTAAAAGGGAAGTTGTTATGACAAACTATGGCAAACACAATAAATCAACGCAGAAAGATAAAGACAATAACACAAGTTTTTACGTGGAAACCCAAATCCAAAAAAAACCCACGGAGAAGACAGAAGAAATCCACTAAATAAATATGTGAAGAGTACAAGATAAAGAGAGAGAATTGTAAGAATTCTTAGAATGTTTCTGAATGTCCTCTCTCCAAAATCCTAGCACATATATTTATAGGCCATAGGCAAATCCATAACCAAATAGGATTAGAAATTCTAAATTGAGTATGAGTAAAAAAGATTACTTTCCTAAACCAAAGCGAATTATAGGTACTACCTAAATTCAAATCCAATAAAGATTCGTGTCTTACCCAACAAATCTCCACCTTGACTTGAACCCTCCAAATATTGCACAAACAGTGAACTTTCTCCTTTTCTCAAAATGCACAGCTCATGTGCATCGAACACTAACCAGGTCTAAGCAATGTTTGAACTTGGTATGTGGTAACGAATTCGTTAACATGTCAGCTGGATTGTCTGTAGTACCAATCTTCAAGACCTTAATGTCACCATCTTCAACAATGTCTCGAACAAAATGATACTTGACATCAATATGCTTCATCCTCTCATGATACATCTGATCTTTAGTTAAGTGTATAGCACTCTGACTATCACAATGGACAATAGTAACTCCATGATCCATGCTGATCTCTCTAAACAAGCTTCGCAACTAAATAGCTTCCTTAACAGCCTCTGTAATAGCCATATATTCATAGGCGGATCCAGAGCAAGGGCCCCCCACTGGATTTTCAGCTCTTCATATGTGACTATGTGTGTATATATATATACTGTGACGCCCCCAAAATAGGTCCATTCCATCCAACCCATTTTGAGTCGCCAAATACATGGTACAGAAACAACCACAACTTTTACAACCCATAAACTGTGAGTTTGAATACAAACATTGTCATCTAGACAATATACATACCCAACTATGTCCTCAATACAATTATTGATATATTATTTTACAAAAATGGTGAGGACTACTAAACAACTCTCTCAAGGACCATCAATTCATACCCCGACTCGTACCCGCTATATTCTCGCCTCCTGAGAAGAAAAATGGAACAAAACGGAAAAGGGTGAGCTCAACTAACTCAGTAAAGAATATTATGACTAAGATAATATACAACAAATTATCGTTAGTCTTCAACAGGGAAAAATCTGATAGAATACAATAGACAAAAAGTTTTAAATCCATATTCGCAGCGGAAAATATTAATTCATAGAAGAGTTACGTAGAGGATGAAATCTACTAATGTCTATGAATTTAACAGTCCATCAACAGTATTTTTTTTTATCCCTGTAACATCAATCAATGCACATCTTGAATCATATATTCATCCTTGCACTACAGGCCAAGGATATTCATCTGTTGGTCATGTTCATCTAAACACCTGTTCATCTTTGCACTACGGGCCAAAGATATTCATCATAAATCATTCATCTTTGCACTACAGGCCAAAGATATTCAATAATAACCTCCTTTAAGACTGAAGATGATAAAAAAAATATTTTTAAAGAAACGAATCCAGTGAAACAAAATGACAAGGATTAAGGATTAAGGATTCGTACTTTGTTTTATCCATGTCCAAAAATACCTCAAAAATAATCATAGTGGTGTAAAATTCAAGAATGATCAAAACATGGATACAATCAAAGCTAGTATCCACAATAGATATTTTGGACGAAAAAAAAAAATAATTTTTTTGTGAATAGTGCCGTATTCGTGAATAGTGTCGTATACGTGAATAGTAACTCCGGCACAAAAAGTTTCAAATTTGATAAAAACGTTCACCAACATTTCGGCATAATGATATTGAAGAAAATAATATCATTTAAGAAGAAAATAACATCCCTTACCTCAAAATAGCCGTACTTCTGACTTAATTTCGGTATAGTGCTGACAGAAACTCGCACCGTATAGCAACACTCAAAGTATACTCACAAGAATACGCTCGATAATATAGAGAGAGAAAGAGAGAAAATTTTGTTTCTGGTGTGATTTTCAATTCTAACTTAGCCCTCTATTTATAGGAAAATGTTAGAACGCCAAAGGAGACTAAAATAATAAAATATTATTTTTTATTTACCAATTCTCTACGTATGCTCATTAAGACCAAGACCAGCCACCATCTTGGAAAAATTTCCAGCAGCCCTCATGCTAAATTCCACCAACCAAAAAGTGGGTCCCGCCATAATTAATAAAAAAATCATTTTATTTTCCGAAACTTCAATAATTCGTAGAAAATAGCTCGTTTATCAGAAAAATTCGAAACTCGCGACTTTCCATGGGAAATTCCATTCTCTACAACTTTGCAGAAGAAAATTTTTCCAAATTTCAAACAGAAATTGACCGAAATTCACAAACGGGCGATTTTACAGTCTATACTCAATTTTTCGGTCAAAAATTCTGTCCACCGACACACAAAACATGTGTTAAACATTTAATGCCACAAAAATACTCTACCTTCTCATATACTCATATATCCCACATTCATTGTAAAAATATCATCGTTAATATATTATTAAAATAATATATTTAAATGAATTATTTTATCAGAAAAGGATAAAATATTAATTTTCAACAATTATCACATTAAAAATTTTCTCCATCTATATCCACATAAAATAAATATTTTCTTTATCATAATAATCAATAATTAATTATTAAAAATAATATTACAGAATCACAGTACTGACAACCAGGTCGTTCCCAGGATAGAGGGGGCTTTCCAATAAGGATTTCTCCTTACTGGCGCGCAATTAGATGACCAAACCTCTCCTTGACAGAACTTTCTAGACATTGCCAATAATGTTATCTGATAATATTATTCAAATAATATGAATTATTGATCTGATAATGGAAAATACTGTGCAATGACAATTATTGAAACAATAATAATATAAATATCAACGCATCAATTATTGAATCAATAAAGTAATGAACAGTAACTCATGTAGCAATTATTGAGTAGTGCCTTCTTACGTAAGGATCAATAATTCAAAATACTGTGCAATACCGTGTGCTACTCTGCAACAACGCGTATTACTGTATTTTAACCTCCAGATAACCCAACAGTGTTAACGGTAACAACTACGCCGTTATTTTTAAACAGCTTATATTTGTTGTTTTCTTCCTCCAATCGCTTTCCGTTATGGGGCCCACACATGGCTGCGCCGTCGTACGAATATTCCCCGACAGTACGAATATTCCACGACCAAACGAATATTCCCCGACAACAATGAATATTTTATAACCACTTGCTTATTTTGAAATGTTTGCGTATTTTACCCATAACTATCCACATTATTCAAATCAACCCTTACTATTCAAAATAATAATTAAAGAAAATTAAATTTCATTTATTAATTATTTGGGGTCTTACATATACAATTATTAATTATTCACAAATTTTAATGCATACTGAAACAAAATAAATAGAGTACTACAGTTATATTAGTACACTATTATTATGTTATTAAAAAAAATAATATATTACTATATTGTTAAAATAAAATACTACTATAAGAATTTAAGTATGTTATTGTCTTGATCAATTTACTTCTCCTGAATACCAAGAAAGTAAAATTAAAAACAGAGGAGTTACAATTACTAAAAATTGTGAAAGATTTCGGTTAGAGTTACTATAATTTACCCGATTTTTTCAAGAAAAAAAAAACAGTGCCTAGTAAATATTCCTATATTATGCATATGGGTGCTCTTATTTCATTAGTAGTAATAGTATAAAATTCGAGATCAACATCATTATATTTATTTTTTCCCAATAATGTCGCCAACTGTTGTGGAACAATCCACCAGTCACTTAATCAAATTTAAGCATTTTAAAGTATATTAAAATGTTTATCTATCATATTAACAAGATATTAACATGTTCTTTTTTCAGTAACATAATAGTAGTGTACTAATATAACTGTAGTACTCTACTTATTTTGTTTCACTAAGCCTTCAAATTTGTGAACATATTATTGTTATGAGTGATTCTGGGGCGACCGTGTATGGGGACCGGAATTGGCGACCAGTCCAATTTTATTTATTTATTTATTTTTAAAACTGTCTCCCAAATAATTTATAAGATTTACTGGAACTGGAATTTTTAAAGAAAAAAGTGTTTTAAATGTTATTTGGATACATGTAAAAAATATACATATTTTTTACATGTATCCAAATAACATTTAAAACACTTTTTTCTTTAAAAATTCCAGTTTAAGTAAATCTTATAAATTATTTGGGAGACAGTTTAAAAAAAAATAAAAAAATTGGACCGGTCGCCAATTCCGGTCCCCCTAGACTTTTTCTATTGTTATTGATATATGATTTTTGTAATTATTAAAAATGAGACTATCATGCAACAATTTTAAGTAATAAAACCTCGAAAAATATTATTGTAAATAATATTTGAGGATTATTTAGTTTTATGATTCATTTTATTAAAAAAAATTGAATTTTTTTTTCGAATTTGACCCCACTTAACTTTCAGGCTGGATCCGCCCCTGCATATATTCTGCCTCTGGAGTAGAAAGAGAAACCTTATGTTGTAAAGTAGCTCTCCAACTAATTGCACAACCTCCAAAGGTAAATATATAACCAATCAATGACCTCCTCCTATCAAGATCACCATCATAGTCTGAATCAAGTATCACCCTTCCTCCCGAACTCTAAACCAACATCGGAAATAATTCACATGTATCTTAAAATCCATTTCACAGCTTCCCAATGAATTTTTCCTTGACGTGATAAATATCTACTTACCACACTAATTGCATGTGAAATATCTGGACGAGTACAAATCATAGCGTACATGAGGCTACCAACTGCACCTAGAGTAATGAACACTTGACATATACCTAATCTCCTCATCTGTCTGAGGAGATAATTCAGTTGATAATTTGAAGTGAGCAGCAAGAGGAGTACTTACTGGTTTTGCATCCTTCATACCAAAATAATCTAACACCTTTGCGATGTAGTCTTTTTGAGACAAGTACAATTTCTTAATTCTGCGATCATGAGAATTCTTAGAATGTTTCTGAATGTCCTCTCTCCAAAATTTTAACACCTATATTAATATGTCATAGGCAAATCCATAATCAAATAGGATTAGAAATACTAAATAGAGTATGGGTAGAAAAGATTACTTTCCTAAACCAAAACGGATTCTAGATAATACCTAAATCTAAATCTAATAAGGATTCGTGTCATACCCAACAGAAGTCATTTGCTGATATAACATCATCGAGACCGGCAAACATAAAATTTTCAGTATCTTGGATTGTCTTTGTTGTTGTAACCGCTTAGTAGTCTTGGCGTAGGAAAACAATATTTATCCTTGTTTGAATGTAGACCTGGCAAAGATGGCCCAGGCCCGCGGGCCGGGCCGGGCCGGGCCGCCCGCCAAAAATCGGGCCACGGGCCCAACTTTTCTAGCCCGCCAAAACCCGGGCCTTTTTGTCCCGGCCCGCCCAAGTGGCCCGCGATTTTTTTTTTTTAAAATAAAATGTTACTACTTGTGGGTTGTGAGGCTTGAACACAAGACTTGTAAGTAAATAAATAAGAGTTCAAACCAACTAAGCTACAACAACTATTTATTTTTAATGCAATCTTCAATATATTTTAACTATAATTAAAAATTATAATTAAGATATATAGTTAATGTAGGTACTTAATTAATAATACTAATTTATAATACTATTAAAATTTTAATTGATTGAGATATGTAGTTAATAATTTCAAAGTATAAAATTATTAAACTAACAATTATTAGTTTAAGTTAGATAATTGTGCAATCCCCCTACTTATTATAGTAAATTTGGAAAGTAAATCAATCATTATCCCTTAATTATGCATTCCCCCTACTTATTTAGAAAGTAAATCAATCATTATCCCAAATTATGCCTTTAGAATAATATCTAAAATTATAATACTATTAAAATTTTAATTGATTGAGATATGTAGTTAATTTAAGTAATTAGAATTATTGTTTATTATAAATTATTTATTATTTTTAATATTTATTATTATTATTATTTTTAGTGTATCAAGATTTTACAAAAAAAAAAAAAATATATATATATATATATATATAGGAAAAAGCCCGCGGGCCGGGCCGGCCCGGCCCGGCCAACCCGGGCCACAGATTTAAGAAATCTGGCCCGCCAAAACTCGGGCCTTTTCGGCCCGGCCCGCCCGTTTGCCAGATCTATTTGAATGGAATAGTAGTCTATTCTTTTCTTAATATTATATTCGACTCTTACTTAGATATCACTCTACCAGAATTTGCTATGTAAAAATAAATTCAAAACTATAAAAGAGAGAAAAAAAATAAATACTAGGATAGTATTTTTTTTCAAAAAGTATTTAATTACAACCGCGATCACATCTTTTTAATAAAGTTGTGACTGGCTAATGGTCGCATCTTAAAAATAAAATGCCCATTAACGCTCCCTGCTAGGAATTGAACCTAGAACGACTATAGCTAGGCAGCAGCCTTTCCGGCTTTCCGCCTTGCCAACTAACTAAAACGTGGATCTGATAAAAACTTGCTCAGGAACATGTTGGTTTTGATCTTAGTGCCAAGGTATCATCCACGAACACGGATATGACTTGCAGGATGGTGTTTGGGAAGACGTTTGAGGACAAGGAATTCGATGAAAGAGGATTCAGGAGGGGATGCAGATAGCATTGGCCTTTAACCTTGGAGATTATTTTCTTTGATCTTCAGGGACTGACTGAAGGCTATCGCCAAGATACGGGATGAATTTTTTTGTAAGGATTCTTGAACAATCCAAGGAGCGTGGGCAAACCCAAGGACTTCGTCGATACCATGTTAGCCATCATGAAATCTGGAGATGCTGAGTTTGAGTTTGATCGTTCCCCCATGTCAAAGTCACTTTATTGGTAACCGCTCAAGTTCTATTAGTAGGCTAGTTGGTCGTACTTATAGTTTATTGCAGGTCACTAGCCACTACATCAATTTATTCGGCAAGCATGAATATCAAATTCTGTTATATATTCCTTATTATGACATTTTTATTGCCTAAACTTAGGTTTGTTTGGATTTTTGGTCTAGGAATCATTGTTAAGAAGTTGTTGATTGAACTTGAGTAGTTAGCCTAACTTTGCAGTCCAAAACTTGTTCTACCTTTTCCATATTAATGAGTACTTTGTACATAGTTTGTCACTTTGTTAGATATGTAAGATGATGTTGAGAATCCCCATTTGCTATTGTAGGTCGTTTAAATAATTTCCAACTGTCACGAATTAATATCTAATAATTTTATATCTTCTTTATTTATATTTGCAGGACATGATTGCTAACGCAATTGACACTTCTGCAACAACAATCGAATGGACACTCTCTGAATTTCTAAAACATACGCGAGTCAGGAAGAAAGTCCAAAAAGAGTTGGAACAAATAGTTGGGATGGATAGGATGGTGGAAGAATCCAATTTGGAGAGCTTGGAATACTTAAGACATGGTTATAAAAGAAGCCTATAGAAGACTGCACCATTGACGGCTTTTCTATACCTAAAAAGTCTGGAGTAGTCATTAATGTGTGGGCAATTGGCCGAGACCCCCAAGGGTATGGACTGATGCAGAAAAGTTCATTCCACTGAGATTTGTTGGGAGTAATATAGACCTTCCAGGACGTGATTTTAAACGTATTCCATTTGAGTATGGGCGAAGAGGGTGTCCTGGGATGCATTTGGGGCTCACTGTTGTTCGCCTGGTGGTGGCACAATTGGTGCATTGTTTTGATTGGGAGCTCCCTAATGGAATGCATCCATCAGAACTGGCAAGTACCCTTTGTTTGATATTCTTATTGTGCTGTATGTATCTAGCTTAATTGGTTCTGGGTATATGAAATTAACTACTCGACAACAACCATTGTGTAGATAGGCTAAAAGGGTAGACTGTGTAAGTTTTTCAAAGTTCAGTTAGTCAGTCCTTAATTAATTATAAGGTGATCAAACATGTTCATAGTTATCAAGTCTGCATGTCTTGGAAGAGTTCTACTCAGAAACAGAAGTCATTTTGAAAAATAAAGAGACTTGTTGATTTTCTAGACTTGCAGTTGGTATTGAAAAATATCTTATACAAGAAAATTTAGACTCCATAAATGTAATAACTAAGGGGTCGTTTGTTACAGGTCATCTAAGGTGATTATCTTAAATACCCGATAATCCGGTAATGTGGTTATAATCGTATTTGTTACACTCTCGTTAATCTAAATATCTGGTAAAGTGTCAAGATTCCAGATAATCAAATGACCAAAAACATGTGATAATATCTAAGATTACCATAGTCATCTTCACATTGTTATTTAGACAAAAATATCCTTTATATTTAATTAGTGGGACATAAGTATCCTTTTATATACATGTTACAAGCTTGCACGAACTATAATTGAAGTTTTGGTGTAAAATGTAAGGTGAGGCCTTTTCTATACATGTTACAAGCTTGCACGACAGAAACTTAAAACAGAATCCCTAAAGAAACCAATGAAAAGTGAACATGTTACACTTGGCATTTTCTCTAGAAGGATACCAATGCTTGCCTTGTAAAAATTTCCCTTGTAAGTTCAGTTGCTCTTTTCGTTATTTTTAAGAAAATTTAACTTATGATCAATCACAACTAAGAAACAAAGTTCACAACCAAATTACACGATTAATTATATTAATAATACATTTGAATTTTTTTATAACATAATGACCGTAAAATTAGTTGAAAATTATAGTAAATTCATTACTAACTAATTGTCATAATTCATAGCTAAATTAAAATTTATTAGAGCTTGAGTTTCAAACTTCTATTCAGATTAAAATTTTAAGTAGCTTTTGTCAATATAGACACTAATATAGAATTCTATTACAAACTTAAGTTCAATTAAAATAATTGTTTTTCTCATAATCATAACTAAATAAATATGCACCAAGTTTTCACATCAATTTACTTGAGAATAATCTAACTTGAGAATCGATTTCCACCAAGTTTTCATTTTGTTTTTTCTTTACTCTGTTTTATGTCCTCGGTTCTATTTATACATAGAACAGTTTGAGCACTATTATTATATCTATGACTTGGATCTGGATAACCCTTGCAGTAACTGTACTTGCTTACCTTCTCCAAGCATGGTTGAAGAAGAAGAAGCAAGGAAAATTACCACCAGGTCCAAAAGGCCTACCCATTTTGGGACACCTTCATATGTTAGGCAAAAACCCTCACCAAGATTTACAAACACTAGCCGAAAAACATGGCCCTATTATGTACCTGCCGCCTCATGAGGCTGCTAAATACATCTCTTACGATCAAAGAAACTTGTCATTCGGAGCATATGGTCCTTACTGGCGCAACATGCGTAAATTATGCACCTTAGAGTTGCTTAGTAGCCTCAAAATCAGTTCATTTCAGGCCATGAGGAAGGAAGAGCTTGGACTGCTGGTAGATTTTATTGAAAATGCAGCTCGGGATCGCGTTGCTGTTGATCTTAGTGGTATAGTTTCGTCCATGAGTGCAGATATGAGTTGCAGGATGGTGTTTGGGAAGAAATATGGGGATAAGGAATTTGACGAACGCGGATTCAAAGCTGTTATTCAAGAGGGGATGCAGGGACTGACTAAGAGAATGAAGGCGATTTCTAAGGTATTTGATGGATTTTTGGAGAAGATTCTACATGAACATGAACAACCAAATGACTGCAGGCAAAATAAGGACTTTGTTGATACCATGTTGGGCATCATGGAATCTGGAGAAGCAGAGTTTGAGTTTGATCGCACCCACATCAAGGCGACTTTATTGGTAAATTGTTATATTTTTATAGGCCAGATGCTCATACAAAGTACAGTTTTCTTTGTTTAGGACATATTATAGTATTAGTCCATTGCATGTCAGTCAAGTAAAAATTTCTCGGCAGGTTCTGAAATTCTGCTATAACAAAAAAGCAAAAATGAAAACAAATTAAAAAGCAAAACGGAGAAAATCGATATTAAGAAAAGGGGAGGGACAAAATCCAAGTACTTTCATTTTTATATTTATCAAGAACATTAACTAAATCTTGTGCTTTTGAATTAGGCCATTGATTTATATCCCTCAATATATAACTAATCGTATACGAAAATTTTATTCACAGGACATGCTAGTGGCTGCAATGGATACTTCGGCAACAGCAATAGAATGGACAATGTCTGAGCTTCTAAGACATCCTCAAGTCATGAAAAAAGTCCAAAAAGAGTTGAAACAAGTGGTTGGCATGGACAGGATGGTGGAAGAATCAGATTTGGAGAGCGTGAAATACTTGGACATGGTTATAAAAGAAGCCTTCAGACTGCATCCAGTGGCACCATTATTACTCCCTCATGAATCCATACAAGACTGCACTATAGACGGGTTTTTTATACCTAAAAAGTCCCGAGTCATGGTTAACGTATGGGCAATCGGCAGAGACCCTAAGGTATGGACTGACGTAGAAAAGCTCCTCCCAGAGAGGTTTGTCGAGAACAATATAGACCTATGAGGACGTGATTTTGAACTTCTTCCATTTGGCTCTGGAAGAAGAGGGTGCCCCGGGATACAGTTGGGGCTCATCATTGTTAACTTGGTGGTGGCGCAATTGGTGCATTGTTTTGATTGGGAGCTTCCAAATGGAATGCAGCCATCAGAACTAGACATGACTGAAGAGTTTGGGCTTGTTGTCACACGGGCTAATCACCTAAAGGCTATTCCTTCTAGTCGACTTCGCAAAAAATGAAGTTCCTATATAGGAAATCTTTGTTAATTATTCTGTTTAACTTCAGTGATTTTGGACTTCTTCTGCTTTTGTATTCTCAATTTTCAAAATGGTATTCTAAAATCAATAGATCTGTAAAGGCAGAATTTTTTAAAATAATTTTAGAGTAATTTTGAAGTAATTGTTTGAGTATGTACATTCTTGAACAAATGGATTTTGTCTCATCATGTCTCATTTGATTAACTTAATCAGCCAATGTACACAGCTATTTTCAAAATCCTCTAAAAATAAGCATCTTTAAATATACCACTTCACAAGATAAAGCATTTCATTATAGGACACAACATTCCTCCAAAAAGGCTACATGAAATTCCGGTAAATTTTCATTATCAATTACCTAACAAAGTTTAACCTAAGAAAAAAAATAGTTTCACCAAAGAAATACCTTGAACATTGGTTTGGTTATCTTGAAAGTTACAATTTACTCTGCATGTTGTTGCAAAATCCGACTTAACACAACTCTTTATAAACCCACTTAAGCACATAAGTCAGGAACTCCAGCAAAATGAATAGCAGCCAGGCAACCGATGATGCACTGAAGTTGTACCAGTACCGTTTGAATTCTATAATCTGCTATCAAAGGGTTTAATTCTTAACAGGCCTTTAACTACTTATATTCCCATGTTTTTTATCATTGTTCATCTTCTTCTGAAGATACCAAAAGATGTCCTTTGTAAGCCACCAAGTGTTCCTCGGCATTACCTGGGAACCTCGATATGAACTTATCCAAGAATTCATCTTCACGTAAACGCAATACCTGAAGGAAACTTGGCTGCTTCTTTAACAGCCTTTTTGACTTCATTATCTCTAAAACTCTGTACCGAGGAATCACTCTATCCTCTATGTTATGCATCAAACACGACGGTTGATACATTAATGTAGCCTTTTCAAGATTAATAGTGTCCAAGAAGAACTCAAGCCCAAACTTCAACTTTTCCTCTGATGTCCTAAATATCACTGGATTCCTCCTAAACATTTCCATGCATTCAACTTCAGAAAACCCAAAATTTCGAAACATTTCAAACTTTCTCATTAATGTATCATCTTTCATGCCACTAACAGTATGAAGTGCATGAACCAACATCCTAGAATCCTTCAAAACACCCATATCTAAAACCTTGTTAACAAGGTCTCTAAGATAAGATTCACGCATAATAAAAATCCAAGGCTGCCTCTTCAAGAGCATTGACAGCTGAGACCCAACAATCCCACATTCCACCAAATAAGAGACATTAGACTTTAATCTAGTTTCAGGGTTCAAATTGGCAACCCAATTGCATCGCCTTAATATAAGAATTAAGTCTTCATTGTTATGATCATTTACGAGAATTTTCTTAAGAATTTCAATGCTAGGTAACAGATGTTTATCCAAACTACGAGTTAAAAGTGTTGATGTTTTGGAAATGAACTTACCCAAATCAGAACCAGTAAGACCCAAATCCTGAAATAGCTGAAGCTTTGGTTTGAGGATATTTTCAACGTCGAGACATAGAATCTGTGGCGCGGTATTGACAGAAGATCGAATGTGGGTATCCGAGAATCCAAAGGTTTTCAAGAATCGGACCACTGATTGTGGCTTCTCGAGGGTTCGGAGCCCAAGGCGTTTGGAAACTGACAGAGCCTTTGGTAACGGGAATCCAAAGGACTCAGTCAAGTAATTGATGATTAAGGGGTCATTTGGAGTAGACGTGTGAGTGTGGAAATGAGTTAGAGAAATGAGATATGAGTAAAATGGATAGAAGAAAATTGTGGGATTGTGGGGAGTAGAGAGATACGATCTCAAGAGACTGACCATATTCAGTCAGTGTTTCCCTACTCAACTATCTGTTGCACAGAGTTTGGGTTTTAGGGTTTAACAAAGCTTCTACAATTGGGATCCGGTTAGTATGAAGTTAATTTTTGGATAAGTTAGCCAATAAAATATTGACACACATAGAGTCTCGTCTGCGTGTCAGTATTCTATTGGTCAATTGACCAACTTACCCAAAAATAAACTTTATACTAACCACTCCCCTACAATTGTATTACTGAGACAGAAGAACTATAAAGTTAGGGAACAATTACATATTATAGTACATTTTTAAAAGTAATTACAAAAATCATACATTCATAAAATAATTATAAAAATATTACACTTTTTCATATTTATTTACAATAATAGTGCAATTAGGATTCCTTAATTTAAGAGATTAGTATTAATGGGCTGATATGGCAAATCTGGTAGTTATTTTTAAACGCGTGAAATCTTCTTCTTCTTCCTTCTTTTTCTCCCAACTCCCATATCCTTTGTTCTGGTATTTCTCTCTCTAAAATCTTCTTATTCTTCTTCTTCTTATTCTTCTTCTTCTTCTCTCCGCCCTTACCATTTCTCTCACTCCTCTTGAAGCCACTCGTCGTCAACGGACTGAATCTACTTCTTCAAACGATGGAACCGCCTCCTTTTGGAACCTACCATGCGATATGTACATGGTTGAAGTGATGTTGTCATACTATGAGTTTTTACTTCTCTGGCGACATTCGTTCGATACCAAATTGGCAGTTTAAACTTGCATATTGTAGAGATGACAGCACATCTGGGCAACTCTTCCCCATCTGAATTTGTACAAATATAATTTTGGGAGTTGCGCTAAATTTTCCCTATTTCGTACTTTGATTTTGTTGGATATTCATAACAATTTGTTATGATTTTTGAGTCTGTAATGTTTATTGGAGTTTATGTAAACTGGGTTGGATATACAGGTTATTTCTGTTTTGGTTATCATTATTAAAACTTGTTCTGGTTACTTTCATATAACTATCTGGTTACTTCTTTATTATGTTTTGGTTACTGTTATCTTATGGTTTGGTTACTATTATTGTGCCATCGATGTGGGATTTTGGTTACTTTTATTTTTTATTCTGGTTAATATATAATTGTATAGTATATATGGATTGCCTGAACTGAGTTTTATTACATGATATTTCTTTTTTGGTTACCATTAAAACTTGTTCTAGTTACTATCATATAATTATATGGTTACTGTTTTATTATGTTACATTATGGTTACTGTTATTTAATGGTTTTTGACTACTATTATTGTACAATCAATGAGGTATTTTAGTTATTATTTATTATTTCTTTTAAGTTGTGTTTGTTACATTGTTTGAGATGTACAGTTAGTAACCAAATATGTATATAAAGGTAACCAACTATTATTTTTGATAGTAACCACAGAGTTACAAGCTTGTTTTAGGACATATATCAAATGTGAAGTGTACATGTCATAGTATAATTGGGTTGCCTAAACAAATAATATCACCTTCATTACATGATGCTGGATACACAGGTTGTTTTATGTTTTGATTACCATTAAAACATATTATGGTTACTGTTATGTAACTATTTGGTTACTTATTTATTATATTTGTTTTACTGTTATTTAATTATTTTTGACTACTATTATTGTACAATCAATGAGGTATTTTAGTTATTATTTATTGTATCTTTGAAGTTGTGTTGGATACATTGTTTGAGATGTACAGTTGGTAACCAAATATGTATATAAAGATAATCAACTATTATTTTGATAGTAACCAGAGAGTTACAATCTTGTTTCATGACATATATCAATTGTAAAATGTACATGTCATAATATAATTTGATTTCCTAAACAAACAATATCACATTCATTACAAGATGCTGGATACACAAGTTGTTTTATGTTTTGGTTACCATTAAAACATATTATGGTTACTGTTATGTAACTATTTGGTTACTTATTTATTATATTTGTTTTACTGTTATTTAATTGTGTTTGAATTGTGTTTGACAACTATTATTGTACACCATTTTAATTTTTGTTAGTAACCAAATAATTAAAAACTTATATCAGAACAGTTATCAAGTGCTTAATGTACATGTGAGGGTTCCCATTTATCTAGCTGATTGATACTTTTAAATTACATAGTTATAAAAGTTATTTGAAAATGGTCTATGCCAGTTGGTAACTAAATATGAATATAGAGGTAACAATTTTATTTTAGATGGATAACCAAATTTACATAAAAATATTTCAGAACAGTTTCCAATTGTTCAATGTATATGTTTACTTTATATTGATAACTCATGATGGAATCAAAAATTAAAATATTAATCAACATCAATTTTGGTTATTGTTCACTATCAAAAAAGTTACCAACCATGTGGTTAATAGTTACTAGCAGTAAAAAATTATATATTCCTGTAAGTAATTAAATTTGTTGTATTGGTTACTGTCAATAGCCATTGTCTAACAACTGAATAAACATTGTAAAGTAACCAAATCAATATTAGACAGTAACCAAATTACATAATCTTAGTAACCAGAAAATAAACCAAATTTTTACATGCAATTTTGAAGGCCTAAATAATGAAATTCGACCAAAAAACCCTGCAGTTCACCAGCAAAGCTAGTGACTTTTGATCGTTGACCCATTTCCAATGAAATTAGGATCTGAAAACGCCAAAATCTGTCACTCCAAACTTGACAGAAATTATCAAATTGTTACTGCAACCAAATAAACATTATACTATAACCAATTAAATAGTATACAACAACCAATATATATAATCAGATTAGCAGTTGTATGAAGGTAACCAATGTATTCAATGAGTAACCACCAATATAAAAGAAACAATTATAAAATTGAATAACAGTATATAATAACCAAATAAACACCTTACAGTATCTAAATACATATTATACAGTAACCAAGATATATGTAATTAGTAGCCAAGATTAAAAAAAATATTTTTACATTCATTTTACAACCAAAATAATCAGTAATGACTTTGTTACAAATTAAAGACTAACAAATGTATGAAGGTACCTATCAATGTAGTTAATCAGTAACCATATAATCACTATAAAACACAGTAATATAATGCAGTAACCATGATAATATTACACAGTAACCAAGTCAGTATTATATACTAACCAAATCCAAATTAGACAGTAACCAACATATATTTACTTAGTATACACAAGATAAATACATTCTGCATTGCATTTTTATAGTAAAAAATAACTAGTATAATTTGTTTGTTACCAACTAAAGGCAAATTTTTGTAAGAATGTAACCAATATAGCTAACAAGTAACCATTAATATAAACAATATAAGTAGAAGTGTGCATTAATATGCTTCAGCAACCAATATTACAGTAACCAATTAATCATTAATGCAGTAACCAGTTCAGCACTAATGAGTATCCATTATATTTTTACATAGTATCCAAATCAGTATTATTCAGTAACCAAAATAATGTTAAACAGTAACCAACTCAGCATTAGTCAGTAAACATATACATATAATTGTTCATACATAGGTAACTATATACATTTAATTGTTCAGTAACCATATATAACCATGAGAATTTGTAGTAACCATAGGTAAATATATACATATAATTTTTATACTGATACACCTCAATATTAGACAGTAACCAATACAATGTAGTCAATGAGTAACCTCAAATATATAATAATATAAATCAGAATTAGTTAGTAACTAATATATCAAAGTCAACATTAGTCAGTAACTAATTCATCATTTTTCATTAACCAATTCAGTATTGTTCAGTAATATTATACAGTAACCATTATAATTTTAAACAGCAACCAGATCAGCAATATGCAGTAACCACAATAAAGTTACCCAGTAATCAAATCATCATGAATCAGTAACCAATATATTGTTACATAGTAACCTAGGAAGCATTAGACAGTAACTAGCTTATCATTAGATATTATAATGTTCAAAGTAACCAAAACATCAGTAGACAGTAACCAACATAGCTTCATACAGTAACTAAGACAACATTAGACAATATAATGTTACAAAGCAACCAAGACAGCATTAGACAATAACCAACATATTGTCATACAGTAACCAAGATATCATTAGACAGTAACCAAGACAGCACTGAACAATATAATGTTATACAGTAACCAAAACAACAATAGACAGTAACCAACAGTTGCATAAGACAGTAACCAATGTTTTTGATGAGTAACCATTAATATAAAAATTCAGTAGAACTCGTTTGAAAATTATAAATTATTCAAATAAAAAGTTAGTGAACAGTTTATATTTATTTAGTAACCATAATCTAAAACATATGAATGAATCAACCAAACACTATAGGAATTTGTAGTAACCATTTTAATCGTGAAAAACTTAATAAAGGTAACCAATATACATACGAATACCGTAGTAACCATAGGTAACTATATGCATACGAACTTTAAACTCACATACCTCAGAGTTCAGATTTGTATCGAAGTTGCTGTGATATTGTTTTTGGTTACTGAACTTGAAGTTGATGATGATTTTGTATTCTATTTCGTCTTCTCCGATCTTAGATGTTACCGAAATTGAACTTGAAGTTGCTGTGATCTTAGTTGTTGATGATGATTTTGTATGTCGCGATCTCAAAGGTGAGTCGAAAGGGAAACGTCGATAGAAGATTTGGATTTGTCCGATATCAATGTTGCATGTTGTGTTCAGTTACTTGAATTTAGGAGCGGTTAGTGTTAGATAGGGCAGTCGATAACTGACGTATGCGTGATGTTAGCAATTTTATTATTGGGTTGTTTTATTTTTGTAATTATTTTGTGTATGTTTTATTTTTGTAATTACTTTCTAAATGTTGTATATTAGTGTAAAGAACCCTAAAGTTAGCATCATATTCCAAAAATTTAAACGCCTAAATACACTTCTTTCGTCTTTTTTATACTTATAACTAATGTTTATAATTTTACATTAGCATAAGTATACTAAGTAAATAAAAATAAATCCAAAAATATCCCTAAAATGCTATCGTGTCACTCAAACTAAACTGCTATGTATTTCACTGTATTTATAATTTAAAGTGTATTTGCAGTATATTTTGTTATTTAAAATAAATAAGTTCGTGTATATAGTATTTCCCTCCAACTGACATCGTTATTTTCTTTCCAAATCCAGTACTGCTTATTTCCCTCCATCAATTTCGATCCAAACAGAGTGTTGACCATCCTCTATATATCAGCTCTCATGGTGGAAAAAGAAAAAGAAGGGGAAGAAGAAGTACAGAGAAGTAGAATGAGAAGTGTAAAGAAGAAACATAAATGAACTTCAATTTTTTGTCACTGTCATCTTCCAACTGCACTGAGAACATTATTTATTTTTAAAAAGTCAATTTGAAATATTTTTAAATTTAAATTTGATATTTTTAAATTTAAAAGGCATTTAGATTCAAATGTTTTATAATTTTTAGTTCACCTTTTTAAGTTCAAATGTTATTTTATTCAGATGATAATTTATTAAGATATACTAACCACTCAGATCTTAATTACTCAATTTTATCAAATACCGTCCGATAATCCTCCAAAATTACTTTTAACTGGTTGAAATTTTGACTAAAAAAGATCTTGACAAAAAAAAGAAGTAAAATTATGGTGACACCAAAAGGTTTAGATATTTTTTAAAAAATATTCAACTTTGTCCTACATTATTGGAAAGAAAACAAAAAATTTTATACCAAACACTAGTCTATAAATTTGTCTTTAATTTATTTATAAGCAATATTACATTACTATAAATACATAAAATTTTATTTTTTTAAAAGTAATTTTGTGACTTAATATGAAAGAGAAATGATATGATATATCTTATGAAATGAGTGATAGTTCATTTAAACATATATATATATATATATATATATATATATATATATATATATAACCGATCAAGTGAGGGCTCCCTTACTTTGTTAAAATGTGGACCTTTTTTTTTACAACTTAAAAAAAATATTTAATATTTTATGGAACTGAAATTTTTCCATAATACAATGTTTTGGGGGTGATTTGGATACCTATACCAAAAAATGGTGGTACAGTCTGCACAGACTGTACAGACCTATTTTGTTATACGTATCCAAATCACATCCAAAACACTGTATTATGAAAAAAATTCAGTTCCATAAAATATTAAACTTTTTTTAGTTATTTAAAAAAAACCAAAAAAAAAGTCTCAATTTTAACAAAGTAAGGGAGCCCTTACAGGAACCGGAGCCATATATATATATATATATATATATATATATATATATATATATATATATATATATATATATATATATATATATATATACGGTCCGGATCAAGTGCATACCCCTTATCTTACTCACCCGTGCTCACCCCCCTTTAGGAGACGGTTTCGATCATACAACCGTCGTCTATACTTTTAGCGACGCTATATGTTGTCCGTCGTTAAAAGTATAGACGACGGTTGTATGACCAAAATCGTCGCCTAAAGTGGGGTAAGCACGGATGAATAAGATAAGGGGTATGCACTTGATCCTTCATATATATATATATATATATATATATATATATATATATATATATGGGGAGCGATCCATAGCATCTATATGCTATGGGACAAATATTGGCATATAGACTCTAATCCTTCCATTTGATAGATTAACGGCTGCGATCTTAAGTTCCAACTCCCCGTCCGCTAGTATTACTAGCGGATGTAATTAGTAAAAATTTCAGACTCTTATGCCCCTCGTGAGTGAAATTAGTCAGCTAAAATATCATGGTCTGCTAGTATTACTAGCGGATAGAAGACAGTACATGAACATGGTCCGCTGCTGAGAGTGGGGACCACAGCTTTTCACCGGCTGTAAAGTGCCCCAAACACCTGTAAAGTGCCCCAAACAATAGTGGGCTGTGTGGTCAGCCTGATTAAAATGGCAAAATACTAAACCCGGGTCAATTCTAGAGGGCGGGTTTTTTAGTCAGAAAGAAAATTGATATAAAGGAAAAGGCTAATTTTGTAATTGCATTCAACTATACTATGGACAGTCAAGATAGTACCGTCGTGTGACCTCTTATAATTCCTCGTGCATTCCTCTGCTGCATAAAGACCTTTCTCTATCAGATCTTCAAGGAAACGAAAACCACCTAACAAACACAAAATCCCTTCCATGTTCAGCCCAATCTTGGCTACCAAATATCAAATTTTGCACACCCTTTGCCCCAAAATCTAGTCTTTCTCTCTCTCTTCATTCCATCATGCCAAATTTGTTCGTATTCCTCTGTTCTTTAATTTTCCTCACAGTCCCAGCTTTATCTCAGCTTGACGAGTTCATCTGTAATGGATTCAATCAACCAAACACTAACATAAGCTTGAGTGGAGTTGCAAAAATAGACAAACGTGGCATTCTTCACTTAACAAACGTGACTGGTAGATTGATGGGTCATCCTTTGTTTCCATCCCCAATTCAATTCAAGAACTCTACCAATGGCTCTGTTTTCTCTTTCTCCACTTCGTTTGCTTTTAATATTGTCCCTGAATACCCAAAACTAGGCGGCCATTATATCCGCTAGTAATACTAGCGGACTAGAGTTATACTATACTGACTTATATCCGCTAGTATTACTAGCGGACGACAGCTTACTGTCAGGAACAAGGGGCTTAATTGTCCGGAAATTATAATAAGTGCATCCGCTAGTAATACTAGCGGACGGTGGTTTATAAATCTAGATCACAGCCGTTAATCCATAAAACGTGTGGTTTAGAGCCTATATGCCAATAATTGTCCCATAACATATAGATGCTATGAATCGCTCCCATATATATATATATATATATATATATATATATATATATATATATATATATATATATATATATATATATATAATATGGTGAATCACTGAGACTATTTGTTGGCTCTTTGACAGGTATCCTAAAACACTTTAAGACAAAAAGTGTTACTTTTTTCTATGATTAGATTAAACAGCTAAATTACATGTCCATACCAAATTGATTATCAAGATTTCTTTACTTCCTTGGATGATATATATATATATATATATATATATATATATATATATATATATATATATATATATATATAGTCCGGATCAGGTCCGGACTCCCGGATTTTGTTAAAATCCGAACTTCTTTTTTTTTTCTTTTTTTTTTTTGAAACAACTAAAAAAAAAATTTATGGAATTGGAATTTTTACATTATACAGTGTTTTAGGCGTGATTTGGATGCCTATAACAAAACATGTCTGTACAGTATGGACAGACTGTACATACATTGGTTGGTGTAGGTATTAAAAACACACCCAAAACACTGTATTATTGAAAAATTTCAGTTCCATAATTTTTTTTTTTAGTTCTACAAAAAAAAAAAAGTCCGTATTTTGATCCAGTCCGGACTCCCGGACTGGATCCGTGTCTTATATATATATATATATATATATATATATATATATATATATATATATATGAAACGACACCCTAAAAACAACAAGTACAAGAAAATAACTACAAGAGGAAGAAAAAAAAGGTGATGAAACCGCAGACAATCTGTAAACAGCAGATAGAACTGAGAACAAAGAATAGCAAGCCCTTTTTACTTGAAGATCAAATGGAGAATACTGTCAATCAATCAATGGACATTCGTCCCTTTACACAAAAATTGAAGGGAAAAAATGTGATGATTAAGGAGAAAGATGAAATAATGAAAATCAGCGATGAAGTCGTCAAAGAACAAAAAAAAATTCCAAGACAAGTACAAAACTTCAAACTGATATAGAACAGATATCTTCAAAGACTTGTCTGATGTTAGGCCTTTCATTTATAGGGAGAATACACCTTAGTGAAATCGCAAGCAATTCATCCATTGCTTTCGAGTGTTCCTCCCCACCTGCAATGTCTCTGTCAATACAGTCCATTCCTCGGCCTTCTTGGTCGCACAGTCTAACCCAATCTGTAAGATCGACCGCGCCCGATTGACCCGAGATAATGTCTCCAGCACTTCTTCTGGTCAACAATTCCATCAACATCACTCCATATGCATACACATCAGCCTTGAATGACGGGACCGGCTTTGCTGTGGTTGCTAGTTCTGGGGCACGGTACCCAAGAGCTCCCAGGTTCAATATCTGCTCTGCAATGCCAGCTGGTGTCATAAACCGGTGGAGACCATAATCAGTAAGACGAGCATCATAACCAGCACCTGACAGTATTATGTTTGTTGGCTTTAGGTTTCCATGAGGCAGGCCTCTATCATGAAGGTATAAAAGACTCCGAGCAACATC
Organism: Panax japonicus; assembly: GCA_020205505.1. Taxonomy (NCBI): domain Eukaryota; kingdom Viridiplantae; phylum Streptophyta; class Magnoliopsida; order Apiales; family Araliaceae; genus Panax; species Panax japonicus. The sequence continues at coordinate 59,542,694 of CM035097.1, read as the reverse complement.
AACAGCAACCTTGAACCTTTGGCTCAATGACAGCAGTGAGTACCTCCGAGGTGTTGACTCTGCATAAGATATATAGATGGTTACACAAAAACTAAGGAGAAGAATTAGTTGAATTTAAAAACAATATTGCAAACTGAATTAAACTGGAATATGTGAATCAAGACAATAAATGAGGGAAGGAAATAAATGAAACCTCAAAACTTACGGCCACACCTGTGCTGCAATTTATTCTGTCCAAACACTCTCATCTAAAAACCACAATTGTATCACAATGCACCTGTCTATAGCCTATGGGTACAAAATACAACTCATTTTTATCCTACAAGAAGTCCACAACTAGAAACTACTCTTATCAGATACCCTTGCAAGTCTACATTTCGTAACTCGAAGTTGGCACAGGATGTATAAAATTAGTGTCTTCTAGCCTATAGGTACATAACAAATTAATTACCCTACAACAACTAGAAACTAGTATAAGGGATACCTAAGAAGTAAGAACCCTAAAAATAGTTTGTGTCACTGAAATCTGAATCTGTATGTCCTAACTTGAAGTTAGCACAGAAGATGATGTATAAAAATGAAAGTGTGTTTTAGTCCATGCTCACACCTAACCCTTCAACACTTGATACCATCGGTGTGTTACATGATAATGATCATTTTGATGGCACATGTTCCGCTAGTAAGAGTAGGCACATAAATCGCCGAAACAAAAAGTTATTAGCCTATAAATAAAACGAGAGGGTGCATCCTTACAAGTCTACCTCAAGATTTCCTCAGATGATCAAGTGTAAAGTTCCACCTTAAACACCTGTTTTAGTTATTATTATCATTATGAACTATTTGATAATAAACTGATCATACAAGAAACAACCAGGATAAAGGTTTCCTATTGAAGAGATGTTTAAAACAAAAACCAAAATAGAGTAGACTATATTTCAATTCATTTAGATTGAAGACATTAAGATATCTTAGATGGTCACCCATTAGACTTGTAGCTTGAAGATTCATAACATTATTTTTGAAATAGTGCAGATGTTATACGAGGCAGTAAACTGGAAAAAACAGTGTGGGAGTATCAAATATTTGCTAAACTCACAACAGTGGCAATCGAAGAGAAGAATACAACAAGGCCTCCATTGAACTACGGGGTTGCACAATGTTCATAATATGATTACAAATTATTTTTAGGGGGCAGTTAATTGGAAAGGAAGGCAAAGAACACTTATATTACATAAATTGGTACAGTAACAAGTAACCCTTCAGAAACAAAAATTAAAATAAGAGACAGTAAAACATGTATGGACTGCATAAGTATCATATAAGCAGTTGCTAATCTCTTACCATAAAGATGCAGAGCCACACTATCTCCCTCGATGTAGTCGGCTAAAATAAGCCTTTCTTGTTCTCTTGGGCCCCAATAATAAGCTCGTAAAGGAACAACATTCGGATGCCTTATTGATCCAATCCTTCTAACTTCTTTCGCAAATTCTTTCTTATGTTTGACCAACCCCACACGCAACCATTTCACAGTTAACATATGCCCACTACCTAGGGTAGCCTTGTACAATGTGCCATGGCTGCTCCTACCAAGAACTTCTGCCGGAGCTCGAGATAACTCCTCAGCTGTAAATGCCAATGAATCATCCAGGAAGAAAAGTTCTCCAGCCAACCGATCTGGCGAATACACATCTAGTGTTACAGGCTGTTCAATAGCCTCAATAAAATGAGGCGATGAAGCTATGGGGGAACCCGGAGAGGACTTTCTTCCAGATGTTGTTGGATGACTGTCGAGCAGATTAAGATTTGTGGATGCAGAACTAGCTGCCATTCCGGCAGGCACAACATGCTCAACTATCTCGGTGGCAAACTCTTTCTGCCCTGATAATGACCTTGAGTTAGAAGTTAGCAAGTGGTCGTTAGAAAAGCTTAACGAAGTTGGAGGGGCCTCAGCATTTGAATGGAAATTGAAAAGTGATGGCCCGCTAAATCTACCAATTTTAACATCTCTGCCAGTAGTCTGGCCACGAAATCCACTTCTTACACGGAAGTCTTGAAGTTGTACTCGATAATAGGCCAGTAGAATGAAGGCAATCATTACAGCAGCTACAACAGAAGCCACGATGATAGCTACTCTAATACTAGACTTTGAGCTGTGGTGTTTTCCTCTCTCTTGAGTCTGACTAGGAGTACCGCTCTGAGATGGAAGCCCATTTTGAAAGATTAGCAAGTCATTCCCAGGACGAAATGAAGTGTCAGGGAAGTTTCTCAGGTTTTCAGGAATTTGTCCTGATAGATCATTGTGGGACACATTAAAGCCCTTCAAACTTAACGGAAGCTTATCAGGGATCTTACCATTGAAATTATTATTGGATAAATCAAGGTATTCCAGACCCCCAAGTTTTCTCAATTCATTTGGTAGCTGTCCAGATAAATGATTATTTGCAAGATTCAACAATCTAAGCCTTCCCAAATTACCTATCTCTGGTTGCAAGGACCCTGTCAAGGAATTATCTGAAAGATCAAGAGATTCCATATGCGGATAAGAAGGTAAAACCAATAATTCGTTTGTATGGGATCCTTGAAGAGGAATTGGTCCTGTAAAATGATTTCCTGACAGATTCAGGTTTGTCAGAGTCATTGAAGTAAAGAAACTAGGCGGGATAAGCCCATCAAGTTCATTAAAGCTCAAATCAACTGTAGACAACCTAGGATAGGTTCCCAGTCCAGAAGGCAAGCTACCAACTAAAGAATTATTTCTTATATTAAGCATAGTCAACCTTTGCAATTGAGAAGTTAATTTAATGCTTCCAGCCAACATGTTTGAACTCAAATCAAGAGCTTCCAAAGTTGCTTCCCAATTTTGCACAATTGATATATCATCAGATAGCCTATTCATGCTCAAATCGATAATGACACAACTTCCAACTGAAGGTGGCAATGAGCCAGAGAGCACATTTGCTGACAGATTCAACATACTCAAAGTCGTAGAGTTGATTCTGGGAATTGAGCCTGTAGGAATGAAAATCAAATTAAAAGATACGTTACCAAAGTAATTAATAGAATTATGTACTCAAAACTCTATACATAAGGAAGAAGAGATATCTATGACAAATTATTAAAAAATTAACTAATATAGAAAAGAAGGGAAACAATAATCGATTATAAAAATTTTGCTAGAACAATAAATGGAAGCTCAAGATAGAACCCCAACCACATGCCCAGCAACCCGAAGTCGCAACCAAAAGGTCATGAAGATATTACCAAGCCATCACTCGCAGACTAACAACGTAAACATTTTTTTAGATTGGTATATATGAAGAAAACTTCAATAGAAATTTCCAAAAACTTCACTCAATTCAGCAATCCAGATAAAGCTTTAATCAATATGCTTGTAGAGTAATCAATTCATCATTTTTGGAATGTTTTCAATAGAAAAGAAGTCGGATCAAAGGAGATGTGCGACTCCAAGGTGGGTTCCGCGGGGTGGCGGCAGGGCCGGGAGGGGGAGAATATAAATAACTAAACTAAAAAGGAAAAAACTATATGCAAAGAATGAATATCACCTTCTCAACAAATCGCTGTTAGCTGCGAGCTAGAGGCAAATTGAATGTAACTTAAATATTTTACAACAATCAAGAGTTCTTCAAAAAGAGAAACCATCAAAAAGTGGGACCGGCTATCAATTCTTACTTCGTGTTTTTACAGGTGTCAAAATATATATAAGAAAGGATCCAAAACAGGGAAAACTTGCTCAGGGCCATATAATTTTATACTATCATTGCTAATAGGAGATAGCCTTTCCAAACATCATTCATATAGTTAACCATAGTTTTTATAAGTAACCAACCAGCTTATTCTCAAAGATTCACCTGTAATGCTTACAGTAAGTCATCCTTTTTAGAGTTCTGGTGAAGCTACTTAATTTGCTATTACTATTGCATCATTTTAATTGCTCAAGAAAGTAAAACCAACGTAATAAATGATACATCAGTAACTATGCCGTTCTTAAATAATGAGCAATCTAGCCTTCGAGTCAATATTTTGTTATTCTGCCAAACACGAGTTATAATGTCTTTTACCCGAGATATGCACAGCAGTTATTTTAAACGATTGAAATTCGATATATTCATAGAGACGGACTTTCCATAACTATCAATTAGTACAAAAATATTATTTAGCATATTAAATAAATCTTTTCAGACTTCAACAACTGGTGATTTCCTCGCACCAGAAGAACAAGCCTATTAAAGGTTGAGGAATCTTTTTTTTCCCTCAAAATAAAGATTTATCTTTTCAAACTTCTAGAAGAAATATTAACACTGAGCAGAGACTTTCTTTTATAATACCAATTTTTAGGTTGCTCAGCCCATATCAAGATGAAAGGTTTAGACCTTTCTTTCTCAGCATACATTATGTTTTTCATCTAATGCCTGGATCCTAAAATAACTGTAATTAACGAATTCTGGCATGTAATATATCGTACAGGGTATATATCCAGAGGAACTATGGAATCTTATAGTATCCACATAATTCCTTCTGAAAAGGTGAAACAAAATAAACAAGCTAATGCACCAGCAGTACCAATGTAGCATTACCAAAAGAAGATATAGGCGTGGTTTCTATATACAGCTAAATATAAAACTGACCAGGATCGAATATCATACATATGGATATATATACAAAAACTGAATTTCTCACCCGAAAACCCATTGCCACTGAGATCTAATTCTTCCAATGGAATCAAACTCTCCAAAAGTTCTTCTGGAATCAACCCATACAACTGATTATTCCCAAGACGTAAAACTCGGAGATTTGGCAACGACCCAAATGAAGGGAGCTCTCCAGTGAGCTGATTATCACTCAAATCCAAAACTCTCATGTTCCGAAATAACACAACAGACTCGGCACTCAAAAATCCACCACTCAACTTATTGTGACTCAAATTCACATACTGCACAGTATTAGCCAAGCCAGAAATGTTCACCACATCCACTGGAATCGACCCAAAAAACATATTGAAACTCAAATCAACATGCTCCACATTCCTAAGCTCGAAAATCAGGTCACCTATATCACCCCAAAGCCCATTTGAATGCAAATCCAGCACTTTTAACTGCTGCAAATTTTGGATGCCGTTGGGGAACCCACTTGTAAATTTATTGGACGACAAATTCAGATAATGCAAACCCCAAAGATCGTTAATTCGAGCCGGAATTGGACCATAAAACTGATTACCAGACAGATCCAAATGTTGCAATGTAGTCATTAACCCTAAAGTGGGGACAAGCCGGCCACTGAGAGAATTACCTGAAAGGCTCAAGTTTTTGAGCGATTTTAGGCCGTTGAGAGTCGAAAATTTGAGCTCCCCTGTTAACCCAAGGCCGTCGAGGACAATGACGGTGACATAGCCAGAGGAGTCGTCGCAAAGGACGCCGAAGAAGGAAGGGCAAACGGTGGCGTTTGGATCTGAGAGCAAATTCCATGTACTCTGGACATGGCCCAAGGGATCGTTGCGGATCCCTTTTTTGAACTCGAGAAGTGATCGGAGCTCGTCTTCTTCAGAGAAAGAGGGAGAAACAAACAGTAAAAACAAGAGGAGTGGAGAGAGAAAGTGGCGAAGAGTGTGAGTAAAAGTGAAACTCATCTGGCTCACAAACAATGTGTGCATTTGTGTGAAGAGATAGAAATTGAGATAAAATTAAACCCTAATTATCGGACATTGAAATTGGAGGACAGAGATACAGAGTTCTTCAAAATTGTAGAAATTAGAATGCGCAGAAATTGCAGGGGAAGAGGAAGTTTTAGAGAGAGAGAGAGAAAGAGGGGTAAAGCAGCTAAGCTAATTAAAAGGAATAAAAGGGGAAAATTAGGGTTTTTATATATGGAAATGAGTTGGGTTACCGTGTATGACAGATGGAGAGCCCCTGAAAAGTTAGGGTTTTTGTATATGAGCGTGAGAGTGTGTATATTTTAGATACAGTGAAATGGGTTTGAGTAAGACGATAAATAGACAGAGAGGATTCATCGGTTAAAAATGGCGGTTTCGGAGTGCTGGTTAGTGGGGGTGAGTTAACTACAGTCTGTAAAGGACAACACACTTTCTCTCTCTATATATACGTATATACTAGTAGTATTATTTCTTCTCTCTCTATATATATATATGTATACATACAGTATTAGTACTTCCTATATGTATATAGATATATATGTTTCTCTCTCTATATATATCACTTTGTATTTCTCTCTCTTACATACTGATAAGTCCCTACTCAGCAGTCACATGCTTTGTAACGGAAATTCTTTTACGGCGTTAACAGAAAAGTTTACGGAAAGATTTGAATTTGACATTATTAGATGGAGTATTAAGGAGAAAAACCTTCATATAATTTTGAATGATAAATTTGGGTTCATTTAGTAGAAATATCTTATTAAAATTAATACCGAACTTTATGCTTATTTAAAGTACTTGTAATTGAATTGACAGAAAATAGATAATTTCATATAAGTTTTAAGCTTAATAATATTTTAAATTATAATTTAAAATTTATTATTAATCTTATACTTTAAAATGAAGAAATAGTTCATAATATATTTTATATTTGAATAAGTCTACGCGGACAGGGAAAATGGACCGAAAAAATGGACCGGTCCAATTTTTTTTTTTTAATGTGACTCTCAAAAAATGTATAGTATTTATTCCAACAGGAATTTTTACAAAATATGGTGTTTTAGGTGTAATTTGGATACATATACAAATACAGTGTTATACAGTTTGTCACATTAAAAAAAAAAAATTTGACCGGTCTAATTTTCCGGTCCTCTACGCCTGTCTGCGTAGAAGGACTATTTATATTTTATCGATTATGAGTACCAGTTCTTCCCGTCATCTTTCGATTAATATTAAGGTTTTAAAAAAATTATCTTAAATATGTTTCAAATGATGTGATATTGAATGGCATATATTTTGTTTTATGACATAGTCGATCGAAATATATAAGTATAATATTTAACTAATGTTTGAGACCAAAAAAAAAAATTTAATCAATAATATCATCTTTTTTTACTATGGTTTTCCCGGATCCGAATAGCATAAAGTTTATTTTTTTGTAAGTTGGACAATTGGTCAATAAAATATTGACACACATAGAGTCTGGTCTGCGTGTCAGCACCCTATTGATCAATTAACCAACTTATACCAAAAAATAAACTTTATGCTAACCACTTCCGATTTTCCGATTTTTCCACTTAAATTTTTGATATTCTTACTCTTTGTTAGATTATAATTTGTAACTATTTGAAAATTCATCCAAATAAGGTTCCGAATCCTAACAAGACCTTAAAACCACGGGCCTAATAGTATCTCTTTTTTGTTATCTTAACCCACTACTATTGACTCACCCAAAATGTCATGACTAAAATTACTATTGTTAATAACTCAATTTCTTATATACAGATAAATTTTTCTCATATTTTTTGATGTGGGACTAGGGTGTTACAATATTTGTTTGTAAAAATTATATTTAGGATTGGACTATTAATCTCAAGTCTCGTTTTGTTTTTAAAAATAGACTTATGAAAATAACTTGAGAAGATGGATTATTTAATATCATATCCAATTAGGTATTATAATTTTTATTTGGGACTACAAATTTGTCAACAAAATTAACCTTTTAACTTTGTTTAAAAAGAGAGATATATTTTAGCATATCTATCTATACTCAAACTAATCAGAATATAATATATTTGTTATTAGTGGTAATAGTATAATAGCTCAAATAGTAAGTTTTTATCCAATACTTTAAATAATATTGAACAAAACAAATATAATATATAATTATTTTAAATTATCTCATAAATAATCTCATAAAAAATAAACATATGACTACTACTTAATCTTCTAACTATTATAATTATAATATTATAATCCATATAAATAAAATTGACCAAAGAGACTTTAGCTTCTATGTTTTGATGATGTATTGATGTGGAAGTGGGATATACCTTCTTGTCTTTAATATATCTATCTATATAATAAAATATAAATAATTTTGAATTTTCCGCTCACTCAATAAATCATCTGGGCCGTCCAAAGTTTGAGATAAATCTCACCGTTCATACATCTATCTAATAAAATACAACTGATTTTGAATTTCTCGCTCACTCAATAAATCATCTGGGCCGTCCAAAGTTTGAGATAAATCCCACCGTTCATACATCTATCTAATAAAATACATCTATCTATCTAATAATCTAATAATAATCTATCTAATAAAATACAAATGATTTTGAATTTTTCGTTCACTCAATAAATCATCTGGGCCGTCCAAAGTTTGAGATAAATCTCACCGTTCATACATCTATCTAATAAAATACATCTATCTATCTAATAATCTAATAATAATTTAATAAAATACAAATGACTTTAAATTTCCCGCTCACTCAATAAATTATTTTGGTCGTTCAAAATTTGAGATAAATCATATTGTCCATACAGTGCCGGAGGCACGGGACCCAGCTAGTATATAATAATATCTGAATTTTATTTGGATTCTAATGGACTGTTAAAAGTCGGTCAGTAAATCATTAAAAGTTTTTTATCCGATGAGCAAAGAGGTGTGTTGAAAAGTCTTTTGAATTCAAATGTAAATGTAAAAGGCTGAAAAGTCTTGAATCAACTTATTAATGGTCTGATATAAATTATTATGAGGTTGCCCAATATGTGGGTTAGGAAAGTCAGATAAATTAATTTATCTGCTTAAAAAAGAAAATATAAAAATTGTTTTTTCTTCTCAAGATTTCAATAATTAATTTCAAGATAACCATAACCAGTCTTTTTTAGATATGATCAATTATTAGTTTTACTTTTTTTTAAAAAAAAATAATAATATCTTAACAACTAGTCAAATTAAATATATTGTAAAAATGAAGGGAGGTCTTGTGTTACTTCGAGTCCCCATCAGTCTCAAAGCAATTTCTTTAAATTTGGATTATGAAGCGATTACAGCTAATATGGTGTGTATATATATATATATATATATATATATATATATATATATAGAGAGAGAGAGAGAGAGAGAGAGAGAGAGAGAAAATCATCCACAACATGTATTTGCTATAGAATAAAAATTACTCCCTCCGTCCCAAATTAATTGCTCAGTTTTGACTTTTTAAAGTCAAATTGACCATTTTTAAAACTAATCTTTTTACTATTTTTGCTAAAATATAGGTGAAGAAATTATAACCAAAAGAAAGTATATGCATTTTATTACTAATCCTAATTTTTATAATTTTAGAAATATATTTATATATGCTTAATTATTAATTTTAAAAATAGTCAATTTGACTTTAAAAAGTCAAAACTGAGTAGTTAATTTGGGACGGAGGGAGTAATATATAGCATCTATACCTTCTGTTTAACAAATGAAGGGCTGAGATTAAAATTAAAAACACGCCGTCCTCTAGTAATTATTAAAATTAAAAACACGTTATATATATACACGAACAGACTCTCAAGCGAACCATAGGCAACGAACTAAAAACGAACCGGCTATAATAACGATTTTTCCTGTCGCTACAGCATAAAAAGTCATCTTACTATGCTATAGTGACAGGAAAATCCGTTGATATAGCCGATTTATTTTTGATTCACTCCTTATAATTCGCTAGAGAGACCTCCCCGGACCTGATAAAAAAATGGACCCAAATTTATTTTTATTTTTTTGTAGAACAACCAAAAAAAAATTATGGAACTGAAATTTTTTCATAATACAATATTTTGAGTATGTTTTTAATACCTATACCAACCAATGTATGTACAGTCTGCCCAGACTGTACAGAAATATTTTGGTATAGGCATCAAAATCACGCCGAAAACGCTGTATTATGTAAAAATTCCAATTCCATAAATTTATTTTTTTAGTTGTTTCAAAAAAAAGCAAAAAAAAAAATCCGTATTTTAATAGAGTCCGGAATCCCGGACTGGATCCAGACTATATATATATATATATATATATATATATATATATATTTATCTAAGAAAATACAAATGATTTTGAATTTTTCGCTCACTCAATAAATCATCCGGGCCGTCCAAAGTTTGAGATAAATCTCACCGTCCATACATCTATCTAATAAAATACATCTATCTATCTAATCTATCTAATAATGATTTTGAATTTCCCGCTCACTTAATAAATCATCTGGGTCGTTCTAAGTTTGAGATAAATCTCACTGTCCATACAGTGCCAGAGGCACGGGACCCGGCTAGTATATATATATGCATGGTTTTGTCAAACAATGTGCAACATTACTACATGTGTTTTAAGGTCAAATAGTGGGTGGAGTGTGTGAACATGACAGCCATATTGTTTTTTTTTAATTTTTAATTTGGACTAAATCAGAAATTGCAACTTACAGTTTAGATTTAAAATATATTTTAAAGCACCGAATCTTTGAGTAAAAATAATAATTTGGACCCTTTGCACTAAAATTTAAGATGCAAATTGTTTTCAGGCTAAAAATTTAGAATAATTTATATTTAAAATAAAAGTATATGTCGAAATAGATTTTGAGACTAAATTATAAGGTTGATTTTGTGATTTAGTATCTCAACATGTTAACACAAAGGGATTGCTCTGGACATTATAATAAGTACCCCTAGCAAACTAGACATGACATGAGTTCAATTTTCCAAAAAATGGCTTTGGGGGGCCAAAATATAAAATATTTGGCTCACTTGTCAAAAGAAAATAGTTGTTTGAGCCTCTATGAAAATAAATTATTAAAATATTCAACATTAAATTTTATCTGCGTGTCAACACTCTATTGACTAAAATATTTTTATAAAGCAAGAAATTGATTATCAAAAAATTTTTACAATAAAAAATTATTAATTTAATTTTTTCCAAGTCGAAGGTAAATATAATCTTATTCATTTTGCTTTTCTAGTAATAATATTTACTTTGTTGTTTTTTTTAATTAATTTTTATTTGTCACGTTGCCATTTAAAGGCTTATCATCATGCCATGCCCCTCCATTTAAAACGACTGAAATAAGGAAGAGAGAAATGAAATAAGGAAGAGAGAAATGGTATATTATTCATGATGATTGCGGGGTTGGGGTTGGGGTTGGGGGTGGGGTGGGGGTGGTTATTAATTTATGCTCATGCCCCTTAAGTCTCCTCTTACAGCCTAAGGGGCTCATACTTTGAGGAATATTGTTATTGGTTCAATATATTTAACAGATTTATTTCGATTCAAAATTTGTTAATCTGGTGGACCCATTAATTAAGTGACCCTGTTTGCCTCTGTTCCTTCGTCCACATATAACGTTTTTGGTATTTTTTTAATTCATTTTTGTTACTCTTAAATTAATTAATAAATCAATGAAATTTGCCAAATTGCTTATCAAGGGGATGTTCTATTAGGTAGTTGAAAAGTAAGGGTACCAAGTTGTAATAATAGCATACCTCATCTCAAAGTTGAATTAAATATTTTTGCTTTGAAAACAAAAACATGTACACGTGCTTAGGGGTGTTCATCCGATAAAAATCGGTCCGAACCGAACCAATATCGAAATAGGCCAAATATTGATACCGGTACCGGTTGGACCGGTATATCGAACCGACGGTACCGATTTTTACCGAAAATTAATATAATTATTATTTTTATTATTATTATTAATTTTTTATTATTATTATTATTATTATTATTAATATTATTATTATTTTTATTATTATAATCATTATTTTATTATTATTATTTTAATAAATTATTAATAATAATAAAAAATTAGAAAATCGGTATTTACCGATCCGGTTCGATTTTTGCCGAACTATAAAAACGCCAAACCGAAATCGGTACCGAAAAATCGGTATATACTGAATTTTTTGTACCGAACCGGACCGATTCTTTTTATACCGAACCGAGCAGTTCGGTCCGGTTCAAAAAACTGGAAAACCGAAGAAAAAAAACGATATAAATGAACAGTCCTACACGTGCTACATCCCTTCTAAATTAGAGATATATTCCATCCGTTTCTTAATATAAATAGTTTTAAAGAATTATTTTTATTCCTTAATACTCTTTTCGTCCCTAAATATAAGACGTTTTAGAGAAGTTTTTTGTCACTTAATATATGACGTTTTAGAATTTCAAGTAAGTATTAATTGCTTAGTTTTCAATATTATCCCAAGTATTAAATATAACTTTAGTTCTCTGATTATTTTTTGCCCAATAAATAACAATTTTTTTTTTCAATACAAGAGAAATATAGACATTTGATATTATATTTAATGTTATACAATTATGTCTTTAATACTTGTGCAGAACTCTATTAAGGGACGTAAGGAGTATAAGTTGTTTAAGAATTTCAAATAAGAATTAATTGTTTAATCTAATATTACCCTAATTAATAAATACTCCCTCCCTCCGTTCCTTAATATAAGTCGTTTTAGAGAAATATTTTTGTTCTTTAATATAAGTATTTCAAGTAAGCATTAATTGTTTAGTTTCCAATATTATCTCAAGTATTAAATATAACTTTAATTTTCTCACTATTTTATGTCCAATAAATAACAATATCTTCTTTCAATACAAGGACAATATAAACAATTGATATTATAGTTAATGATATACAATCATTTTTTTTAAAACTCGTGCACAACTCTAAAACGACTTATATTAAGTAACGTAGAAAGTATAACTTTGGTTCTTTCACTATTTTTTGTCCAATAGTAAATAACACTCCATTTTTTCAATACAAGGGCAATAGACAATTGATATTATATTTAATATTATACAATCATTTCCTTTATACTTGTGTACAACTCTAAAACGACTTATATTAAGAAATTTTTTTACGGATTGACCTGGTGGTTTGGTCCTACCATGTGGTGGAATTGTTTAGAGCTCTATTTAAAAGGACAGTGACATGAAACTGAAGTAAAGTGCATCTGTTTTGTATCCCAAATTTCCTACTCATTGACTTGTTTCAAGGCATTGACCCAAATACTAACAACAAACATCATAACATTAATCTGTCTGGACCGACCACATATGCACATGGCATATACCAGTACTAGCCTCAAATTTACCTCTCTTTTATTTTTTTTAAAGTAAGTTATGAGCTTTGAAAGTACTTGATATTGATATGATTAAGTTATTTAAATAGCTGATATGTTTTTGGAATTGTTTAAAAATAGTCCGAACAGCCAAGGCCCAAGGATGAATGTAGGTAGTGACAATTTGTGTGCTAACAACATGAAAATAATTCATACTGAATACTAGTAACATTTTTCATGTAATATGTTTTACATAATGAAAATTCAGTTTCTTTCTCAATATTTTGGAGTTTTGTAGGGTTTTTGGGAATAAACTAATAACAGGGACACCTGCATTTTCTTCTTCATGATCTTATCAACTTTCTATGTTGCTTTTTAATTAAAATGTTGGTGGTTATAAAGTGAAAGAGAAAAGTATATAGTGTAAAGAACAATGTAAAAATATTTTGTTTTTTTGTACCCTGAACAAATTTACGCCTACAGTCCGTGACCTCTATGCTTCTTCCGGTGGGAGTCAAACTCAAGACCTTCGAATTCACGATTGGACCCAAGTTCTCCTTTAAATCAATGAGATAAATATATATTTGTTCACTTGAAATATATTTATATAACAAGGCCTCAAGAATTTCAATAGAACATTGACCGACCCTTTTGAACAATTTCAAGGGTTAAATATTTTTTCAGTCACTGTACTATATGTCAACCAACAGATGGATAACTGAACTTTTTTTTCTTACAGTCAACTCACTGTACTCGACTTTTCTAACAAAAAGTTAAAAAACCGTTAAAACATGTTGACTTTAACGAAAAATGACACATCCTATGTGGCACTTAGTATGTGATGTGGCAGTGATGACGTGGATTTGGAGAAAATAAAAAAATATTTTAAAGTATAATATAAATTTAAAAATTGTGCCAAAAAACAAGAAAATAAATTAAATATATATTTAATTATTTTTGTAATTAATATCAAATAAATTTTTATTTATAAAATAAAAAATCCAAAAATATGCTAATTGAAATAAAGGGGAATGTGAAATATATTTAGGGAGAAATGAAAGAAAATTTTAATAAAACCAGAAAATTTTTGCAAAAATTACTTGGTCGAAATTAAAAAATAAAAAGAGTTGTTTAGTTATTTTTGTAATTAATAGAAAATGATTTTTTTATATAATTAATAACAAATATAATTGAGAAAATTATAAAATTAAAAATAAATTTCAATAGCTCATTGACTGACCCTTTTGAACAATTTCAATGCGTAAATTTGACAAAAATAAATTGTGAAATATTATTATTAGTGTTACCTTGTGGCCGGGCCGCCGGGCCGCCGGGCCGAGCTTTACTAAACCTAACCCTACATCTACATTTTGGGTATATTAAGTTTTTAATTTCCTACAGAATAACCGGTTTGGCAATTTCTGTCTCTTAAATGTCAAAATGCATTGTATTTCCTCCCAAGGAAAAGTAAATAGACTACTTGCTAGTGCCATCAATCATTTTCTCGGGAATAACTCTACACGGACCGGAATATTGGACCGGTCCACTATTTTTTTTTTTTTTTTTTTTTTTAGTGACTTTTAAAAAATGTATAGTATTTATTCCAACAGAAATTTTTATAAAATATAGTGTTTTAAGTGTAATTTGGATACATATACAAATACAAGATTATACAGTTTGTATAATCCTGTATTTGTATATGTATCCAAATTACACTTAAAACACTATTTTTTATAAAAATTCCTGTTGGAATAAATACTATACATTTTTTAAAAGTCACTAGCAAAAAAAAAAAAAAAAATGCACCGGTCCAATAAACCTGTCCAATTAACCTGTCTGCGTAGCATTGCTCTCCGTCCGGACATCTAGTCTACTACTACCTGCCAATAAAAATGGGACATTAAATTGTGCTGGACAAACCTCCAATGTAGTGGCAGTTAATTGTACTATAGTTTAGGTAGTGTATGGGATAGAAATTGTAGCTCATGAATTTCCTACATGTAGATATTACCCACTCCTCATTTTATTTCCCAAGCTGGGAACTTCATTTTTTTGAGTAGTGTCACCTATGAAGAATGTTGGAAATCAAGCAAGAAACAAACTCTCTTGGTTAATATGATCCAAAAAGATATAATTAGGACAATGAATTATGAACTTGGAATTTGACACAATTGTTAAATCTCTCTCTCTCTCACACACATCATGTGTAGATGTTAAACTATTCCATATTATAGTGAGAAAAAACAAGCCATCCTCTTGATGGTTGAGCTTGATGTTGTGGAATCAGGAGACAGGTCAAAATAAGCTGAAACTCACACAACCCCATATAAATCTTACATTATTAGTTCAGTGCTCCATCTTCATATAATAGCACAGCATTTGTACTGTTGGTGTTAGCTATCTCAAAGAGCATTAATATACACCTTCATTTTTAGGTGGACAATCTAGCTAGCTAGCTAGCTAAGCAAGCACCATGAGATTTCTAAGCCTCTTTCTAGTTTTCTTCTTTTTGATACTTGCTGTTATTGGCAAAGGTGATGCAAATGAACCTCCGGCCGACCGTTCCGTCAATACAGTGAATGTGGTTAGTCTCTCTCTCTCTCTCACACACTCACTCACTCACTATATATATGGCAGAGTAAAGCAGTGGATACCACTTTTTTTTTAAATCTGCACCGCCCGATTCTCCAAGGGACGGCCAGATATGTATTTGTCTGGATAGTGTCATAAAGGTTTTGTTTTATCTTTTAAGGTGAAGCAGGGAAAAGCTCATGAGTTATGTGGCAAACAGGGTTTTGAGTGCAAAGAAGGCCAAGAAAAAGGAGCAGATGAGGGTGTTTTTGAGAACGAGGACTACATCTATACTCAATCTCTCCCTTAGACAATACTACTACTTCTTAGTAATGTAAATTCACTTAACACAAACAATTACTCAAATATTCTGCATTTTTTTTGGGTCTCATAATATTGAATATTTAACAATTTCTCCAATTTTAATTTGGGACAAAACTAAAGGCTCCCTCGGTACAAAAGAATGAATCCCAATTTCTTTCCTAATTTCAGCTTATCTAGAAACACATTTGTATTTCTAAATGCTAACATCAAGCTAAGCTCTCTCTTCTGGGACTACATGAAGTTGAGCTTAAGTTTATCTAAAATAAACAGCCTATATATCACACTATTATTTAGTTACAAGATACATTGGCCTAATTAGACTGAACACAGTATTTCTTTCTCTAAAATATGTACATCTATAATCTATGGAATATAAACTACCAAAAGAATAAACAAAACCAAAATTTAAAATATTTGAAGTTGGTTTTTTTTTCATAGGAAATAGAAACTCCAGAAAGTCGGACTTTAGAGCATTACTCCGGGAAATAAGGGTCAAAATGATAAAATCACAATGAAAAGAATATGATGCCATTTATGCAAGTGTTCAAACCATGGTAAATGGTAATCATCTCTTTAACTACTAGAAGTGTAGAAGATATAGTGAAATGACAATTCTGTTCTTTTTCCCCCTTGTTTCTGAAGAAATATATTTCCAAGCAAAATGCAGATAGCGTCGTTCAAATCTTACCGTTGTTTGATAGATATATGCATCTTCCAAACAGAAAAATGCAAGAGAAAAGAGACAAAGAAAGTTAAAAGTAACCGACTAAGTGGAGATTACCTAGGAAATTAAGCATTATTAATAAAAGCTTGAAAGAAAAACAAGGCTTCCACTTATCGATGATATGGATTATTCAATAATTAGCAGCTACAAACAATGAAGCCCTCGATTTAACACAGCAAATCGTCACCTCAATAATCGTTTTTACTTTCTGGGTTGAAAACTTTTAGCCAAGTGTGTGTGTGTCTGTGTTTATATATTTCAGTTGTACCAAAAACATATGCAAGTTCTCCAGCAATGACATTGGTTCTATGAAAAGTCAATGCATTATTAATTTACCATTACCACGTGTAGTCCTACTCCTGTGAAATGAAATATAAAAATTAGAGGTGTTTGGTCACTCTTCCAACATACCTCTTGGGTGGTGCAATTGAGGAGATTTTTTATGTGAAATTTGTACTTCTTTCTGGGTTCCTCTGACCTGGCTCCAAACACTAGAATGATGGCTTGGTCAATGAGTTACAGGTCCACGATAGCCTGGTCAAAATAAAATCAGTTATCCAAATCACACAGAAAGATGAAGCAATATGTAAAATGAGCTGTCAAAGACTTGAAGGACAAACTCATTGACCTAAAATTTAAATATAAAGGTTCTCGAGTGACAAAATAAAACTAAATAATTACAGGACAGTAGTAATAACATTTGAATAAATAAGTTTAGATGGAAGCCATTTTTGCTTCCACCAAATTAATCAGATAATCAAGATTAAAAGGTTGTGAAGGTTCCTAATGTTACGCTAAAGACTGGTCCGGATCGTACGTCAAAGTACGTTATTGCATACATTTCCTTGAGAATATTAGCAAGAATCAATCTGTGTGTATGTGATATTAGGAACACAGAACTGTGGAGGAAACAGACTGTAATAATTGAATATTGCTAGCATATTAATTAAATTGTGAGGACTCAACCCACAGTGCGTGAACAAATGCGAAAAACAAAAGAAGTACACAGATGCACAAGCAAAATACTAATTGTTTTTTCGCTTTTTCCTAAAGGGCAGCTGAAGATGTCAAATTCCACAGAGTTTGATTTAGAGAGGTTTTTAATTTGTTCAGCACATGGAGCTCCATACTACAGCTCACTATATGCATGTTTGGGTTATTCTACAAGCATAATACAAAAGAGGAAAATGGATCATGACTTTAAAGGCTCCATTATTTTGCTGAAGGACAAAGCAAAAGAAGCCAAAATTTGGAATTTACCACAACCATTCCAACCAAAAAATTCTATACACATATATATATATATATATATATATAGAGAGAGAGAGAGAGAGAGAGAGAGAGAGGAAATTCTTTAACGGAAATTCTTTTACGGCGTTAACAGAAAAGTTTACGGAAAGATTTGAATTTGACATTATTAGATGGAGTGTTAAGGAGAAAAACCTTCATATAATTTTGAATGATAAATTTGGGTTCATTTAGTAGAAAGATCTTATTAAAATTAATACCGAACTTTATGCTTATTTAAAGTACTTGTAATTGAATTGACAGAAAATAGATAAATTCATATAAGTTTTAAGCATAATAATATTTTAAATTATAATTTAAAATTTATTATTAATCTTATACTTTAAAATGAAGAAATAGTTCATAATATATTTTATATTTTATCGATTATGAGTACCAGTTCTTCCCGTCATCTTTGAGATTAATATTAAGGTTTTAAAAAAAAATTATCTATCTAATAAAATACAAATGATTTTGAATTTCCCGCTCACTCAATAAATCATCTGGGCCGTCCAAAGTTTGAGATAAATCCCACCGTTCATACATCTATCTAATAAAATACATCTATCTATCTAATAATCTAATAATCTATCTAATATCTATCAAATGATTTTGAATTTCCCGCTCACTCAATAAATCATCTGGGCCATCCAAAGTTTGAGATAAATCTCACCGTTCATACATCTATCTAATAAAATACATCTATCTATCTAATAATCTATCTAATAAATCTATCTAATAAAATACAAATGATTTTGAATTTCCCGCTCACTCAATAAATCATCTGGGCCGTCCAAAGTTTGAGATAAATCCCACCGTTCATACATCTATCTAATAAAATACATCTATCTATCTAATAATCTAATAATAATTTAATAACATACAAATGACTTTAAATTTTCCGCTCACTCAATAAATTATTTTGGTCGTTCAAAGTTTGAGATAAATCATATTGTTCATACAGTGCCGGAAGCACGGGACCCAGCTAGTATTAAATATATTTCAAATGATGTGATATTAAATGGCATATATTTTGTTTTATGACATAGTCGATCGAAATATATAAGTATAATATTTAACTAATGTTTGAGACCAAAAAAAAAATTTAATCAATAATATCATCTTTTTTTTACTATGGTTTTCCCGGATCCGATTAGCATAAAGTTTATTTTTTTGTAAGTTTGACAATTAGTCAATAAAATATTGACACACATAGAGCCTCGTCTGCGTGTCAGCACCCTATTGATCAATTGACCAACTTATACCAAAAAATAAACTTAATACTAACCACTTCCGATTTTCCGATTTTTCCACTTAAATTTTTGATATTCTTACTCTTTGTTAGATTATATAATTTGTAACTATTTGAAAATTTATCCAAATAAGGTTCCGAATTCCGAATCCTAACAAGATCTTAAAACCACGGGCCTAATAGTATCTCTTTTTTGTTATCTTAACCCACTACTATTGACTCACCCAAAATGTCATGACTAAAAGTACTATTGTTAATAACTTAATTTCTTATATACAGATAAATTGTTCTCATATTTTTTGATGTGGGACTAGGGTGTTACAATATTTGTTTGTAAAAATTATATTTAGGATTGGACTATTAATCTCAAGTCTCGTTTTGTTTTTAAAAATAGACTTATGAAAATAACTTGAGAAGATGGATTATTTAATATCATATCCAATTAGGTATTATAATTTTTATTTGGGACTACAAATTTGTCAACAAAATTAACCTTTTAACTTTGTTTAAAAAGAGCGATATATTTTAGCATATCTATCTATACTCAAACTAATAAGAATATAATATATTTGTTATTAGTGGTAATAGTATAATAGCTCAAATAGTAAGTTTTTATCCAATACTTTAAATAATATTGAACAAAACAAATATAATATAGAATTATTTTAAATTATCCCATAAATAATCTCATAAAAAATAAACATACGACTACTACTTAATCTTCTAACTAATAGTCTTATAATTATAATTCATAAAAATATAATTATAATATTATAATCCATATAAATAAAATTGACCAAAGAGACTTTAGATTCTATGTTTTGATGATGTATTGATGTGGAAGTGGGATATACCTTCTTGTCTTTAATATATAATAATATCTGAATTTTATTTGGATTCTAATGGACTGTTAAAAGTCGGTCAGTAAATCATTAAAAGTTTTTTATCTGATGAGCAAAGAGGTGTGTTGCCTTTTGAATTCAAATGTAAATGTAAAAAATTGGGGGTTCCTTTTTTTTCCCACAATTATGAGGAAAAAAAAATAATAGAGTAAGTTTGAACAAAAAACTGTAAAAGAAAGTATGGTTTTTATTAAAAAACACTGTAAAACACTGTAAACTGTTTACAGTATTTTTTCAATAAAAATCGTATTTCCTTTTACAATTTTTTATTCAAACTTGCTCTATTATTTTTTTTTCCTCATAATTGTGGAAAAAAAAAAAGCACCGGACGTACCGGTCGTTAAGGGCACCCCCCCCCCCCCCCCCCCCCCCCAAAATGTATAAGGCTGAAAAGTCTTGAATCAACTTATTAATGGTCTGATATAAATTATGAGGTTGCCCAATATGTGGGTTAGGAAAGTCAGAGAAATTAATTTATCTGCTTAAAAAAGAAAAGATAAAAATTGTTTTTTCTTCTCAAGATTTCAATAATTAATTTCAAGATAACCATAACCAGTCTTTTTTAGATATGATCAATTATTAGTTTTACTTTTTTTAAAAAAAAATAATAATATCTTAACAACTAGTCAAATTAAATATATTGTAAAAATGAAGGGAGGTATTGTGTTACTTCGAGTCCCCATCAGTCTCAAAGCATTTTCTTTAAATTTGGATTATGAAGTGATTACAGCTAATATGGTGTGCGTGTGTGTGTGTGTATATATATATATATATATATATATATATATATATATATATATAGGAAATGATTCACAACATGTATTTGTTATAGAATAAAAATTAGTATATAGCCTTCCGTTTAACAAATGAAGGGCTGAGATTAAAATTAAAAACACGCCGTCCGCTAGTAATTATTAAAATTAAAAACACGTTATATATATACACGATCAGACTCTCAAGTGAACCATAGGCAACGAACTAAAAACGAATCGGCTATAATAACAATTTTTTCCGTCGCTACAGCATAAAAAGTCATCTTTCTATGCTATAGCGACGGAAAAATCCGTTGATATAGCCGATTTATTTTTAATTCACTCCTTATAATTCGCTAGAGAGACCTCCCTATATATATATATATATATATATATATATATATATATATATATATGTATAGTTTTGTCAAACAATGTGCAACATTACTACATGTGTTTTAAGGTCAAATAGTGGGTGGAGTGTGTGAACATGACAGCCATATTGTTTTTTTTTTTAATTTTTAATTTGGACTAAATCAGAAATTGCAACTTACAGTTTAGATTTAAAATATATTTTAAAGCACCGTACCTTTGAGTAAAAATAATAATTTGGACCCTTTGCACTAAAATTTAAGATGCAAATTGTTTTCAGGCTAAAAATTTAGAATAATTTATATTTAAAATAAAAGTATATGTCGAAATAGATTTTGAGACTAAATTATAAGGTTGATTTTGTGATTTAGTATCTCAACATGTTAACACAAAGGGATTGCTCTGGACATTATAATAAGTACCCCTAGCAAACTAGACATGACATGAGTTCAATTTTCCAAAATATGGCTTTGGGGGGCCAAAATATAAAATATTTGGCTCACTTGTCAAAAGAAAATAGCTGTTTGAGCCTCTATAAAAATAAATTAATAAAATATCCAACATAAAGTTTCGTTTGCGTGTCAACACTCTATTGACTAAAATATTTTTATAAAGTAAGAAATTGATTATCAAAAAAATTTTACAATAAAAAATTATTAATTTAATTTTTTCCAAGTCGAAGGTAAATATAATCTTATTCATTTTGCTTTTCTAGTAATAATATTTACTTTGTTGTTTTTTTTAATTAATTTTTATTTGTCACGTTGCCATTTAAAGACTTATCATCATGCCATGCCCCTCCATTTAAAACGACTGAAATAAGGAAGAGAGAAATGAAATAAGGAAGAGAGAAATGGTATATTATTCATGATGATTGTGGGGTTGGGGTTGGGGTTGGGGTTGGGGTTGGGGTTGGGGGTGGGGGTGGGGTGGGGTGGGGTGGGGTGGGGTGGGGAGTGGGGGTGGTTATTAATTTATGCTCATGCCCCTTAAGTCTCCTCTTACAGCCTAAGGGGCTCATACTTTGAGGAATATTGTTATTGGTTCAATATATTTAACAGATTTATTTCGATTCAAAATTTGTTAAATCTGATGGACCCATTAATTAAGTGACCCTGTTTGCCTCTGTTCCTTCGTCCACATATAACGTTTTTGGTATTTTTTTTAATACATTTTTGTTACTCTTAAATTAATTAATAAATCAATGAAATTTGCCAAATTGCTTATCAAGGGGATGTTCTATTAGGTAGTTGAAAAGTAAGGGTACCAAGTTGTAATAATAGCATACCTCATCTCAAATTTGAATTAAATATTTTTGCTTTGAAAACAAAAACATGTACACGAGAGCTTAGGGGTGTTCATCCGGTAAAAATCGGTCTGAACCGACTCAGTACCGAAATAGGCCAAATATTGATACCGATACCGGAACCGGTTGGACCGATATATCAAATCGGCTGTATCAATCATTTTCTTAATGAATAAGTCTGGACAGACAGGATTATTGGACAGGATTATTGAACCGGTGCAATTTTTTTTTTTTTTTTTGCTAGTGACTTTTAAAAAATGTATAGTATTTATTCCAACAGGAATTTTTATAAAAAATAGTATTTTAGGTGTAATTTGGATACATATACAAATACAGACTGTATAACCCTGTATTTGTATATGTATCCAAATTACACCTAAAATACTATTTTTTATAAAAATTCCTGTTGGAATAAATACTATACATTTTTTAAAAGACACTAGCAAAAAAAAAAAAAAAAAAAATTGCACCGGTCCAATAATCCTGTCTGCGTAGCATTGCTCTTTCTTAATTTGTCCGGACATCTAGTCTACTACTACCTGCCAATAAAAATGGGACATTAAATTGTGCCGGACAAACCTCAATGTAGTGGCAGTTAATTGTACTATAGTTTAGGTAGTGTATGGGATAGAAATTGTAGCTCATGAATTTCCTACATGTAGATATTACCCACTCCTCATTTTATTTCCCAAGTTGGGGACTTAATTTTTTTGAGTAGTCACCTATTAAGAATGTTGGAAATCAATCAAGAAACAAACTCTCTTGGTTAATATGATCCAAAAAGATATAATTAGGACAATGAATTATGAACTTGGAATTTGACACAATTGTTAAATCTCTCTCTCTCTCTCACACACACACATCATGTGTAGATGTTAAACTATTCCATATTATAGTGAGAAAAAACAAGCCATCCTCTTGATGGTTGAGCTTGATGTTGTGGAATCAGGAGACAGGTCAAAATAAGCTGAAACTCACACAACCCCATATAAATCTTACATTATTAGTTCAGTGCTCCATCTTCATATAATAGCACAGCATTTGTACTGTTGGTGTTAGCTATCTCAAAGAGCATTAATATACACCTTCATTTTTAGGTGGACAATCTAGCTAACTAGCTAAGCAAGCACCATGAGATTTCTAAGCCTCTTTCTAGTTTTCTTCTTTTTGATACTTGCTGTTATTGGCAAAGGTGATGCAAATGAACCTCCGGACGACGGTTCCGTCAATACAGTGAATGTGGTTAGTCTCTCTCTCTCTCTCTCTCACTCACTCACTATATATATGGCAGAGTAAAGCAGTGGATACCACTTTTTTTTTAAAATCTGCACCGCCCGCTTCTCCAAGGGACGGCCAGATATGTATTTGTCTGGATAGTGTCATAAAGGTTTTGTTTTATCTTTTAAGGTGAAGCAGGGAAAAGCTCATGAGTTATGTGGCAAACAGGGTTTTGAGTGCAAAGAAGGCCAAGAAAAAGGAGCAGATGAGGGTGTTTTTGAGAACGAGGACTACATCTATACTCAATCTCTCCCTTAGACAATACTACTACTTCTTAGTAATGTAAATTCACTTAACACAAACAATTACTCAAATATTCTGCATTTTTTTTGGGTCTCTCATAATATTGAATATTTAACAATTTCTCCAATTTTAATTTGGGACAAAACTAAAGGCTCCCTCGGTACAAAAGAATGAATCCCAATTTCTTTCCTAATTTCAGCTTATCTAGAAACACATTTGTATTTCTAAATGCTAACATCAAGCTAAGCTCTCTCTTCTGGGACTACATGAAGTTGAGCTTAAGTTTTTCTAAAATAAACAGCCTATATATCACACTATTATTTAGTTACAAGATACATTGGCCTAATTAGACTGAACACAGTATTTCTTTCTCTAAAATATGTACATCTATAATCTATGGAATATAAACTACCAAAAGAATAAACAAAACCAAAATTTAAAATATTTGAAGTTGGTTTTTTTTCATAGGAAATAGAAACTCCAGAAAGTCGGACTTTAGAGCATTACTCCGGGAAATAAGGGTCAAAATGATAAAAACACAATGAAAAGAATATGATGCCATTTATGCAAGTGTTCAAACCATGGTAAATGGTAATCATCTCTTTAACTACTAGAAGTGTAGAAGATATAGTGAAATGACAATTCTGTTCTTTTTCCCCCTTGTTTCTGAAGAAATATATTTCCAAGCAAAATGCAGATAGCGTCGTTCAAATCTTACCGTTGTTTGATAGATATATGCATCTTCCAAACAGAAAAATGCAAGAGAAAAGAGACTAAGAAAGTTAAAAGTAACCGACTAAGTGGAGATTACCTAGGAAATTAAGCATTATTAATAAAAGCTTGAAAGAAAAACAAGGCTTCCACTTATCGATGATATGGATTATTCAATAATTAGCAGCTACAAACAATGAAGCCCTCGATTTAACACAGCAAATCGTCACCTCAATAATCGTTTTTACTTTCTGGGTTGAAAACTTTTAGCCAAGTGTGTGTGTCTGTGTTTATATATTTCAGTTGTGCCAAAAACATATGCAAGTTCTCCAGCAATGACATTGGTTCTATGAAAAGTCAATGCATTATTAATTTACCATTACCATATGTAGTCCTACTCCTGTGAAATGAAATATAAAAATTAGGGGTGTTTGGTCACTCTTCCAACATACCTCTTGGGTGGTGCAATTGAGGAGATTTTTTATGTGAAATTTGTACTTCTTTCTGGGTTCCTCTGACCTGGCTCCAAACACTAGAATGATGGCTTGGTCAATGAGTTACAGGTCCACGATAGCCTGGTCAAAATAAAATCAGTTATCCAAATCACACAGAAAGATGAAGCAATATGTAAAATGAGCTGTCAAAGACTTGAAGGACAAACTCATTGACCTAAAATTTAAATATAAAGGTTCTCGAGTGACAAAATAAAACTAAATAATTACAGGACAGTAGTAATAACATTTGAATGAATAAGTTTAGATGGAAGCCATTTTTGCTTCCACCAAATTAATCAGATAATCAAGATTAAAAGGTTGTGAAGGTTCCTAATGTTACGCTAAAGACTGGTCCGGATCGTACATCAAAGTACGTTATTGCATACATTTCCTTGAGAATATTAGCAAGAATCAATCTGTGTGTATGTGATATTAGGAACACAGAACTGTGGAGGAAACAGACTGTAATAATTGAATATTGCTAGCATATTAATTAAATTGTGAGGACTCAACCCACAGTGCGTGAACAAATGCGAAAAACAAAAGAAGTACACAGATGCACAAGCAAAATACTAATTGTTTTTTCGCTTTTTCCTAAAGGGCAGCTGAAGATGTCAAATTCCACAGAGTTTGATTTAGAGAGGTTTTTAATTTGTTCAGAACATGGAGCTCCATACTACAGCTCACTATATGCATGTTTGGGTTATTCTACAAGCATAATACAAAAGAGGAAAATGGATCATGACTTTAAAGGCTCCATTATTTTGCTGAAGGACAAAGCAAAAGAAGCCAAAATTTGGAATTTACCACAACCATTCCAACCAAAAAATTCTATACACACACACATATATATATATATATAGAGAGAGAGAGAGAGAGGAATCTTAAAAGCATAGCTTATTGCTCAAGATCTCAAAAAGGGATTCGATACCATCAGGCCCCCTCCATCTATACTACCACTTTATAAAGATATAACAAACATAAATTCAAGAAAAAAGTACGCATTTTCTTTTTCCTAAAAGAACACAATCTAACTAGAAATCTTGAGCAATCTCTGAAATATTTTCAACAATGATAACTTCCTTGAAAGAGTGTAATGCTAGCTGACACCATGAATCTTGTCCCAAACAATTTTTCAAATGCCAAACATCATCACAGGTGAAAGTGAAACGATCACTTTCCAAGCCATAAGATCTTCAACAGGAGCACAAGATTCTTGACTCAACATTTAATTGAACTTCACTTCAGCATTGGGATTTATGTTACAAACTTATGACTCAGTAAAAATAAAAATTGAAGTAATAATTATACCGAGTCTGAAGGGTTGCCATCCTACAGCACCCTTGATTTGTACGAGTGTTTTTGCGAGAGTAACAACGTTTCCACCTTAACATACTAAACTGTTAAGGGCAATGAAGATATGAAAATAACATTTAAAACTACTTTTCCTGAATTAGATGAGCAGTTTAAAGGACTATGAAGATAATTTGTCATTTCACTTTCAAACTTTTTGTCAGGAAACACAAAGAGAATAGGTCATCGGTTTGGTGATAATATTACAAGATTCACTATATTATGTTGTACACATTCATGGAAATTGCCTCGGGGCAGGTTGGAGGCTACATCAATGCCGATAAAAACAATGGATTTGTACATTAGCTTATCTACATCAGGGCTAAGAGCAGTCAATCATGACTAGCCTACATAAAAAGAAGAACCACAATAGACCGTCTCATTTCCTAAACATCCTAGTTGGAGTCATGACACGTTCAACAAATAATTTTGACTAACCTAATTGATTTTTAAAATCCAAAATTGTCAGCTCTTACTCCCTGAACTGAGTACTCAGACTTTTCATAGCTTCACAACAATTCTTAGCATTGCAACTTCTCAGCAGGAATTCACACATAATATTTCAGTAGCACGTCTGCTTTCTTTCAGAGGTCGTAAAGCTGACTTGCATCTACAAGTTCCCATGATAAATCTTCGACTATGAATATGAAGCACACCTGATGGGGTGGATTGACATATGAATTCCATGGTGGTCAGGAAATCGAATATGCTAGGGAATTTAGAGATTAGACAAGCATGACTAACTTTTAAATATTTCACATTCTCTAAATAATGTCAAAAAAGAGTTAAGAGGATAAAATATAGTAAACAGATTACCCAAGATACATATTTAACACACAACCTTTAGAAGTACTTCGTAATAATTTGCAGCTTGCTAGAGTGTAGTGACGGCTTCTAATACTGTTGTTCTGAATTCTGAAGAACAACAATTTATAGCTTCATACTCTAAGGTCATTCCTCCCTCCAATCTTATTTAAAATGCATAAACCTTTTATAGTAGAAGATATGCTGAAGGTTCTATAGTTGCAGAAAGACGGCTTGAGGTGTCTAGCACTAACTTAGACAATGACTTCTCTGATCAGTTTGCAAATTGCACAAAATGAGTTCATTTAAACTTTGGAGATCGTTTGCATAGTCTTTTGTGGAAAAATTCCTCTTCAATTAAAATTGCAACAAAATAATGCAGACATAGCATCCTGGGTTTCAACCAGGTGCTTTCTAATCTTTATCAGATCATAAATTCAATCTTCAAAGCAGCTAAACCAGACAAAGGGTTTGGAGGATAATATCCTATTCCGAAAAAACAATGGCACTCATAGAACACCACTCACTCAGTTGCCAACATATTTGACCAAACATTTTTTCGGCAACTAAACCACTATCTAGTTTGTTGCAGAAGAAAATAATAATAAGCTTGCCAAACAAATCCCATGTTGGAAACACAAAGTGAAATAAACAAATACCAATGATCAAGTCTTCATTGGTGATATAAATTAAAAAGCTTGTGGAGAAATGGCTTAAAAAGGTTAAAGGTTTATGTGTAAATTAAACGTACAAGAGTAGTTAATCTTCTAAGTGGGAAATATGCACGTATCTTATTCAAATTGTTTTTTGATGGCCAAGGCTAAAACATCAAATAATTAAATATCTTCTTTTTTTTATAATTATAGGGTGCTCCTTCAATACTGGTAAACTGTTACTTAGAGTTCATGCAAGTAAACACTTGTTTCAGGGTTAAATCTATTTTTCCCCACTCTACTCGACCTCGATTTACAAATGTTTTAATGGACTGAAATTTTTTTCAGTCAACTCATTAAACTAATTTTTTTACAAAATATTGAATTTCCGTCTATGGTTGTTAAATGCTAATGAAAACATGGATAATTAGAAAAATCTGTGGTGCCATGTCGGATGAAAAAATATTTTGGTATACTATAAATTTATCAAATATTTTTTAATTTTTCAGTAGATTATTAATTTACAAAATTAAAAACATTAAGTATAATACACTAAAACCAATCAAACAAGCTAACATTCAAATAAACTATAAAAAGTTAATAAAATAATAATAACTTAAACAATTAAACAAGTTTACAAGTAGTTAAACAAAAAACAAAACACCCAACCTGGAAAATATTATGGCAACTTTAAATCCATTTAAATTATAGGAGAATAATCCAACATATCAGATTAAGAAGCATAAGAATCATCTCAAAGGTTACACATACTTCAATTTAAATAACTGAACACTATTTACCTTTGGCGATCAACACCCAACTGATCTAAAGCTTGTATCCGGTTTATCTTGATCCCAGGTACGTATTCCAGTGTCAGAACCTACACCGAAAGAAAAACTACAAGATAAAGAGTTTACAAAGAATTCAAAATTTAGAACTCAAACATTTATAATTTGGAAATGTTTAAACCTGTGGGGTGGTGTATTCCCGATATATTGTTGGGACTTAAACATAATTCAAATCTTTGAAGTTACTTGCAAATAATTCTGCATTATCTGCTTCCTTTGTGTAATCAATCTCCTGAAATTTACTAAAACGCGATCAGCTCTCATTAACCCTAAAGTAGAGGGAAAACAGAAAGAATCGGATCATATCTTTTAAATTTGATGAAATTAAAAAACAGACATCAAAAAGAATGAGAGGATGATTGAGGCATGGTTACCACGAGCCCTAATAAATGAGTACGTAAAACAAAATCAAGTACGAAGAATGCTACCTATGGTAGAATTCACAAAGCATCTAAACTCTCGTACCACAATTCGGAACAATTGTATAGTACCCGGTACGCAGAATGCAGATAATAAGAGCTCCCTCACAAAACCTCTTTGAGAATCATGATTTTATAACTGAGATAGCTCGGGAAACCATTTGACACCCAATGAGCTTCACTAAACTGGACAATATACATTAATTTATTTATTTTTCATGAAGGTACAATGGCCACTTGGTGCTACCTTTACCACTCACCATGTAAAATGTGTAGCAAATAGCAACAATATACATATTAGTTTAGAAATCTCCATTGTACTGTACCGAGTGTTGAAGCAAGGGAAATGCTTCTTTTGCTATGGGAGAGACAAAAACATTAAGGTGTACTTTCATTTCTAATAAAGGTCTTGGTTTATAACTTATCAAGAAAAAAACAAAGGTATTGGTTTATAATTTAAGAGAAAAAGAATGCAAACAAAACTAATAAGTTACAATAGTTGGTCATGAGTTAAATTAAAATAGTTAATCTAAGTTAACATATTCCTTTAAAACAAATCTGCGCTATTTATTTTAAATTTTGCTAAAACTATTCAATTACTCACAACTCTTTTTGTCTCGCAGTTTGGTACTTTCCTTATAGTTGTCTTACCAAATTTATCTCATCTTAATATTATCTAACCTTTTCCTTCAATTTACGCAGTCTCCACAATGCAACATTCTCAAACCTGTGTATATTTGTCTTCACATTAATCAATCTCAATATTAAGTGCATCTGCACTCAACATTAAGTACACTTTCTCTTGTAGAATTAAAGATTTCTATGAGCCTAAAATATTTTAATAACTAAAAGGAGATTCATCAGAAACCTAAATGGTGAATAAGGGAAGCCAAGACACGTCCAACTGTCTCCTTGGACAGACATAAAGGTTTTTTTCTTCCTTTTCTTTTTCAGTTGATAAAAAAATAATTCATTGGAACAAGAGAGAAGCTTAATTTAAAACAATCTCAAATATTCTGAAACATGCAAACCAAAGAAAACAATTACCTGATATAAGACACCTGCACATTCATCATAGATAGCAACCCAATCCTTTTTTGCCCCATCAGATTTTTGGGTCAAGCTTCTGAAGATATTCCGCTATCACCTGAGAACTTCAAATTGAAGAATCAATGCACATTGGAACCTACTAGCCTATTATACAACAACAAAACCTTCAAAATATTTAACCACTATGAAACAGCAAAAGATAATGGCATAAGTGGCATTACAGTAGTGGAGGGAAGCTTCTAATAGATGTTTTTCCACACTAATGGCGTAGTCGTAGTATGTTCACAGAATTAGTATATTTAGTCAATGTTAATACTCAGAATTTGAGATAGTCGTATAACAAAATTGAAGGCAATAAAACTTAAAAATATGGACCATTTATTTCTTTTTGTCAAAAAGAACATAATGGCTTAATGACATAAAAATATAATCAGAACACTAAGCATTCAGCAAATAACATAAAGGAACTCCAATTATCTGAAATTACCCTTTGGTTTTTTAGATCAATATCAAGTAGATCCTTCAGACCGGGCCTTTGCACTTTACAAACAACTTCCTGGCCCTTCAATTTTGCACGATGAACCTGACATGCACAATAAAAATCAGCTTCTTGCATTTCATTTTTGCCAATTACAAACGGAGTGATGCTTGAAATGAATTATTACATTTGAGTTTTGAAGAAAAGTTAAGATTACCTAGACTAGCAGCAGCTATTGGCTCATAGTCAAAGTGGTCAAATATAGCATCTACAGGGCCTCCAAGCTCTTCTTCAACTATAGATACCGCAGTTTCTGATGGAAAAGGAGGAACTTGATCCTTCATGAAATGATGATACAATTAGTCCCTTTGAATTACATATCGAATTACAGACTAAACTACATAAAGTGAGGGAAAAGGTTACTTTAGCAAAATCATTATAAAGAGTAGCTGAATTGCAACAAAGATGCAGAGGCATTTATAATTAAAATAAACCCGTTACATACTTTTCTTCACTGTACTACTTTAAGTAATAGGAGGAGTAAGGCGAAGATGATAGACAAATGACACGTGCTCTATTATGAAGAAAACCAACCAATTGTCTGGCATATAGAGCCTAATTCTATGCATCCTTTCTACATGATAAAATGTAAATGAAGATATCAAACTTTCAGCATCAAGAAATTTATTTGTCTTGACGTGGTTAAGATCTTGCAATTTCCGTTACATCTTTTGCATCCATGCCTTTTATTTGTCTAGGGTTTTTATATACTTGTTCATTTTAATGGATCGTATATGAGGAAGAAAAAAGATGAGTGGAAGGGGGGCATTTTCAAGGGGAATGGTTCCGACAATGGAAGGGAACCTCTTTTACCTTATTTTGTTGGGTACAACCATAAGGTATGGAACAAGAAGGGATCTCAAACTGTCTGGTCGAATGATGGGAATGGAGCAGGAATTAAACAATAATTTTGTAATTTTATTACAATAACCATAAATCTTACTCCTTTATAAATATGACTAATTTCGTAAATACAGCCACAACTGACTTCATGGTTGCCAAAGTACAGAAGTATCACAAAAATATTAGCCTAAGTTTAAAGTATAAAACTATCTTTTAAATACTAGACTTAGTTCTACAGGTCTGAAAAAGATCCCAAGCTTTGGAAAAACTACTAGATATTCCAATTTTGATGCTATTGTTCGAAGACTATAACTAGCACCTTACAGAAAATATGTAAAACTGTGAAGGAGACACATGTATCAAACTAAGAAGATATCAGAATCTGCCAAGTACAAATGGTGCAACAAAACTTGACAACTGAATGATCCCACCACTGGCAAGAAGATCAGCTCTCAAAATATACAAAACTGTGAGCTGATGGAAGGAGATGCTAAATTCATTCTTGATGAAAGGAGATGCTAGAACCATACAAGGGCAAAGAAGCATGCAAGGTTCACGGAATCAAGACTTATTTAGTAGAATAATGTTGAGCTGAATTTCTGACAACTGATCCGCATATTCTTGAGCAAGTATGTCCATCCCTTGTAGAGAACTGCTGACCAATTTTGATGAAAGTAGGACCTAATCTCAAAATACTTTCTTTCAACCACTTGGCAAGTACTTTCCGCCTTTGAACTTTCTTCGCCTCAGTCATACCTCCTGCATAAATGAATTTCAGATATAGATTTGAACAATAACCAGTATTTATAACATGCACAATTTATGATCTAGTAAAGGGAAAGGAAAACATAATTTATTTCCAATAGTCTCCAAAAGTTTTCATGAAAATATCAGCATATCACTCACTATATACAGGGGCAGATCTGTTCAAGGGCAGCATAGGCTGCCTATGCTGGAATTTTATTTTTTTATTTTTTTTATAGGTATAGAGGCAATGGCAGATATGAAAGTTAATAAACTAAGGGGACAGATTAATGGAAGAGTTAAAATTGGAGTAGTCAAACAAAATTCATTCATATTTTAAATACAAGTACATACTCTGTAGTTTTTTATTATGCTTCCGCTTGCTAGTTGCTTCTATCTTCTACATCTCCACCTCCACCTCCACCTCCGCAGCTCCGCCACTACTTTTTCTAAATCTTCGCGACTACGCCACTAGGCCCACTACTTTTTCTACATCTCCACTACGGCATTACCTCTTGCGCATATCAGAGTAATCATACTAAAAGGTTAACTAAATTAGAGCTTTTTTTTGTTTAATAATTTAAATTTTGTAGTTTGTTTGAATTTGTTGTTGGTTGGGAACTTGGGGTTAAACCCAATTCAATTTATTTGATGTATTTGTTATATTTTGGACTTAAGATGTTACTAATTGGGGCTTTTCTGTTTGATAGTTTAAATTGCAACTTTGCAAGGCCAAAAGTGTATTTATGATGACTGGATTGCTTGATCTGTTCCGGTACTGAATTTTTTTGAATATTATTGGTTTAATTTATGTTTGAATTGGATTGAATTGTTTTTAAATATGCATTTGTGTTTGTCTGTATAACGGTTGGAGTTGCTTATCAACATAATTTATTTTTAAAATAAATAAATAAATAGTTGGAATTTTTTTCGCTTTTTAAAGTTGTGGTTATTTTGGACTAGGAATATTTATGACCCCAATATCTGTAAGTTCTGATTGTTTTCCCCCACTGTTGTATCAGTTAGTAATGGCAAGTGAGTCAAGAAATAAGTAAATTAATGTCTTTTTCATTATATAATACATAGTGCTTAATTTTTCTAAACTAGAGCATATAATGTATACAGTATTTATGGTTTATATTATATGGAAAAGGAGCTTAGATATATGTTCAAATCATTCATAGATATCTCTGAATTTAAGAAGAAAAACAAGATTAAAGTTTTTGGTAAGAATATTGGGAGATGACAGGTACAAGTTGGAAAAGAGTTCAAAGGACATATATCCACTGGGACCGTTGATATAAGTTTCTTAATTAGTGTATAGCTACTATAAGTGGTATCCTTATCATGAATAGTCCTTGTTGGGATGTAATTATTTGGGTCTAACCATGGTGCAGCTGTAGCCCAGTCTATTTAATGGTCCGGATCTGATGACCCATATGTATTTATTGTGACAGTGAAAGAATTCTTATTAAAATAGGATTGTGTTTCCTTATTTGGAGGGATAAGGAGTCCTTCTCCTAATTGGATTCAGGTGGATATAGCATCTATAAATACAACAATAAGAAGGGCACAAAAGATACAACTCAAATACACAAACTTGTACTCCCAATATTATTATAGTGGATTACTCTCTCTCCGTGATTTTTTTCCAATTAGGTTTCCACGTAAATCTTGTGTTAATACTTTATATTCCTTTATTTATGCTTATGTGTGAGTATATTTCGTGAGTTTGATTTCACAACCATACAATCAACCGTTGGCGCTATTTTGGCTTGTCCTTTTGGGTGATTTCGTCAGGTGTACAAAATCAGGCGTTAACATTGGCGCCGTCTGTGGGAAACAAGACACTTGTTCTAGTGTCGATTTAAAATCACTGATTCACCAAAGGAGAGAAGTGATTCTTTTTTATTAAATTAAATTAATGTACGTGTGTATATATGTATTATGCCAATAGCAATTGAAGCATGATCGTAATTGATTATTGATACAACTTTACATATTCTCTCTCTTATATTATGCATGTAGTGGTAGTATTCACATGATGCATGTAAAATCTAAACATTAACACTTTGGTCCAGGTGATGATAAATTGGTGTTGAGTCACCGCACTGATAACGAATTCAGCCAGCGCAGAGATAAAAGTTTAAGCTTTTATATCATTGAAGTACTTTAAAGGCAGCTTCAGTTTCATCATCAACCACAGACTGAAGGAAATTAAAGGATTCAATTCTTATACATGTGTCAACGTGTTCATCTGCGAGGGTAAAAATCCTGAGGATAAAAATCTCACAGAGACTTTTTGTATACTCTCTTATTTATAAGTTCCTTATAAATAAGAGACTTGGAGGCAATGTTGGGATGTAATTATTTGGGTCTAGCCATAGTGCAACTCAGTCTATTTAATGATCCGAATCTGGTGATGGCCCATATGTATTTATTGTGACAGTGGGAGAGTCCTTATTAAAATAGGATTGTGTTTCCTTATTTGAAGGGATAAGGAGTCCTTCTCCAAGTTGGATGCGGGTGAAGGTGACTTCTATATATACGGCTACAAGCTAAGGTTTGAGAAAAGGGCACAAGAGATGCAACATAAATATACAACTTGTACTCCCAATATTATTATAGTGGATTACTCCCTCTATCCGTGGTTTTTTCCCAATTGAGTTTCCACGTAAATCTTGTGTTCATACTTTATATCTCTTTATTTATGTTTATGTGAGTGTATTTCGTGAGTTTTGGTTTCACAACAATACAATCAACCGTTAGCGCGATTTTGGCCTGCTGTTTTGGTGATTTCGTCGGGCGTACAAAATCAAGCGTTAACACAATATAATCCAGAAAACTTCCCTACTAAAGAAGCTTGTGTGGATTCTAGAGAACTTTGGGTAATCTACTTAGAGAAAATTGGTCACAAAATTTACAAGCTTTTAGGTAAAACTTAAGTACCTTCTCGTTAATTATATAGGCCAAAATTCTTTGGCCCTTCCTCCTTGACTTAGTGCATGAACCTTAAATGAATGAATTGATATATGAAAAACCTTCCTCCACTTTGAATAGGATTGGAACACGCTGCAGCTACTATAACATTCCTTTGGTGGAGTTTTATGGGCTTCATCGAGAAGAAACCACCCATCATAGATCATGGTATTGACAATATAAAAAAGAATGTCGAGCTCTTCTTTTTTCCTGGGAGGGAGGGAGGGAGGGATCCACTTGGTTATATTAAATATACATTTACACTAAGGAACATGAAAGCAGATGAATTTAAGGGGGTGTTTGATAAAAATTGAATAAATTTGAATTTAAATGAGTTGAATTTGAATATGAATGAAAAAAACTGTTTGATAATTGACATGTCTGAAACATCTGAATGACAAAACTTTATTATTTTACCCCATCTAAAAAAATTCAAAATTGTTGTAAATTTATTTAATATTACTTAATATAATAGTTAATGTTTTTTTAAATTTTTTTTACTTCATTCAACTGCTCGTCCAGCTCAAAAAATCTGACTTAGCCATTCAGCTCGTCTATCTTACCGATTCAGTCATTCAGACCAAAACAAACGCACTGACCTATTCAGCCATTCAGATTCAGTTTCATTCAGCTCTAAACAAACACCCCTAAGTTATACTCAAAACATAGTTTGTTTCTCTTGTAAATTTTAGTTTCATACCAGTGACTAACCACGATAAGAGAACTTTTGATTATCCAACCAAGCTTTGAAGATAAAAGTCAGAACGAATCCCCATATTTCCAAAGTCCTTTGTATAGTTGAATTTGTTTTGAATCTACTCCAACGACCCCCAGTGGTCTGCATAACCATATATTTTTATTGTGAAAGGAAGGTACTTTAGAATTCAAAGGTACACACATATAAGCATTAAATAAAGACCTGAGAATAGGGGCATGGTACTTTATCATTACCGATCCATATTAGTAAAGTTTGTTATAGCATCTAAAAACTGTGCAACCGACTTATTTGTCATTTCCCTCTTGACTAACATCAAGTGCTGGCTAACAACAACAAACCTATTTGCAGTCCCTTGTTCAAACTACAACAGCCTAAATTCTGAGTTTTATTTTTTATTGGATAAGTTAAATCTTTCAGTTTCTCCTGAAATAACTGAACCTCGTTAGTTGAAATATAATTCTCAATTGCACCAATACTTTATCAAATCTGTGATCTATAATAAACTTATAGATACTATGAAACTGGAAAATACATAAATAAGAAACTAATGGACAATCAATTAATCTTGGTTATTTTGAAAATAAGATATTACCATTTGTCTTCTGAAAAAATGAAGATAATCAATATGTTAAATTCACCACTCTCTTGTTAAATTATCCCCAATTCAATTGTCACTAACACAACATGATGACAGAATGACCGGATATCAAGGCAGGTCAACATATATACTACATGCAAAGGAAGTCTGGATTGGAAAGGAGTCATGCATGCAAGGTATCATTACCAGCTTTATATCACACGACAATTTCCCATATTCACACGGCATTTGCAAGATCCGAAGGCGACAAGGAAAAATCAATTGCACGATAATTATGGAATTTTTAGATTCTAGAAAATTAGATTTTTATAATTCTATTGTAATTAGGATTTGTTTTTTTCTTTTAATTAGAATTCTTTTTCAAATTGACTTCTATTAGGGTTATAGTTTATTCCTATTAGGATTTGGATTGTTTTGAGTAGTATAAATAGAGGTCCAAGTTATGTAATCAAAGACATTAGACATTATTTTTTTTTATTCAATATAATTGAGAGTTTATTCTCTACTTTTGGTTCTTTGAAGAATTCCTAAGAAATTAGTAGTTTCTTAGTTTTTTCTTTGAGATTCAATTTGACTTATCATACAACAATTCATAGTTGTGTGTGGCGTCTTCTACCGCATCAATCGTCGATTGTACCGAGATTACCGCTTCAATATAAGCGAGGGGTCAAGGTGTCATTGGTGTCCATTCAACGCAGATTTCCAAACGCGAGCAATTGTACCAAGATTACCGTCTAAAGTATAGACGAGGGGTTAAGGTGTTGCAAGTAATTCACCCAACAACTGTGCTAGAAACGGTCCGGGCGACGATCACCTCACGCAAGCGTGCCGTGGAGTCTATCATTTGGTATCAGAGCTAAGCCTTTATAGCGAGTTACTTATCTTTAATTTTCTGTCAAAATATATATTATAAAAAAAAGAAAAAAAAAAGAAAAAAAAAAGAAGGAAAAAAGAAAAAAATATTCATATTTTCATTATGCTAACCAAACTTGTAGCACACCATCAAATTCCAACGAAGATTTCATACCGTCCCATCATCATCAATTCTGAAACGGAGCTACAATTTACAAATCTGACGCATACAAGAAGAGTACAAGACAATCGATCGGTGATTTTGTGATATTCTAATAGTTACACCATCTATAATTTTGTTTCGTGATAAGTAATTTTGAATTGATTAGTAAAACCAAGAATTTTGCTAGGGAATTCAATAAGAACCTATTAGAGAGAATATTTGAGGTAAAAGGCAAGAGTGTAAGATTATTAGAGGGTAAAAGCCAAATTTGAGCGATACACGAGTGATTCATCATTATTTGAGCGAAACACGTAAGGGAGTGTGCAAGAAAATTTTTTATCTACTAACATTTGTTTTACAGCAAACATGTATGGCTACAGTTATGAAAGTTATTATGGGTCTCGAAGGAATACTTTTCAAGGCAATATTGATACAGAGGCATATCTTAGATGGGAGAGAAAAATGGAGCGAGAATTTGAGTCTCATGATTACTCCGAGAAGAGGAAGGTCAGACGGGCAATTCAAGAGTTCTCCGATCATACAATTATATGGTGGCAGCTTATCAAACAAAAACATGGGGAGCGTCCGTTCGAGACATGGGCAAAATTAAAATCAGCAATGAGAAAGCGGTTTGCTCCAGTACAGCGTGACAAGAGGGAGGAGTATACATCTCAAAGACATGTAGAGCAACCTTCAAGGCAATTTACAATAGACAATAATAGGAGGGTTCGCACACAAGTAAACAAGGAGGATTATTGGATGCAGTTACAATATACTTCTAAGGCGCAAAAGAAACAAGATCAACGGGGGGAAGTGGAAGAAATTATAGAATATGCGGTCCAAGGAGAGTTATTGGGTTCGAGTGTTCAAGATGAAATCCATGATCAAAAGCAAGATGGTGAACATCCGAAAGAAAGTAATCAAGGAGATGAGTTTGTAAAAGAAAATGCATGTGGAAAAGATCGACAAAAAGAAATTGTCCAAAAGGTTGATAATGTAAAAGAAAAAAGTGAAAAGAGTGAGCATAAAGAAGAGAGATAAGAAATATGTGACTATGAAAAAGATAATGAGTTGAAAAGTGAGTTATATTTTGAAAAGCTAAGGACTGTACATTCGTACAAGACGACGCTTTTGAATACTAACACTAATGATTCTTCTTTGTCTAGTTTTGTTTTGTCTCTTGTACAGGTTGTTGATGAAATACCCCGTAATATCATTCCGTACCAATCAGCTGATAGTATTTCCGAGGAGACGACGGAGTTACCAAGGCGGGTTGGAGAGTTGGTGAAAGTGGGTATCGTGAGAGAATACATGAGTTCATGTGTTGATTATGAGATCATAGTATCTAAGGAGGATGAGACAACGAGTTTGTTCGTCGATTTTGAATTGGTTAACAAGTATCGTTATTCTTTTCTTTATATAGATAATATGTTTGATAAATTGCATAGTTCTTATGTTTTATCTACATGTGATAATAATCATGTGATGACAATGCCTAATCAATTTAGCATGAGATATTGTGATAAATGGAAAATTGTTTTAGCATGTAAGTTGTATAGGTGGTTAGTTATTTCTGTTAGATTAACTAATGCATCTAGTGTTTTCATGAGTTATTTAAAACATGTTTTGCATGCTTCCATTGTAAAATTTGTTGTTAGCTATTTTGATGGTAGAATCATTTTTATCATAAACTACGGAGGATATTTGATTTATGTTGAGTTAGTTTATGATCATGATATATATTCTCGTTTTCGATGTGTTTACTTGCATGAAATTAATTCTAGGTTTTGTTATCCAAATATTGACTTAGGGTTTCATGCTAGTCAATATTTACATGAATTCTCGTTAGTTGACAATGGTAATAATCATGTTGTTTCGTTAGAGCAATCTTTATTGCATGCTTTGCTATCATATGGTTTTGATTCAACAAGTGTTTATCATCAAGATCGTTTGAGGGATGAATTATTTGCATGTTTAGTTAGTTCACTTGGGTTAGCTAAGGCATTGCATACTTTCCATGGAATTGTTGAATTATATTTTACATTCTTTTATGGGAAAAATTGTTATTCTCTATTTTGATGATATTCTGATTTTTGTCAATATTTTGGGAAATTCTTTAGCATGTGTTGAGTTTGTTTGTGATCATCGTCGATATGTTATTGAATTTTCAACTTATGATTGTGACCTTTTTATTCCGTTGGTGCTATTATGTGATTTTGATTGTGTTAATGTCAATGGAAGGAGAAAGGTTGGTTGTGTTTTGCAGATTCGTGATAAGATCATATTCATCGAGGGAAACATGGATCGTGCAATTCAATTCGATCAATGCATTGAGAGTTTACAGGGAAATATTTTGACTATTATTTTAGTAGACTATGCATATGATTTTGGTTTATTTAATTTCTTCATGATTAGACAAAAGAAACTTATTGATTTATTTTATTTTGTGTTTAATCCAGGGATTCAGGTGTATGGGATTATGCGACCTCATGAATTTCTAAAGTTGATATTTGACCCAGGATCATTGACATGGTTATGTTTGAAAATGATCGAGATCATAAGATTTCCGTTTGATCCGGGAATTCGCCATTGGGAAAATCGATCACATGAAGAGTTTTTCATTTTGATATTTGATCCAGGAGGAGTTGGAACTTTTCAAATTCTTGCTTGCATTACTGTTATTGCTTATTCATTTTGATTACCAGGTGAGGCTTGTGGTTATGTTTTGTTTGGTGATTCTAACTTTGATTGTTTTGATGTAGGATCAGATTTGTGGACAAATCCTTTTCAAGGGGAGCGGATGCCAGATTTGAGGACAAATCCTTTTGAAGGGGAGGGGAATGATGACAGAATGACCGGATATCAAGGCAAGTCAACATATATACTACATGCAAAGGAAGTCTGGATTGGAAAGGAGTCATGCATGCAAGGTATCATTACCAGCTTTATATCACACGACAATTTCCTCTATTCACACGGCATTTGCAAGATCCGAAGGCGACAAGGAAAAATCAATTGCACGATAATTATGGAATTTTTAGATTCTAGAAAATTAGATTTTTATAATTCTATTGTAATTAGGATTTGTTTTTTTCTTTTAATTAGAATTCTTTTTCAAATTAACTTCTATTAGGGTTATAGTTTATTCCTATTAGGATTTGGATTGTTTTGAGTAGTATAAATAGAGGTCCAAGTTATGTAATCAAAGACATTAGACATTATTTTTTTTTATTCAATATAATTGAGAGTTTATTCTCTACTTTTGGTTCTTTGAAGAATTCCTAAGAAATTAGTAGTTTCTTAGTTTTTTCTTTGAGATTCAATTTGACTTATCATACAACAATTCATAGTTGTGTGTGGCGTCTTCTACCGCATCAATCGTCGATTGTACCGAGATTACCGCTTCAATATAAGCGAGGGGTCAAGGTGTCGTTGGTGTCCATTCAACGCAGATTTCCAAACGCGAGCAATTGTACCAAGATTACCGTCTAAAGTATAGACGAGGGGTTAAGGTGTTGCAAGTAATTCACCCAACAACTGTGCTAGAAACGGTCCGGGCGACGACCACCTCACGCAAGCGTGCCGTGGAGTCTATCACAACAGCTTGACAATAAACCCTTCTCTACTAAACTGATAGCTTTCCAGTGATAATAACAATTAAAAGGGCTGCTAAGAAAGAAGATCCTAATTATGAATATTGTCTATATAACAATTTTTAACTTAACACTGACCATATTAACTTTTCAGAAATTAAAGGTTTGGATCAGTAAACTTACAGCTTCAGCTCACTTCAATTACAGTCTCTCCAGGTTTAGAAGCTCTAATTCGAGACCTAATAGTGAAACTAAGTTTTTTATGACATAATTTAAAGAGAAAATCGGAGTTGTTTTCGACTATTGTAGCTTGTACAAAGGAAAGTGAGTTCAGATAATGAAGTTGAGGTAGAGAGAGAAGATGACACTTGTACTACTGAATTCTCGAAACATAACCCTAGTCCCTAGTTTGCATTGATACGGAAGGAAGAAGGAGTGCGTAATCAATGGTTTAGCTGTATGTGACTGTAGAGTGTAGAAAGAGAAGAGGAAGATTGAAGAAAGAGGGAAAGAAAAATGAGGGTGTGGCGAAAGGGGTTCCACGCAAGTAAAAAGGAGAGGGGTGTTTGGGTTTAAATGGGGGAAAATTGATATCTACACATCACTTTTTCATATTTTTACATGCAAGACTTATATATTAGTAGTAATTAATAAATTTCACACATCTTAATAAGATAGAATCTAT
Source organism: Panax japonicus (assembly GCA_020205505.1). Classification (NCBI taxonomy): domain Eukaryota; kingdom Viridiplantae; phylum Streptophyta; class Magnoliopsida; order Apiales; family Araliaceae; genus Panax; species Panax japonicus. The sequence goes on along the minus strand of CM035097.1, from coordinate 59,500,578 downwards.
TTTGAATTTGAGCATGAAAGTATAAGAACGGTTCAGATTTAGGAGGTGTTTGATAAAAATTGAATGAATCTAAATCTGAATCTGAATGAGTTGAATCTGAATATGAATAAAAAAGTTGTTTGATAATTGACATGTCTGAAACATCTAAATAACAAAATTTTATTATTTTACCTCTTCTGAAAAAATTCAAAATTGTTATAAATTTATTTAATACTACCTCCATTCCAAAATAAGTGACGTTTTGGAAGAAAAAATTTGTTCAAAGTTATCTGTCATTTACAACTTTCTAAGATAATAAATTATTTACTTTCTTATATCACCCTTAACTTCTCTCATTGTCCCAAGAAATTTTCACCCTTAATATTAATAGTTTTCAACTTCCCATAAATGGATAGTGATGGAATTTCACCCAGATTTTAATTATTAAATGATGGTATTAAATGACTTTCTTAATCCATGTGCAAAAATATTAAACGACACTTATTTTGAAATGGAGGGAGTATTACTTAATATATTAATATTTTTTTATAAAAATTTTAATTATTTTACTTCATTCAGCTAAAAAAATCTGACTTAATCATTTAGCTCGTCCATCTTACCGATTCAGACATTCAGACCAAAACAAACGCACTGACCGATTCAGCCATTCAGAATCAACTCTAAACAAACACCCCCTTATTATAATTGTTTTGAACGAGAAAGGGTGGTGGAAGAGATTAAAGGAAAGAGAAAAAATGAAAGTGAGATTGTTAAAAGAGAGAGAGGGAGAAAATTTCATTAGGCCTTGACTTCAGATATTGGTAATTGCTAGTTAACTAATAATCTAATATATAGACACTACGTGTGGAAATAAAAAAAAAGGGGAAATAGTTGGCATAAAATTAAATTTAGTAAATTAACTAATATAGTGTCGATACGCAAGCAGAAAGTGATATCTCCTTAAATAGGAGTGAGAATTCGGTTATAACCGAACCGAATAAGCTATTCGGTTATAATCGAAAACCGAAATAACGCTAATTTTAATATCCGAAGTAAAAACTGAAATTTGTTCTTAACCGAATTACCGAATACCGAATTACCGAATTGTAATTTTGGTAATTCGGGTAAAAATCGAATCAACATACAACTGTTACCTGTTTAGCAAATAGTAAATACTGTTCAACAAAATGCAAATTAAAAGTTTAACAGTGTCCAGACTCCAGTCCAGTGTCCAACAGCAAGCCAGCAAAGTAAAAATTACAGCATCAAGTAGCAACAAGTCAACAATTAACAACCTTACAAGTTACAACCCCAAACACTTTTACAGTATCACTTTTAAAAGACTAACAAGCCAGTAAGCCAACAAGTTATTACAGACAAACTAGTAAGTCATTACAGAATAACAAGCAGTCAAGCACCAGTCTGTTCTTTAACAAAATAACAAGCAGTCAAGCACCACTGCACCAGTCTGTCTAGCAGAGTGACAGTCTACCACAAGCACCATTAGCATCAGCGATTCAGCATCAACAAGACAACAAGCTTCAGTCTGGCAGTGGCAGTCTCCCAAAGTCCCAAGCACCTTTAACTGCACAATGTCAATAATAATTCATTAGTTCTTGTCATAAAGAACTAAAAACTGGAGAAGAAACCAAGTATGTCATCAATTCAACGGCTTGAAAAGAACATTGAGCACAAAATGGAGAAGAAACCATTGATATTACTATAATATTCTGTTGGAACAAAATAATCTATGTGTTATTACTGTGAGGCTACAACAGTGCAAGAATTAATGAGAAAATGCTTAAAATGGACAGAATTTAATTACTCATGAAAACTGTTGTTGAACATCACTGTAATTAAAAATTCAAAACTATAATCAAAATGCTTAAAAGTTGTCAAGTTTGAGAAGATAAAAATAAAACAGAGTCGGCGACGACGAGAGGGTCAAGACGACAGTCAGTGAGGGTTCGTCGAGATAGAGACGACAGTCAGTTAGGGTTCGGCGAGGTAGAGACGGCAACTCGGCGAGGCAGAGAGTCAGTGAGGGACGGAGGGTCGAGACGACAGTCAGACGTCAGTGAGGGTTCGTCGAGATGAGAGGGTCGAGACGAGAGTCGATCGAGAGAGTGACCGAGTCGGAGTGAGGAATCGAGAATGAAAGTCTTTGAGATCTCAGATCTGGGCGACTGGCAACTGACGAGCGGGTAAGGGTTAGGGGGCTTAGGGCAAAATAGGATTGGGGGAAAACTCAAAAAAACAAAATAGGGGAGTGATTAAGAAATATTGATACTGGTCTCTGAATCTGATAGTCGAAGTGTAAAGTGTTAATAGATAATATGATTAATAATTATTTTTTTAAAATATTCAAATTCGGTTATTCGGATACTCGAATAATCTATTTTTTGAAAACCGAAACTGAATACTGAATAGTAATTCGGATATAACCGAAATTTCAAAAAAAAAACGAAAACCGAAATAATTCAGTTAAAATGATTCGGTTCGGTTCGGTAGTTCGATTTTATCCGATTTTTGCTCACTCCTATCCCTAAATATCAGTTATATATTAGTAATTGACCAAATTATTATGAAATTAACTTAATGTCAATTCAAAAAGTGACATGGCAATATCGGTTTCCTTAAATTGGCTGTTTCTGGTTTGATTCCTGGGGATTGTCCAGAGCGTGAAACATGTTATGCCAATCTACTCACTACCAGATGGATTTTCTTTTTCTTTTTCTTTTGATGGTGGAAAATTTTTGGACCGTTTATTTATTTTTAGACTTCCGTTTAAAAAATAAACAATAACTACGGAATTTAACAATTAAAATCTTATTTATTTTCAAAAAAAAAATTGAAACTTCTTTGGTTTTCCTCTTGGATTTTTAATTTTTCAAAATAAATTTCAATTTTTAATTTTTGAAATAAATTAAATTTTAAAATTTTAATGAATTAAAATTCTTTTAAAATTTTAACGGTGAAAATATTTTTTATGATTTTAACTTTTTGTAAAATTGATGTTAATATCGTCTACCATCTTAATTTCACTGGGTTGAAACTAAAAAATAAATTGAATATAAATGTGGTATATATATTATATTATATTATGTGATTAAATAATTATAAGTATTAGGTCCCACTCATATGGTCAAACACCAATTAAAATAGTAATAATAATAATAATTAAATAAATATTGATATGCCTTTTACAAAAGAAATTGATTTTATTTATTTATATGCTACGTAAGGCCAAATTATTTCAATTACTATTATTACTTTTTTCTACGTCTGAAAAAAGATTAATGACCATATAGGAAAAAAATTATTCATTGACTTCAATTGTCAAATTGACCATTTCTCAAATTAATATATCGTATTATTATTTTAAATATATACAAAAAGCCTATAAAAATTACAAATTACATACAATTTTGTAATAATCTCAATATTTATATTTTTTAAAAGCCTAAATATGTATATATGTTTAACTCTTAATTTTAAAACCAATGAATTTGACTATAAAAATTCCGTGACAAGAGGGAGTATAATTTTTTGGCAAAATTGATATTTTTAATCAAATAAATTAATTGAACAACTCAACACGTGACATGAAAGAGAAACAAAAAGCAAAGAAATGGCACGTGGAGTTTGTCACACCATAGCGCACGCTTGCTTGCTTGCTTTAAAGTTTAATAAAGTCATTCTTCAATTAGGAGAAAAGCTCCTCGCCTTTTTTTCACAAATTTGGGGTTGTGGGACTCATCCCCAAACAGATGTGCTGCCATTAAAACGATAAAATGAGCAAACAGATCGGGTTCGATTTGTAATAGTTCGATTAAAAGTTCGATTCGAGCTTAACTTAAAATATAAATGAGTTAAATATGAATAAGTTTTAAAGTTTGATAATTTACTCGAACCTTCTCAAATTGTAATTTTCTATTGATACTCGGAGCGTATTTGTTCGAAAAATCCAAAGTGCTCGGACTCGATTCGATATTGTGCTCGACTCGGTAGTTAAACGAACTCAATCAAATATTATTTTATACTCGATAAATTTTATAAATTAAATCTGAGTAAGTCAATATTCAGTTCAACTCGATTCATTTACATTTACACTCTTAACTATAATAGGACGGACCAACGTTGATTATTATCACTACTTCAATCTTCCATCCTTTTTAATCTCTTTCTTTTAATTTTATTTTTAATATTCCCCTATCGATCTTGAGATATGAGTTTACATATACTTCCATAGTATAATCTTTAAATTTATTTTTTTTTAATTTTATTTTGTGAGTTTTTTTTTTGCATTTAGTGGAAATTAATTAATTTTTTATATTATAATATTGATGATATACTTAATTATGAAATATATTATATTTCCCCAAAAGTGGAGCTTTCAAACATAAAATAAAATATACTACCTCTGTAGTAAAATTAAATGTACAATTTAACTTTTGAGGTCAAATAACAATATATTAAACTTCAAAATTATCTTGAATACTTAGTTGGACATGATATTAAATAATCTCATTTTCAAGTCATTTTATTATCACGGGACTAATTGTAATACCCGGTAAAAATAAAATATAATAATAATAAATAAAATAATTATATAATATTTAAATCAATATTTTAATTGGGCTTTCTTATGTTTGGGTCAAATTGTATTAAATTTGTGTGAACTATAATAAGTATATGATTACATTAATTTGAGCTTTTATACTAATTGGGTCTATTTTGTATTTGGGTAATATTAAAATCCTATTCAAATTAGAAGAGTGAATAAGATATGTTAATAAATAAATATAAAACCTACATATATTTCATCACGTCTGATAAGAATTGTGGAGAGGAACGGTGCAATGAGGCGGAACTATCAAGATCTACGATTAGCAATTGACTTTTTATCATAACTGTAAGTCTATCTAGAGTATAACAATTAGTGTTAATATATTCATATGTCTATCTATCTATCTATCTATCTATCCATCTATATATGTGGGTGTTAACAACTTCATATTTGCACGAAGTTAGTAATATTTTAATGGAATAAATTTTACTGTTATTGATCGTACATACACTTGATTGATTTGGCCATAGGATGGATTATATACGTGTATAATATTGAAAGCATGTGTGGCTTTTTTTTTATTTTTGTTTTAGTTGGCTTTGTCTTGAAAATGAGGGCATTAGATTTATTTATATATATGTATATAAAGAGAGTTCATTAAATAGGCTAACAATCATAAATTGAGAAAAGGTCTGCAATCATGAAGTTATTGTTTTTTTTTGTTTTTTTTTATTTTAGTATATAATAATATTATATTTACATTCTATTAATTAAGATCTTTTTAAAAAAAAGTGATGATTAAAGGATTATTTATAATTTAATTCGGGTTTATTTTATAAATTAATATAATTGGAGAAATTAATTTCATATTAATATAAATTATAATTAGTAAGTAACTTATAGTTGTATTATTTTTATTTTATTAGTTCGAACGGGGGGAATTTAAAGAGTTATTTTTGTAATACAAATTTTGGAGTATTAATAATTGATAAAAGGCGATGATTAAAGGCATATTAAATAGATTATAAATTATTTTGGAATTATTAGTTGGGATTATTTTTAATTTGAGGTGAATATGTTTAGGTATGAATAACGTTTCGTATTTGATATCGTTGGCATTTGAGGGTAAGATTTGGTGGAGTGTGCTATAAATGGTTTGGAAGTATCAGGTACGGATTCCGTACTTTTTCAGCGATACTTTTGTTAAATTTGATTTATTCGTTTTGTTCCTCGTTTCAAATTCTGTTATTATTTCACATAATTATTTCTTGTGAAATTCATATATTTGTTTCATTTTGGAGTTGACACACTGGACTCGTATTTGTACTCTTTGAATTAGGATATCATGTCTAGTATTTATTTTTGATAATTGTAGAGCGGTACATGTTGTTACCTTCTTTTTGAGACCTTGTGATTATAATTTGATTTGGTTCAACATGTACATATAGAACCTTTTTGTTGGTATTATGTCGCATGTGTTGTGACATGGTATTTTGTTAGAATATACCGTAGGGTATACCTGAGCTATAACCACCTGTGGGGGTACCACAGGCATGTCGTCTTGGCACGAGAGACATGACACCTTCCGTGGCGGTGTGATTAGTCCACGGCGTCTCCATTTTGGGCTTCGGAATAAATGGGCCATTTGGTGTTTTGTTGTGGGAGGCGTATGGGTTAACCCTAGTTTTCTGTTCTGCGGATTGGTGATGTTGTGTCAAACACACCTATCCGATTTGCATACATTTGGATTCGCGGTCTAATGTGTGATTGCCTGTGTGGCATTATATATTTTGACTTGCCTGTGTGGCATTGTTTTGATGTGCCTGTGTGGCATTATTTTGGTTGCCTATGTGGCATCATTTGACTTGCCTGTGTGGCATTAGTTTGACTTGCCTGTGTGGCAAGGTATATTTCTGAGCTCATTCGGTATGAAATAACTCCAGCCGTTTGTTTCAGCCTATTATTTTATTGAATTAGTTTTGTTGGTTTTTGTTCAGTTCAAGTCATTGAGTTAGTTACTTCAGTTTGCTATTTCTTTATTCTTTTATTGGTTTCATCAATTATGTTGATTCATATATATTCCATTCAGATCCTTGGATATTATATCTTCGCTCGCACTTGCACTTGAGGCTTGTTCAGTAATTTGTCTCAACTGTTTTCGTATATCAGTTGTATATCTTTTGTATATCTGTATCCGTACTGGGCAATTGGCTCATGCTGTGTTTTTCTTCCGGCAGGTTTGCAGGGGTGATTCAGGGCTAGTGTGATGAGAGTTTTGCCTTTGACCAGTTAGGTTGATTCAAATTTTAAGTTTTGATTATTTTGACTCTAGTTGTAGAATTATAATTAGTACTTTATTGGTGGATATCATTATTACATATGTTGAAGTTATTAGTGCTCAGTTTACTATTTTGAGGTTTGTTGTGCTTTGTGCGTGACCTCCCTTTCCTTTTCGGGAAGGGGGTGTTACAGAGATGGTATCAAAGCTTAGGTTCTTTCTTGTAGAAAACCTATTTAGGTTTGACCTGTGAGTTGTGGGTAGACCATTGGGTAGACGTATGAGTTTGATTCGATTTTGTTCTTTGTTTGGTTGGTCTCTATTTTGATCCACTTTCGATTTCTTTTCGATTTGTAGTTGATTTGAGGAAAGTAGAATAATATGTTAAAGTGATTGAGTAATGATATTAGTTAAGAATTGTGATTTAATTATTGAGGTGAATAAAATTATACTTTGTACAGATAAGAAGTGATCTTATATGAGATATGATTATGATGTAAGTATTTGAATCGACGAGTATTTGATTTTAGGAAATCAATTGTCAGAGTTATATTTTTTTTGTGACAATTACTATGATCGTTGAATTGAGGATTAATTTGAGTTAAGTTTTGATTTATGTTAAGCTTGTGTATAATTTGAGGTTTATGTATTGATGACATACTATGATAAAAAGAAAATTATTAAGTATAGAGGATTTCTTGTAATTTGAGTTGTTGATATTCGAGGTAATTAGATTAATCTTTTGGAGTTAATGATTAATTTTGTGGTTATTTTCTAAGTAGGATATTGGAGTTATGTCCTATGAAGTGTCTTTGTAATAGTATGGGGGGACATTTAAATTTATTGGATTATGATTTACAATAAGGGATGATTGATTTATTATATGAGTAGAAAGTAAGTGATGAAATTCAATTGATTTTGAGAGATCTTGAATAGTTATAGTTCGCTTATGCAGATGATAGAATATGTGACTTGGAGTTTGATATGGTGATGAAGAGATCTTAGTAGTAGTATATTTTTTGTGTAATAATATGTGAGAACTAATTTGATTTGAGGTTATGATATTTTGAAACTCTTAAGGACTTAAGAGAGTGGTGATAAAGAGATATTAGTAGTATATTCTTTGGTATAATATTATTTGAGGAATAGTTCAAATTGAGGATGAGATATTTTGAAGCTCATGAGGACTTGGGGAGAGTTGGTAATATAGTTAGCACAGTTGTTTTGTTTATCTGATGTCTTTAGAGTTTTGTATGAAATTATGTAAAATTAAATAAAAATAATTTGTTATATCTTTGTCATGTGTGGAATATAAACGTTTTACGAATTAGAGATAATTTTAAATATTTTGGGTATTCGAATCGTTTTTAGATGAAGAATTTTTTTTTGTGATTTCGAATTATGTTCCGAAGAGTACGTTTACAAGAATTAAACTCAAAGATATTAGCGACGGCCGCACCAATGGTGGATCATGTGATCTAATTTGATGCAACACGAACAACCTTACCAAGGCTGACACGGTAGCTGACGAATCGTTTACAAGTACACTAATAATTACGTGGACCGATAACTTATTCGCGTTGATCGTTACAAATGGAGACGCTACGTCGTAACTAAATTTTTTTTGTAGCTTATTTGAATTCCGAGGACGGAATTATTTTTAAGGGGTGAAAAATGTAATAACCCATATTTTTTTTAAATTAAATATTAATTGATTTTTTTTATTTTATACAATTGTGTTTAAATTGGAAAAGGTAAATGATTTTGTTTCCCTCTTTTCTTCCTTGTTTTGTTTGGAAAATTAAATTCTTTTAGTAGATAATTAGATAACTGATTAGATGGAAATTGAGGAAGATAATTTCTTTTGTTAAAGTCTCGTGGTAAAATCATTCGGAGCGGGAAGCTACTTGGGAGATAGAGGAGTCTATTCGAGCGAAGAATCCGCATCTTTTGATAATTACGTACGTTCATTCTTTTGATTCCGGGGACGGAATCCTTTTTAAGGGGTAGGTAATGTAATACCCGGTAAAAATAAAATATAATAATAATAAATAAAATAATTATATAATATTTAAATCAATATTTTAATTGGGCTTTCTTATGTTTGGGTCAAATTGTATTAAATTTGTGTGAACTATAATAAGTATATGATTACATTAATTTGAGCTTTTATACTAATTAGGTCTATTTTGTATTTGGGTAATATTAAAATCCTATTCAAATTAGAAGAGTGAATAAGATATGTTAATAAATAAATATAAAACCTACATATATTTCATCACGTCTGATAAGAATTGTGGAGAGGAACGGTGCAATGAGGCGGAACTATCAAGACCTACGATTAGCAATTGACTTTTTATCATAACTGTAAGTCTATCTAGAGTATAACAATTAGTGTTAATATATTCATATGTCTATCTATCTATCTATCTATCCATCTATATATGTGGGTGTTAACAACTTCATATTTGCACGAAGTTAGTAATATTTTAATGGAATAAATTTTACTGTTATTGATCGTACATACACTTGATTGATTTGGCCATAGGATGGATTATATACGTGTATAATATTGAAAGCATGTGTGGCTTTTTTTTTATTTTTGTTTTAGTTGGCTTTGTCTTGAAAATGAGGGCATTAGATTTATTTATATATATGTATATAAAGAGAGTTCATTAAATAGGCTAACAATCATAAATTGAGAAAAGGTCTGCAATCATGAAGTTATTGTTTTTTTTTGTTTTTTTTTATTTTAGTATATAATAATATTATATTTACATTCTATTAATTAAGATCTTTTTAAAAAAAAGTGATGATTAAAGGATTATTTATAATTTAATTCGGGTTTATTTTATAAATTAATATAATTGGAGAAATTAATTTCATATTAATATAAATTATAATTAGTAAGTAACTTATAGTTGTATTATTTTTATTTTATTAGTTCGAACGGGGGGAATTTAAAGAGTTATTTTTGTAATACAAATTTTGGAGTATTAATAATTGATAAAAGGCGATGATTAAAGGCATATTAAATAGATTATAAATTATTTTGGAATTATTAGTTGGGATTATTTTTAATTTGAGGTGAATATGTTTAGGTATGAATAACGTTTCGTATTTGATATCGTTGGCATTTGAGGGTAAGATTTGGTGGAGTGTGCTATAAATGGTTTGGAAGTATCAGGTACGGATTCCGTACTTTTTCAGCGATACTTTTGTTAAATTTGATTTATTCGTTTTGTTCCTCGTTTCAAATTCTGTTATTATTTCACATAATTATTTCTTGTGAAATTCATATATTTGTTTCATTTTGGAGTTGACACACTGGACTCGTATTTGTACTCTTTGAATTAGGATATCATGTCTAGTATTTATTTTTGATAATTGTAGAGCGGTACATGTTGTTACCTTCTTTTTGAGACCTTGTGATTATAATTTGATTTGGTTCAACATGTACATATAGAACCTTTTTGTTGGTATTATGTCGCATGTGTTGTGACATGGTATTTTGTTAGAATATACCGTAGGGTATACCTGAGCTATAACCACCTGTGGGGGTACCACAGGCATGTCGTCTTGGCACGAGAGACATGACACCTTCCGTGGCGGTGTGATTAGTCCACGGCGTCTCCATTTTGGGCTTCGGAATAAATGGGCCATTTGGTGTTTTGTTGTGGGAGGCGTATGGGTTAACCCTAGTTTTCTGTTCTGCGGATTGGTGATGTTGTGTCAAACACACCTATCCGATTTGCATACATTTGGATTCGCGGTCTAATGTGTGATTGCCTGTGTGGCATTATATATTTTGACTTGCCTGTGTGGCATTGTTTTGATGTGCCTGTGTGGCATTATTTTGGTTGCCTATGTGGCATCATTTGACTTGCCTGTGTGGCATTAGTTTGACTTGCCTGTGTGGCAAGGTATATTTCTGAGCTCATTCGGTATGAAATAACTCCAGCCGTTTGTTTCAGCCTATTATTTTATTGAATTAGTTTTGTTGGTTTTTGTTCAGTTCAAGTCATTGAGTTAGTTACTTCAGTTTGCTATTTCTTTATTCTTTTATTGGTTTCATCAATTATGTTGATTCATATATATTCCATTCAGATCCTTGGATATTATATCTTCGCTCGCACTTGCACTTGAGGCTTGTTCAGTAATTTGTCTCAACTGTTTTCGTATATCAGTTGTATATCTTTTGTATATCTGTATCCGTACTGGGCAATTGGCTCATGCTGTGTTTTTCTTCCGGCAGGTTTGCAGGGGTGATTCAGGGCTAGTGTGATGAGAGTTTTGCCTTTGACCAGTTAGGTTGATTCAAATTTTAAGTTTTGATTATTTTGACTCTAGTTGTAGAATTATAATTAGTACTTTATTGGTGGATATCATTATTACATATGTTGAAGTTATTAGTGCTCAGTTTACTATTTTGAGGTTTGTTGTGCTTTGTGCGTGACCTCCCTTTCCTTTTCGGGAAGGGGGTGTTACAGAGATGGTATCAAAGCTTAGGTTCTTTCTTGTAGAAAACCTATTTAGGTTTGACCTGTGAGTTGTGGGTAGACCATTGGGTAGACGTATGAGTTTGATTCGATTTTGTTCTTTGTTTGGTTGGTCTCTATTTTGATCCACTTTCGATTTCTTTTCGATTTGTAGTTGATTTGAGGAAAGTAGAATAATATGTTAAAGTGATTGAGTAATGATATTAGTTAAGAATTGTGATTTAATTATTGAGGTGAATAAAATTATACTTTGTACAGATAAGAAGTGATCTTATATGAGATATGATTATGATGTAAGTATTTGAATCGACGAGTATTTGATTTTAGGAAATCAATTGTCAGAGTTATATTTTTTTTGTGACAATTACTATGATCGTTGAATTGAGGATTAATTTGAGTTAAGTTTTGATTTATGTTAAGCTTGTGTATAATTTGAGGTTTATGTATTGATGACATACTATGATAAAAAGAAAATTATTAAGTATAGAGGATTTCTTGTAATTTGAGTTGTTGATATTCGAGGTAATTAGATTAATCTTTTGGAGTTAATGATTAATTTTGTGGTTATTTTCTAAGTAGGATATTGGAGTTATGTCCTATGAAGTGTCTTTGTAATAGTATGGGGGGACATTTAAATTTATTGGATTATGATTTACAATAAGGGATGATTGATTTATTATATGAGTAGAAAGTAAGTGATGAAATTCAATTGATTTTGAGAGATCTTGAATAGTTATAGTTCGCTTATGCAGATGATAGAATATGTGACTTGGAGTTTGATATGGTGATGAAGAGATCTTAGTAGTAGTATATTTTTTGTGTAATAATATGTGAGAACTAATTTGATTTGAGGTTATGATATTTTGAAACTCTTAAGGACTTAAGAGAGTGGTGATAAAGAGATATTAGTAGTATATTCTTTGGTATAATATTATTTGAGGAATAGTTCAAATTGAGGATGAGATATTTTGAAGCTCATGAGGACTTGGGGAGAGTTGGTAATATAGTTAGCACAGTTGTTTTGTTTATCTGATGTCTTTAGAGTTTTGTATGAAATTATGTAAAATTAAATAAAAATAATTTGTTATATCTTTGTCATGTGTGGAATATAAACGTTTTACGAATTAGAGATAATTTTAAATATTTTGGGTATTCGAATCGTTTTTAGATGAAGAATTTTTTTTTGTGATTTCGAATTATGTTCCGAAGAGTACGTTTACAAGAATTAAACTCAAAGATATTAGCGACGGCCGCACCAATGGTGGAGCATGTGATCTAATTTGATGCAACACGAACAACCTTACCAAGGCTGACACGGTAGCTGACGAATCGTTTACAAGTACACTAATAATTACGTGGACCGATAACTTATTCGCGTTGATCGTTACAAATGGAGACGCTACGTCGTAACTAAATTTTTTTTGTAGCTTATTTGAATTCCGAGGACGGAATTATTTTTAAGGGGTGAAAAATGTAATAACCCATATTTTTTTTAAATTAAATATTAATTGATTTTTTTTATTTTATACAATTGTGTTTAAATTGGAAAAGGATAAATGATTTTGTTTCCCTCTTTTCTTCCTTGTTTTGTTTGAAAATTAAATTCTTTTAGTAGATAATTAGATAACTGATTAGATGGAAATTGAGGAAGATAATTTCTTTTGTTAAAGTCTCGTGGTAAAATCATTCGGAGCGGGAAGCTACTTGGGAGATAGAGGAGTCTATTCGAGCGAAGAATCCGCATCTTTTGATAATTACGTACGTTCATTCTTTTGATTCCGGGGACGGAATCCTTTTTAAGGGGTAGGTAATGTAATACCCGGTAAAAATAAAATATAATAATAATAAATAAAATAATTATATAATATTTAAATCAATATTTTAATTGGGCTTTCTTATGTTTGGGTCAAATTGTATTAAATTTGTGTGAACTATAATAAGTATATGATTACATTAATTTGAGCTTTTATACTAATTAGGTCTATTTTGTATTTGGGTAATATTAAAATCCTATTCAAATTAGAAGAGTGAATAAGATATGTTAATAAATAAATATAAAACCTACATATATTTCATCACGTCTGATAAGAATTGTGGAGAGGAACGGTGCAATGAGGCGGAACTATCAAGACCTACGATTAGCAATTGACTTTTTATCATAACTGTAAGTCTATCTAGAGTATAACAATTAGTGTTAATATATTCATATGTCTATCTATCTATCTATCTATCTATCCATCTATATATGTGGGTGTTAACAACTTCATATTTGCACGAAGTTAGTAATATTTTAATGGAATAAATTTTACTGTTATTGATCGTACATACACTTGATTGATTTGGCCATAGGATGGATTATATACGTGTATAATATTGAAAGCATGTGTGGCTTTTTTATTATTTTTGTTTTAGTTGGCTTTGTCTTGAAAATGAGGGCATTAGATTTATTTATATATATGTATATAAAGAGAGTTCATTAAATAGGCTAACAATCATAAATTGAGAAAAGGTCTGCAATCATGAAGTTATTGTTTTTTTTTGTTTTTTTTTATTTTAGTATATAATAATATTATATTTACATTCTATTAATTAAGATCTTTTTAAAAAAAAGTGATGATTAAAGGATTATTTATAATTTAATTCGGGTTTATTTTATAAATTAATATAATTGGAGAAATTAATTTCATATTAATATAAATTATAATTAGTAAGTAACTTATAGTTGTATTATTTTTATTTTATTAGTTCGAACGGGGGGAATTTAAAGAGTTATTTTTGTAATACAAATTTTGGAGTATTAATAATTGATAAAAGGCGATGATTAAAGGCATATTAAATAGATTATAAATTATTTTGGAATTATTAGTTGGGATTATTTTTAATTTGAGGTGAATATGTTTAGGTATGAATAACGTTTCGTATTTGATATCGTTGGCATTTGAGGGTAAGATTTGGTGGAGTGTGCTATAAATGGTTTGGAAGTATCAGGTACGGATTCCGTACTTTTTCAGCGATACTTTTGTTAAATTTGATTTATTCGTTTTGTTCCTCGTTTCAAATTCTGTTATTATTTCACATAATTATTTCTTGTGAAATTCATATATTTGTTTCATTTTGGAGTTGACACACTGGACTCGTATTTGTACTCTTTGAATTAGGATATCATGTCTAGTATTTATTTTTGATAATTGTAGAGCGGTACATGTTGTTACCTTCTTTTTGAGACCTTGTGATTATAATTTGATTTGGTTCAACATGTACATATAGAACCTTTTTGTTGGTATTATGTCGCATGTGTTGTGACATGGTATTTTGTTAGAATATACCGTAGGGTATACCTGAGCTATAACCACCTGTGGGGGTACCACAGGCATGTCGTCTTGGCACGAGAGACATGACACCTTCCGTGGCGGTGTGATTAGTCCACGGCGTCTCCATTTTGGGCTTCGGAATAAATGGGCCATTTGGTGTTTTGTTGTGGGAGGCGTATGGGTTAACCCTAGTTTTCTGTTCTGCGGATTGGTGATGTTGTGTCAAACACACCTATCCGATTTGCATACATTTGGATTCGCGGTCTAATGTGTGATTGCCTGTGTGGCATTATATATTTTGACTTGCCTGTGTGGCATTGTTTTGATGTGCCTGTGTGGCATTATTTTGGTTGCCTATGTGGCATCATTTGACTTGCCTGTGTGGCATTAGTTTGACTTGCCTGTGTGGCAAGGTATATTTCTGAGCTCATTCGGTATGAAATAACTCCAGCCGTTTGTTTCAGCCTATTATTTTATTGAATTAGTTTTGTTGGTTTTTGTTCAGTTCAAGTCATTGAGTTAGTTACTTCAGTTTGCTATTTCTTTATTCTTTTATTGGTTTCATCAATTATGTTGATTCATATATATTCCATTCAGATCCTTGGATATTATATCTTCGCTCGCACTTGCACTTGAGGCTTGTTCAGTAATTTGTCTCAACTGTTTTCGTATATCAGTTGTATATCTTTTGTATATCTGTATCCGTACTGGGCAATTGGCTCATGCTGTGTTTTTCTTCCGGCAGGTTTGCAGGGGTGATTCAGGGCTAGTGTGATGAGAGTTTTGCCTTTGACCAGTTAGGTTGATTCAAATTTTAAGTTTTGATTATTTTGACTCTAGTTGTAGAATTATAATTAGTACTTTATTGGTGGATATCATTATTACATATGTTGAAGTTATTAGTGCTCAGTTTACTATTTTGAGGTTTGTTGTGCTTTGTGCGTGACCTCCCTTTCCTTTTCGGGAAGGGGGTGTTACAGAGATGGTATCAAAGCTTAGGTTCTTTCTTGTAGAAAACCTATTTAGGTTTGACCTGTGAGTTGTGGGTAGACCATTGGGTAGACGTATGAGTTTGATTCGATTTTGTTCTTTGTTTGGTTGGTCTCTATTTTGATCCACTTTCGATTTCTTTTCGATTTGTAGTTGATTTGAGGAAAGTAGAATAATATGTTAAAGTGATTGAGTAATGATATTAGTTAAGAATTGTGATTTAATTATTGAGGTGAATAAAATTATACTTTGTACAGATAAGAAGTGATCTTATATGAGATATGATTATGATGTAAGTATTTGAATCGACGAGTATTTGATTTTAGGAAATCAATTGTCAGAGTTATATTTTTTTTGTGACAATTACTATGATCGTTGAATTGAGGATTAATTTGAGTTAAGTTTTGATTTATGTTAAGCTTGTGTATAATTTGAGGTTTATGTATTGATGACATACTATGATAAAAAGAAAATTATTAAGTATAGAGGATTTCTTGTAATTTGAGTTGTTGATATTCGAGGTAATTAGATTAATCTTTTGGAGTTAATGATTAATTTTGTGGTTATTTTCTAAGTAGGATATTGGAGTTATGTCCTATGAAGTGTCTTTGTAATAGTATGGGGGGACATTTAAATTTATTGGATTATGATTTACAATAAGGGATGATTGATTTATTATATGAGTAGAAAGTAAGTGATGAAATTCAATTGATTTTGAGAGATCTTGAATAGTTATAGTTCGCTTATGCAGATGATAGAATATGTGACTTGGAGTTTGATATGGTGATGAAGAGATCTTAGTAGTAGTATATTTTTTGTGTAATAATATGTGAGAACTAATTTGATTTGAGGTTATGATATTTTGAAACTCTTAAGGACTTAAGAGAGTGGTGATAAAGAGATATTAGTAGTATATTCTTTGGTATAATATTATTTGAGGAATAGTTCAAATTGAGGATGAGATATTTTGAAGCTCATGAGGACTTGGGGAGAGTTGGTAATATAGTTAGCACAGTTGTTTTGTTTATCTGATGTCTTTAGAGTTTTGTATGAAATTATGTAAAATTAAATAAAAATAATTTGTTATATCTTTGTCATGTGTGGAATATAAACGTTTTACGAATTAGAGATAATTTTAAATATTTTGGGTATTCGAATCGTTTTTAGATGAAGAATTTTTTTTTGTGATTTCGAATTATGTTCCGAAGAGTACGTTTACAAGAATTAAACTCAAAGATATTAGCGACGGCCGCACCAATGGTGGAGCATGTGATCTAATTTGATGCAACACGAACAACCTTACCAAGGCTGACACGGTAGCTGACGAATCGTTTACAAGTACACTAATAATTACGTGGACCGATAACTTATTCGCGTTGATCGTTACAAATGGAGACGCTACGTCGTAACTAAATTTTTTTTGTAGCTTATTTGAATTCCGAGGACGGAATTATTTTTAAGGGGTGAAAAATGTAATAACCCATATTTTTTTTAAATTAAATATTAATTGATTTTTTTTATTTTATACAATTGTGTTTAAATTGGAAAAGATAAATGATTTTGTTTCCCTCTTTTCTTCCTTGTTTTGTTTGAAAAATTAAATTCTTTTAGTAGATAATTAGATAACTGATTAGATGGAAATTGAGGAAGATAATTTCTTTTGTTAAAGTCTCGTGGTAAAATCATTCGGAGCGGGAAGCTACTTGGGAGATAGAGGAGTCTATTCGAGCGAAGAATCCGCATCTTTTGATAATTACGTACGTTCATTCTTTTGATTCCGGGGACGGAATCCTTTTTAAGGGGTAGGTAATGTAATACCCGGTAAAAATAAAATATAATAATAATAAATAAAATAATTATATAATATTTAAATCAATATTTTAATTGGGCTTTCTTATGTTTGGGTCAAATTGTATTAAATTTGTGTGAACTATAATAAGTATATGATTACATTAATTTGAGCTTTTATACTAATTAGGTCTATTTTGTATTTGGGTAATATTAAAATCCTATTCAAATTAGAAGAGTGAATAAGATATGTTAATAAATAAATATAAAACCTACATATATTTCATCACGTCTGATAAGAATTGTGGAGAGGAACGGTGCAATGAGGCGGAACTATCAAGACCTACGATTAGCAATTGACTTTTTATCATAACTGTAAGTCTATCTAGAGTATAACAATTAGTGTTAATATATTCATATGTCTATCTATCTATCTATCTATCTATCCATCTATATATGTGGGTGTTAACAACTTCATATTTGCACGAAGTTAGTAATATTTTAATGGAATAAATTTTACTGTTATTGATCGTACATACACTTGATTGATTTGGCCATAGGATGGATTATATACGTGTATAATATTGAAAGCATGTGTGGCTTTTTTATTATTTTTGTTTTAGTTGGCTTTGTCTTGAAAATGAGGGCATTAGATTTATTTATATATATGTATATAAAGAGAGTTCATTAAATAGGCTAACAATCATAAATTGAGAAAAGGTCTGCAATCATGAAGTTATTGTTTTTTTTTGTTTTTTTTTTATTTTAGTATATAATAATATTATATTTACATTCTATTAATTAAGATCTTTTTAAAAAAAAGTGATGATTAAAGGATTATTTATAATTTAATTCGGGTTTATTTTATAAATTAATATAATTGGAGAAATTAATTTCATATTAATATAAATTATAATTAGTAAGTAACTTATAGTTGTATTATTTTATTTTATTAGTTCGAACGGGGGGAATTTAAAGAGTTATTTTTGTAATACAAATTTTGGAGTATTAATAATTGATAAAAGGCGATGATTAAAGGCATATTAAATAGATTATAAATTATTTTGGAATTATTAGTTGGGATTATTTTTAATTTGAGGTGAATATGTTTAGGTATGAATAACGTTTCGTATTTGATATCGTTGGCATTTGAGGGTAAGATTTGGTGGAGTGTGCTATAAATGGTTTGGAAGTATCAGGTACGGATTCCGTACTTTTTCAGCGATACTTTTGTTAAATTTGATTTATTCGTTTTGTTCCTCGTTTCAAATTCTGTTATTATTTCACATAATTATTTCTTGTGAAATTCATATATTTGTTTCATTTTGGAGTTGACACACTGGACTCGTATTTGTACTCTTTGAATTAGGATATCATGTCTAGTATTTATTTTTGATAATTGTAGAGCGGTACATGTTGTTACCTTCTTTTTGAGACCTTGTGATTATAATTTGATTTGGTTCAACATGTACATATAGAACCTTTTTGTTGGTATTATGTCGCATGTGTTGTGACATGGTATTTTGTTAGAATATACCGTAGGGTATACCTGAGCTATAACCACCTGTGGGGGTACCACAGGCATGTCGTCTTGGCACGAGAGACATGACACCTTCCGTGGCGGTGTGATTAGTCCACGGCGTCTCCATTTTGGGCTTCGGAATAAATGGGCCATTTGGTGTTTTGTTGTGGGAGGCGTATGGGTTAACCCTAGTTTTCTGTTCTGCGGATTGGTGATGTTGTGTCAAACACACCTATCCGATTTGCATACATTTGGATTCGCGGTCTAATGTGTGATTGCCTGTGTGGCATTATATATTTTGACTTGCCTGTGTGGCATTGTTTTGATGTGCCTGTGTGGCATTATTTTGGTTGCCTATGTGGCATCATTTGACTTGCCTGTGTGGCATTAGTTTGACTTGCCTGTGTGGCAAGGTATATTTCTGAGCTCATTCGGTATGAAATAACTCCAGCCGTTTGTTTCAGCCTATTATTTTATTGAATTAGTTTTGTTGGTTTTTGTTCAGTTCAAGTCATTGAGTTAGTTACTTCAGTTTGCTATTTCTTTATTCTTTTATTGGTTTCATCAATTATGTTGATTCATATATATTCCATTCAGATCCTTGGATATTATATCTTCGCTCGCACTTGCACTTGAGGCTTGTTCAGTAATTTGTCTCAACTGTTTTCGTATATCAGTTGTATATCTTTTGTATATCTGTATCCGTACTGGGCAATTGGCTCATGCTGTGTTTTTCTTCCGGCAGGTTTGCAGGGGTGATTCAGGGCTAGTGTGATGAGAGTTTTGCCTTTGACCAGTTAGGTTGATTCAAATTTTAAGTTTTGATTATTTTGACTCTAGTTGTAGAATTATAATTAGTACTTTATTGGTGGATATCATTATTACATATGTTGAAGTTATTAGTGCTCAGTTTACTATTTTGAGGTTTGTTGTGCTTTGTGCGTGACCTCCCTTTCCTTTTCGGGAAGGGGGTGTTACACTAATAATCTCAAGTCTAATTTTAAAAACAAACATGAGACTTGAGATTAATAGTTCAATACGAACCGTAATACTTACAAATAAACATAACCTTAATGATATATTTATGTGTTTGTTTATTCGTAAATTTATTAAGTATATATTTTAATAACGATGATATAATAATTAAATTATGATAATAAACTTGAAAATATTACTGAATATCGTAATTTGCACTTTGTTAGTATTATATATGGAAAATGTTATATATTGTAATTTTATGGGTTGATTTGTTTTTATTCGAGTTATATGGATAACTATAATTGATAATATTTTAACAATATTTTTAATATGATGGACCAATTTTATAATCCTATAAAATAAATTTTTGTATTTCTTCTTAACTTTTTGCTCCTTAAGTTATAATAAAAGAGAAGGCTAATGATAAAATTGTCCCCTTAAGTTTGACCCAAAAAACAATTTGTCCATTAAAGTTTGAAAATCGTCAATCAATACCTCAAAATATTTTAAAACAACAAATGTGTTCTTTTTTGTTAGCTCCATTCAATTTTGATCCAAAATTTAAAGTGTGCCCGTCACGTGTGTATTTTCATATGTCTTTATTGTATTTTAATACTTTTGATCACATTTAACTAACTTTGACCCTATAAATCAAAATAAATACAATTAAAATTATTTTTTACCCAAATAAAACATAAAATTAAGAGCTACCCAGTGTATCTTCCTCAAATGGGAACTAGAGTAATAAATTATATACCGATGATGAATCAATGTATGATTTTAGTGTTATTCCAGGAAGTGTTATTTATGGGCTAAGAGAGAAGGGTAAAATTTATCTAATAAAATACAACTGATTTTGAATTTCCCGCCCTAATAAATTATATGAGTCGTTCAAAGTTTAGGATAAATCTCACCGTCTATGTAATACCGGAGGCATGAAACACAACTAGTGGTATTATAATTAGGGAAATAAAGTGAACGAAACCATCAAATCGAGGCTGGGAGGTAAAAAATAGTCGGACTTACGTAAGGGAATGACATTGTTGTTTTAAAATACATTGATGTATCGATTAACGATTTTTCAAATTTTGATGGACAAATTATTTTTTTGTCAAACTCGGGGGACAGTTTTGTCATTAGCCTTAAAAGAAATTGATATTTTTATGTGATTTTCGGATATTTTCGTGGTTATATATTCTATATAGCGACGTCGCTATGCATCTATAGCGACACTTTTCATATAAAAATATTAAAAAGTCGCGTCAATTTCCATTAATAAATGACACTTCCCTACTAATACATATTTATGAGTATATTCGACATGTCCAAATCATCATATTCGATCATATTTTCTTCAATTAGTGCCACCTTCATTTTCCTACTTGCGTTATCTATCAATTTTTATATGACTTGTATTAATTAAAATTAAATAAATTTATATTAATTTAAAATTTATTATATGAAAAAATCAAATTATATCTTTTGAGGAGCTTTTATATTTGTCCAATTAATTATTCAAAAATTGTCATTCTCTTGAGGAGCTTTTATATTTGTCCTATTATGTAACGGTGAGTATTCATTTATGTTCCCAAAATAAAATTTGGATATACGAAAAACAGGAAAAATACAAATAACTCCTAAATTTGCCGATTTTTTTTGACTTAACTCACGGGGAAATTATTTATTCAGAGCAAGATTTTTCACTTTAGCTTAAAATCTACATTGTATACTAAATATAGGGATCCGATTATCATCAAGTTAATTTAGGGGCTGTTTGTTTAGAACTTAATGGATTTGAATGGCTGAATCGGTAAGTGGCTGAATCATTAAGTGCGTTTGTTTTGAAAAAAATCGTCTGAATGGCTGAATCGGTCAGATGCATTGGCTGAATGGTTAAGTCATAATTTTTGGTCTGAATGGTTGGCTGAATGAAGTAAAAAAAATAAAAATAATAAAAAATATTAACTATTATATTATGTAATATTAAATAAATTTACAACAACTTTAAATTTTTTCAGAGGGGTAAAATATTAAAAATATGTCATTCAGATCTTTGAAATATGTCAGTTATCAAACATTTTTTTTCATTCAGATTCAATTCATTCAGATTCAAATTCAGCTCATTCAGATTCAGATTCAGATTCATTCAATTTTTATCAAACACCCCCTTAATGGTAAGTTGGTCAATCGAGCAATACAATTTTGATACACAGAGAGATCACATTTCTGTCTACGTGTCGACATTGTATTAGTCAATTAACTAAAATTAACTTCATGTTAATCACTCTCTAAATATAATTTACGTTTATATTTCATACTTATTGTTAAAATAATGAATATATAGCGGTGAAAATGCATTTATTTTTTAAAATTGTAAATTATGTAAAAAAAAATTAGTGATGATTTTTTATGTTGATAAATTTATGTCAACAATAAATACTATTAAGTTATGTGCATGTATGACATAGTTAGAAATTAAGAATAACTTTGACTTAATTTATTTTATCTCGTTCAAAGGTTCACTTTAGTCGCAATTTAACTTTTCCCATATATTTGTTGACATATAAATTTTTTTATATTATTCAATTTTCTGTATTAATAATTGAGGTCGCAATTATAATGTAGCATAAATTTTTTTACAATATTGGTAGAAATATTAGTAGACATAATCTTTTATGGTGGGAAAATTAAATAAGGCTGACGTCATACTCAGTTTAGCATAACGTGGATCTAACGACGTCGCTCCTTTGACCAAAACGGTACAGCTGCGAGAAGTATATAGACTGTTTCTTGACGGGCAAACGGGCAGCTGAAACTCTGTTCACAGGGAGAGAGAGAGAGGGGGGGAGTAGCTAATAGAGAGAGAAAGTAGCTAAAATAGAGAGAGAAAGTACTCTACCTGGAATTGGAATAGAGAGAGAAAGTAGTAAAGATAGAAAGAGAATAAAAGCGAAAAAGTGTAAACAGTAGTTCCGAATCTACTCATGTTCGTTAATCTACTGAGATCTTCTTCAATAGTTTTAGATTCATTTGCTTTAATCTTTCGCCTAAAATGGTGAAGATTTTGGCGACATTTGGTTCATCTCTGTCTAAATGAGCTAGGGTTTTGAGAGTGGTGAGTTTGATGAAAGGTAGAGAGAGAGGAAGTGTAGTAATGGAGCGAGAGATCGCTGTTTCAGTTCTACTATGGTTAATCGTGGTGTTTCATCCTTTGGTGATGGTCTCTGCTAATATGGAAGGTCGGTTTTTGTTTCTCTGCATTTATGTGGTCGCTCATTGTGCCATTTTTGTTGTACTAGTTTAATTAATTGTTTATGTACGTGGAGGTTGTAGATTAGTTTACTTTAGTTATTTAGTGTTAATTAATTTGAGATTGGATTTAATAGCAACAATGTTTTAGTGGTGGATGAGTTTTTATATTGGTAATATTTATGATAGTTATTACTTATGTTTATTTTTGTGATGGTGACCTAGTGAAAAGGACTTGGAATTTGTTCATTTGTTGACTATTTTCAAAACAAATTGGCTGTATTTGGTAGTTTATGCATTCAGTAAATGTCTTCTTGGTTTGACTATGAATAATTTTTGTGGAGAATCAAGTAACCAGAAGAACACGGTTGACTCAGTTTCGGGGCAGCGAATAACCCAATTGCTAATTAAACTTTGCCTTAATAGGGATATACGATAAAATTAGGTGATATATGTGAAATCATTAGTTATTCGTTAAGTTGAAGTTAAATCAGCAGAGAGGAAGAAAGGTTATATTCATGGGGATTGGGAACTTAATTTTGAGATTACATGCAATGGTGAACTAAATTACCTGATCACGGATAGTTGGACATGACTGAAGTACCAGTTGCATCTGACCTTCCAAAGTCAGGAGTCTTAAGTTATTTTTAGTGTTGAATTATCTGATTCTTCGTAAAATATTCCTTTTAGGGGAAAATTGAAGGGTCTGTTATACAATGTGCATGTAATTGGAGCACCTAACATGAGAACTGAATATGTTTTAAAATACACTCATGATGGTAGAGTAAAAAAAGTTTTTTATGATGTGTAGAAAACATTGTCTTATTATTCCCCATAACCCTGTCATTGTGTGCCAATTGTTATTCCTATCCCTCTTAACTTAAAAAGTATATACAATGTCATTTGTACATCAGAGCTTTTGTAATTCTGTGCAGTGGTTAAATTGCTGTTGTGGTTTATCTAATCCAACCCATTTCAGAGTAGTGGCTACCTTTTCTTTGATAAGCGAACCACAGTCACCTATTTAACCCCAAGGGGGATTTAGTAGTCTTTTTGATAAGTGCCTGTTGTAGGTAAAATCTAAAAGACTACTACACTTTGAGGCCAGGGGGTTTACGAGTGCAAGAAAAGAAAATAAAAAATACAGCAGCCACCAATTTAAACACCATCCATAGCAAATGATGTTGTTGGCCCTCTTGTGTACTTTTTGTTGACTGCTTATCATTCCATATGCTTTGCTATGCAGGATCCTTGCGTTAATATCATACTCCCTCCGTCCCTATTTAAATGACGTTTTAGAATTTTTTATTTGTTCCTAATTAATTGACGTTTGTTTAAATCTAGGAGAATTAATGATAATTTTTCCAAAATTACCCCTGATAACTCTACCTATTTTTTGGGTACTTTAAACTCTTGTGCTATGATAAATTAATGATTTAAGGGTATTATGGACAATTGAGTACTATATTTAATGCTTTCCAATCATTATCTTAATTCTTGTGCCCATCTCTAAAACGTCATTTAAATAGGGACGGGGGAGTATTTATTATGACCAGCAACTAATGGATGTTGCTAACCTTGACAGGTGATGCATTGCACAGCTTAAGAACCAGTTTACAAGATCCTAACAATGTCCTGCAGAGCTGGGACCCGACGCTTGTAAACCCTTGCACATGGTTTCATGTTACATGTAACAATGAAAACAGTGTTATAAGAGTGTAAGTTACTTCCTCTATTAATTTAACTCCAAATACTAACAAGTGCCCCTAATGCACTCATTAAGGAGCATTTATTGTGACTTAAGAATCGTCTTTTTAAAAAAATTCTTCTTGTATCTAAAAGAGATATATATATTTTTATATGTTATATTTTTATTATTAAAAAAGAATCCTTTTTAGAAAGTATTGGGAAGTGTTGTTATGGAGACTTGTAAAGTGCATTGAATGCAGTTAATTTTAGAAGGTGTTGTTATGAATTTACTTGCTCCATTTCTTTTTAAGTTTCGTTTTAGGAGTCGGAACATATTAAGGAATGTAACAATGTTTTGATAATTAACTAAAATAGATATAACAGATCAATATTACCCATATATGTAGGGCCCCAAAGATAAGGTAGAGGTAAAGAAAAGAGGAAGTAATCTTATGGGTCTAAAATTGTTGGAAAGATGAGATAAAAAATAAATATGTATTTAGTGTTGAGTCATTTTATACATTGCGAAAGTTTTCAGCTGAATTATGATTGTGACGTATGTGCATACCATGGATATACCACGGGATATGTATGGATTTAGAAGGGTCTCACTTTAATTTATTCTATCTTATCACATATACTTTCATGACCGTCACAATTCAATTTTGTCAAATATTTTTCGACTTGTATATCATTTTCCTTTAGCGTTCAAGGATAAAGGAAATTGCCCTTTGGAGTCTACAATAGACAACTAAAGGACAAAAAAATTCTCTATAATGACACTGAAAAAGGAACAGTTTTGAGTATTAAAATGTATTTAATATGTAGTACAAGTTATTCTATTTGTGAGACTTCCAATAAAAAAAATTGTGAAAGTAAATGTTTAGCAAGTGTAGTTTATTTTGTACTATATATACAAATGTCATAAGGTTCAATGAAGAGTATAAAAGTTCTCTTAAGTACTTGCTGATGGTCAGTTAATTATGCCTTCATGCAGTGATCTTGGAAATGCAGCATTGTCTGGTGTATTGGTCCCTCTTGGCCAGCTGAAAAATTTACAGTACTTGTAAGTCAAACCTATATTGTTTGGTTTGCCAGTTTTTTTCATTTTGATACTGGCTCATGTTATCTCCTATCAATAGTCATGTTTGTCTTGCAGTGGGAGTTACAACTGGTTTGTTTGGATTAACCATGAACCTTGCACCTCTTATTAGCCTTTAGTTCTTTCCTTGAGACACATTGGTGTCCTCCTCACACATCTAATTTTTGTTTTTTGTTTTTTGTTTTTGGAGAAAAGAAAAATTTATTTGAAACACTTCTAGTCTTGCTTCTTTGTGCTTTTTAGCGAAATAATAATTGTAGATTTGTTGTCTCTATAACATTGTATGATAAGGTGTGCTTTAAAGACTGCATGCTTTGTCTCTGAATTTCTATCTCGTTAACTTTCATATTCCTTTTCTCTTAGAATCATTTAACCTTTGACATTTTTATTACATATAATTTTTTTGGTACCTTTAACGAGCAATCTAGCACAAGATGTTAACTTCAGTTTAATTATGACAGGGAGCTTTATAGTAATAACATAAGTGGACCAATCCCTAGTGATCTTGGGAATCTGACAAATTTGGTGAGCTTGGACCTGTACATGAACAGCTTCTCTGGTCCCATACCAGATACCTTAGGAAAGCTAACAAAGCTAAGATTCCTGTACGACTACAAATTCTTTACATGCCTTAATTAATTGTTATATTTGGGTTAATTTTACTATCCTTGTATTTTTGTTATACTGTTTTAATTGTACTTCACATGAGTTTTAGCTTAATAGGGTGTAGGTAGTCTTTTACTCCCTCCGTCCCATGATAAAAGCCTTTATTACTATTTTGGGTAGTTCCATGTTAAATGTCCACTTTTCTTTAATAACCAAACTTTTACACATTTTTTCCTATTATGCCTGTAGCATTAAATATTTCATATTTTTTTTATTCTAATTCTCTCTCCATATTTAATAAGTATGGAGAGAGAATATTTTGAATTGAATAGCTAGAAAGTCACTCTCACCTATATTGAAAATAATTAATGACATATTATTATGGGCAATTTTGTCATTTCATTCCTCTTCTTAATATACGTGAAAAGTCTATTAGGACTTTTATCTTGGGACGGAGGGAGTATATGGGTATATTGTATATGCTGATATATGTGAGGTGTAGACTTGAAATTAATTGAGAAGTTAACCTTTTTCACATTAAGAAAAGAGGATTTGATGGCCAAAATCTTCTGGTACGTAAATTAGTTGCATGGATTCAATGCTTGTATTATAACTTTAATATAGCATCTTGTATGGGAATGTAGCAATTTTATGATTGATTGTTCACAAAGAGATTCGTGCGCACCATGCTTGTAAGAAACTCAGATAACCCCTTTTAGTAACCCAAAAGGCATAAAATCTTACAAGTGTTGCACATCTTGGGGATTATGTCATGAATGTCAGGCAATCAAGCCACAGCTACATGTTCAAGTCCTTGTCGATCCTTGCGTTGTTGAGATCCCCATAATATAAGCCCCGAAGAATTTCAGAAACTTTGGTTTCATTTAACGGAATAAGAGGATAGCTAATTGACATGTGTTTGCACGTGTATACGTATCTTTGTCTAAATTTACCCTTGCATAGTAAAATTTATAAACTCTATATCGGCAGGAGAAAGGTAGATTCATCTTCACATGCATATAGAATGTGACAGTTATACTAATTAGTAATTAACTAATAATCTCTTATAACTATATTGTTCCAGATTAAATCAGAGATACTAGTTGTTTCCTTTTCTGCTTGATCTTTTGGTACATTAGAGAATTTGCTGGAGTGAGGTCCAACAGCCAATGGTTTTGGGAGCAAGCTGTCTTTTGGGGACCATTTTCTATTTGTCTAATAATGGTAACTGGTTTGAATACCAAGATCAAAATAATTAATGTCGATGACGATGATGCTCGCAATGGACCTTTAGAAAACTCCTATTCTAATTATTACTCCCTCCGTCTCAGGATAAAAGTCCTTATTACTATTTTGGGTTGTTACATGTTAAATGTTCACTTTCTTTTAATAACCAAATTTTTACACATTTTTTCCTATTATGCCCGTAGCATTAAATATTTCATACTTTTTTATTCTAATTCTCTCTCCATATTTAATGACATTATTATGGGCAATTTGTCATTTTATTCCTCTTCTTAATATGCGTGAAAAGTCCACCAGGACTTTTTATTTATCCTGGGATGGAGGGAGTAGTTACCATGATGGAATAAATATAATATGTTTGTGTATTTAAAGGACATACATGAGGTCTTTCCATTTGTTGCATAACAGCCTACTAGCCCTGTTCCTTTTAGGCTAGTAATTGAAGGTACCAAAACTGAAGAAAGTCACAAAGTTGGAAATTGGCTCTTGAACAATGGGATAAAATTATTTTAGCGGTTCGCAAGTCAATCTCATTTACTTAAGCTTATGATATAATTCTGTTATCATTTTCTCTTTCTCCATCCAAGTAAATTGTGCTAATTTTATTTGAAGTATAATTTCCTGCTCAAGATAATATAAGTGAAGCAATAATGGTTGCTTTAGATGTCTAATATTATTAGTAAATACCGAAAATTTATCCAAGAGGTCTGAGCTTCTGATTTACATTTCTTTGAAGTATCTCTGAATAACAGTCATTGAGAAACAAATTTGAAAACAAATTCTTGAAGCTCAAAAAGAAATTATGTTATTTTATTGTAAATATTAGATATAATTTTTTTTTTTTTACTAAATAAATTGAACGCAATATGCATAAACATTTAATTGTTTAAGTGTATGGTTGTTGACTTGTTGGGGCTGCATGTTATTGCCAAACTTACTTATCTTCTTATATTGTATGGGAGATTAATTGAGATCATAGCACCATCGTAAAGGTAACAGTTGTTTGTGCCACAAAAACGTGCTTCATTTCTATATTCTATAACAAATACAAAGGTGCCATACCCAAGCATATTAATTTATCTACATTCTGTTTGAGCTTTTTGATCTATGTAAGGCAATTCTATTTCTAACTCTTGATTCCATCACCTTGGTGTGTTTGTGGAATGATAGTCGGCTTAACAATAACAGCCTCTCTGGTGCGATTCCAATGTCATTGACTAATATCTCGACTCTTCAAGTCCTGTAAGTTACTTGATGCGATCTTTTCTTGAAAAAATTGTGATGCCTTTCTCTTATTCCACATTATTTATTTTGATGTAGTAATGTTTGAATTGTGACTTTATAAAATGGGAATCAGGGATTTATCGAACAATCGCCTATCAGGACCAGTACCAGACAATGGCTCATTTTCCTTGTTCACTCCAATCAGGTTTCATATTCTTGTTTTTTGTTTATTATTTTTGTTTTGATGACCGATGTAAAAGGCTTTGCTAACTTATTTTCTATTTTTCAATTACCACTTGCAGTTTTGCTAATAATTTGAATTTATGCGGACCGGTTACTGGGAGACCCTGCCCTGGATCTCCACCATTTTCTCCACCTCCTCCATTCGTCCTGCCGCCAATTTTAGCTTCTCCAGGTGATTTTTTATGCGATTGTTAATTTTTTTTCTTATTGTTATTGTACTTGTACTATGAACTTGCATTTTGACATTGGTGTCTTAATTTTTGTCCCATGCTAAATAAGCTAGGATGAGAATTAGTTATTTAGCTCTTTGTTAAGATGTTAGTTGCATGTAAACTTTTGTTAGTTCTGGATATGTAAAACGGTTTTTAGTTTTCTCTGTGTTTGATATGAGCAAGACGCTGCAGGAGGAAATGGTCCCACTGGAGCAATTACTGGAGGAGTAGCTGCTGGTGCTGCTTTACTGTTTGCTGCCCCTGCAATCGCGTTTGCATGGTGGCGGCGAAGGAAACCACAAGAACATTTCTTTGACGTACCTGGTTTGTCCTGTAGCTCAAAATTAAATTGAAGTGAA
Organism: Panax japonicus; assembly: GCA_020205505.1. NCBI lineage: Eukaryota > Viridiplantae > Streptophyta > Magnoliopsida > Apiales > Araliaceae > Panax > Panax japonicus. Next base: position 59,470,734 of record CM035097.1, on the reverse strand, counting down.
CTTTTTATAAGAATCCTGTTTTCACATGGAGTAAATTGTCCTCAGCTGAAGAGGATCCAGAAGTGCATCTGGGGCAGCTGAAGAGGTTTTCTTTGCGAGAATTGCAAGTTGCCACAGATACTTTTAGCAACAAAAACATACTTGGAAGAGGTGGATTCGGTAAGGTGTACAAGGGACGCCTAGCTGATGGTTCACTTGTGGCTGTCAAAAGGCTTAAAGAAGAGCGAACACCGGGTGGGGAGTTGCAGTTTCAAACAGAAGTAGAAATGATCAGTATGGCTGTGCACCGAAATCTTTTGCGGCTACGTGGTTTTTGCATGACACCAACGGAGCGACTACTTGTTTATCCATATATGGCTAATGGAAGTGTCGCATCATGTTTAAGAGGTATTTCAGTTGTATTTTATAAATAAACTTGGAAAAAAGTTTCTTAAATTATGTGAAGTTGGATGATTGATACTCCAAGTAAACCGAATCTCAGTTTGCAGAGTGAAAACATAGTTTTATTATACTTTTTTAATTTTTGTATGAAATGATTCCCAAAAGTTTTGCTTTACTTTCTAGTTACAGTGATTTTTCACCTGTTGTCTTGTTTATGCGCGACCATTATTTAAGTACTCAATCTGTTCCAAAATTAGGGAGATATTTTTTGTCCGCTCCAAAATTAGAGACACATTTCTATTTTGAGAGTATAAAGTGACATGAAGTTTCCAACATGCCATTACTTTTATTGTGAGTTGATTCAATACTATTATGTAACTATTACTACATTTCTAGCTAATGTTGGGATGAGTTTGGAAAAATAAAGTTTTCCTTAAAAGTCGATGTTTTACAATTGCATCTCTAATTTTGTAAATGAGGGAGTATAATATAACTATAACACATGCTAGTAAGCTAATACTCCTTTAGTATTGAAATTATTGTTTTCCCAAATGGAGCTTTATTATCAACTTGACTGCTCTATGCACTCTTTCCTTGTGAAGCGGTTAAGCTACTTCATTCTCTGATTGCTCCATAAATTCATGATTTTCAAAGTAACGACGCATCACTTTTTACAAACTATTGCAGAGCGACCACCATCAGAACCACCACTTGATTGGCCAACTAGGAAGAGGATTGCATTAGGATCTGCCAGGGGGCTTTCTTATTTGCATGATCATTGTGATCCAAAGATAATCCATCGTGACGTAAAAGCGGCAAATATATTATTGGATGAAGAATTTGAGGCTGTTGTTGGTGACTTTGGGTTAGCTAAACTTATGGATTACAAGGATACACATGTTACGACTGCCGTACGTGGCACCATTGGGCACATAGCTCCTGAGTATCTCTCAACTGGGAAGTCATCAGAGAAGACTGATGTCTTTGGATATGGGATTATGCTCTTAGAGCTAATAACTGGGCAGAGGGCCTTTGATCTCGCTCGGCTTGCAAACGATGATGATGTTATGCTACTGGATTGGGTATGGGTCCATTAATCCATTACTTTCCTCGTACTGTCTTGCACACTGAATGTTTGTAGAAGTTAATGCAACTTTTTATATTATCAGTTTTCAAAGTGGTGTTCAAAACTTCTTTGCGTCTTAATTTTGTTGTTGTATACAAGTGCCACTCACTAATCCAATTTGTTTTAATTCCTAACTGATGTTAATACTCATTTTGAGAAATGTAATCTGTAGCAAAGATGTTAACAGTTAATGCTATCTAAAGACAGTAATATCATCTTCTGTCCACTCCGTTGGGCGCAACTCTCTTCGTCCTCTCTTAAAACCCAAAATAGATACAATATATTCCTCGACATGGTCTTCTCTTAAGAGTTGAAGTGTGTACTCATATAGAGGAAGCTCACCAATCTGCTCTGCTGGTGTGAAATATAAGTTGAATAGGTTTTGACCCATAACTATTTGGGTTGAACCTGCTCTACCTATATTTTAAAAATTGGTTATATAGTTTTAGTTTTTAATTAACCTAGAACCTATAGTTCTTAACCCATACCCAACCAGAACTAAATTTTGCCAGGTCTAATAAAGCCACCCCTCTTGAGCTATCTTGAGTGGGAAGCTATATATACTGTTTTGTCAATAATATCTCTAATAAACTGAAGAAGAGATATCCTGTCCCTCTTTTTTTTCCATTGTGGTGCTAGCTACTACAACATCTAAAGAAAGAATATTTTGAAGCTCTGTTTTGAGTTCTTCAAAACTCTGAGTTCTGAAGGTCTGAAGTTTATAGAATTCATAGAAAGAAGTTTGTTGAATACAAATTTTTACACTTGCTTTGTAATGTCTCAGGTTAAAAGCCTATTGAAAGAGAAGAAGTTGGAGATGCTGGTTGATCCCGACTTGCAGAACAATTATGTTGAATCTGAGGTAGAGCAACTTATTCAAGTAGCACTGCTCTGTACACAAGGCTCCCCAATGGACCGGCCCAAGATGTCAGAGGTTGTCAGAATGCTTGAAGGTGACGGCCTTGCAGAAAAGTGGGAGGAGTGGCAAAAAGTGGAGGTTGTCCGTGAGGAAGTTGAATTAGCTCCTCATCGGAATTCTGAATGGATCCTCGACTCCACTGACAACCTCCATGCTTTTGAATTATCTGGTCCAAGATAACCTAGAGTATAAATTGTGAATGAAATATCTATTCTTATCCTTTTCTTTTTTTCATTCTCCTTCCCTCATCCCTGTTTATTTAACTGTCTATTTTCCTGTAATTCCAACACGTTTTCACCAGCAGCATTCGTCACAATTTGTGCATATGAATCTGTCCAGTGTCTGATTGAGCGCTATGCATTTTCTTTCCAGTTTCGACACAGATCAGGAGACCCTGGAGAAGGAAATATGGTAATTTATCTTATATGTATTCATCTGTAATCTTAACAAAGGTGGTTTAGTAGGTTTCAGAGATATGACTAATGTATTGTTGTTCTCAAAACACTCTTTTTCTGGCTAATGTAGAACTTTGGAAGTTAGCTTTAGGTTTTCTTTACAGTGAGATCTCAGCCTTTTTTTGTATTTTTCACATTTTATTAGTGATTGATGCTAAGATATGCTCTAGAATCTTATGCTTACTCTTGGGCAAGTTTTGTTTCCGGTAAGGGAAAGTTTTTCCTTGTACTCTCTTCTCCCCAAAATAAAACTGACGAACAGGGGGTCAAGTAATGAGTTAATTATCGTTCTGGATTAAAAAAATGCACCATCTATGATGTGTACTAAAGCTGCAAGTTATAATCAAATTTGATTGTATCAGTATTAGATTTATTCATTTAAATACCACTCTATGTTTCAGTTAATGCTAATGTCTTGTGGCTAGAGCAGACAATATAGTTGGTTAACTGTCGGGTCAATACATATTAACTGGAACTAAATGGGTTGGTTAACCATTTTTATTTATTCAGGTTGGTTAAAGTGTTAACCATTTTTCGACCTATATTTTGTTCCAAATCAAAAGTTAGGCTCATAAAGATAATAATTGAATTTTAAATCTTAAACATCACATAAACTCATTCTTAATTTGTAATTTTGCATCATCATAATTTAGAATGTTCCCAGGGCACCCACCCCCACTCACCCCACCCCCCCCCACCCCCCCCCACAAAAAAATATTATATGATTATGTATACACCCCTACCTACACCCACTCCTACCCCACCCCTACCCCACCCCACAAAAAAAATATTATGTGATTATGTATACACCCCTTACCACCCCCACCCCCATCCACCCACCCCACTCACCCCACCCACCCACACCACCCACTCCACCCACCCACGCCACCCCACCCCACCTTACCTTACCTTCACCCACCCCCCACCCACAAAAAAATATTATGTGATTATGTATACACCCCTACCCCACCCACCCCTACCCCTACCCCACCCCACCCTAACCCACCCCCACCCCACCAAAAAAAAATATTATATAATTATGTATACACCCTCCACCCCACCCTCACCCTCACCCTCACCCTCACCCCCCACCCCCCACCCCCCACCCACCAAAAAAAAATATTATGTGATTATGTATACACCCCTACCCCACCCCACCCCTACCCCACCCACCACCCTACCCCACCCACCCACCCCCACACCCATCCCTACCCCTAACCCCTACCCCACCCCCATCCACCCACCCACCCACAAAAAAATATTATGTGATTATGAATACACCCTCTACCCCTACCCCCATCCACTCCCACCCCCACCCCCACCTCCACCTCTGTGACGCCCCCAAAATAGGTCCATTCCATCCAACCCATTTTGAGTCGCCAAATACATGGTACAGAAACAACCACAACTTTTACAACCCATAAACTGTGAGTTTGAATACAAACATTGTCATCTAGACAATATACATACCCAACTATGTCCTCAATACAATTATTGATATATTATTTTACAAAAATGGTGAGGACTACTAAACAACTCTCTCAAGGACCATCAATTCATACCCCGACTCGTACCCGCTATATTCTCGTCTCCTGAGAAGAAAAATGGAACAAAAAGGAAAAGGGTGAGCTCAACTAGCTCAGTAAAGAATATTATGACTAAGATAATATACAACAAATTATCGTTAGTCTTCAACAGGGAAAAATCTGATAGAATACAATAGACAACAAGTTTTAAATCAATATTCGCAGCGGAAAATATTAATTCATAGAAGAGTTACGTAGAGGATGAAATCTACTAATGTCTATGAATTTAACAGTCCATCAACAGTATTTTTTTATCCCTGTAACATCAATCAATGCACATCTTGAATCATATATTCATCCTTGCACTACAGGCCAAGGATATTCATCTGTTGGTCATGTTCATCTAAACACCTGTTCATCTTTGCACTACGGGCCAAAGATATTCATCAGAAATCATTCATCTTTGCACTACAGGCCAAAGATATTCAATAATAACCTCCTTTAAGACTGAAGATGATAAACAAATATTTTTTTAAAGAAGTGAATCCAGTGAAACAAAATGACAAGGATTAAGGATTCGTACTTTGTTTTATCCATGTCCAAAAATACCTCAAAAATAATCATAGTGGTGTAAAATTCAAGAATGATCAAAACATGGATACAATCAAAGCTAGTATCCACAATAGATATTTTGGACGAAAAGAAAAAAAAATAATTTTTCTGTGAATAGTGCCGTATTCGTGAATAGTGCCGTATACGTGAATAGTACCGTATACGTGAATAGTAACTCCGGCACAAAAAGTTCTAAATTTGATAAAAAAGTTCACCAATATTCCGGCATAATGATATTGAAGAAAAAATATCATTTGAGAAGAAAATAACATCCCTTACCTCAAAATAGCCGTACTTCTGACTGAATTTCGGTATAGTGCTGACAGAAACTCGCACCGTATAGCAACACTCAAAGTATACTCACAAGAATACGCTCGATAATATAGAGAGAGAAAGAGAGAAAACTTTGTTTCTGGTGTGATTTTCAATTCTAACCTAGCCCTCTATTTATAGGAAAATGTTAGAACGCCAAAGGAGACTAAATTAATATAATATTAATATTTACAAAACATTCAAGCCAACCACCAAGGAATCTGATATTAGCCATCAAACACATGTTAAAGATTCCCACCAACCTTTGAAAAACGTTTTTGTTGATAATAATAATTAAAACTTCCAAAAATCAATTATTTCGGAATTCCGGAACTTCAATAATTCACAATAAATAGCTCATTTGTCAGAAAATTCGAATCTCGCGACTTTTCATGGGAAATTCCATTCTCTACAACTTTGCAGAAGAAAATTTTTCCAAATTCCAAATAGAAATTGACCGAAATTCACAAACGGGCGATTTTACAGTCTATACTCAATTTTCGGTCAAAATTCTGTCCACCGACACACAAAACATGTGTTAAACATTTAATGCCACAAAAATACTCTACATCCTCATATACTCATATATCCCACATTCATTATAAAAATATCACCGTTAATATATTATTAAAATAATATATTTAAATGAATTATTTTATCAGAAAAAGATAAAATATTAATTTTCAACAATTGTTACATTAAAATTTTTTCTCCATCTATATCCACATAAATAAATATTTTCTTTATCATAATAATCAATAATTAATTATTAAAAATAATATTACAGAATCACAGTACTGACAACCAGGCTGTTTCCAGGATAGAGGGGGCTTTCCAATAAGGATTTCTCCTTACTGGCGCGCAATTAGATGACCAAACCTCTCCTTGACAGAACTTTCTAGACATTGCCAATAATGTTATCTGATAATATTATTCAAATAATATGAATTATTGATCTGATAATGGAAAATACTGTGCAATGACAATTACTGAAACAATAAAAATATAAATATCAACGCAGCAATTATTGAATCAATAAAGTAATGAACAGTAACTCCTGTAGCAATTATTGAGTAGTGCCTTCTTACGTAAGGATCAATAATTCAAAATACTGTGCAATACCGTGTACCACTGTGCAACAACGCGTATTACTGTATTTTAACCACCGGGTATTCCAACAGTGTAAACGGTAACAACTACGCCGTTATTTTTAAACAACTTATATTTGTCGTTTTCTTCCTCCAATCGCTTTCCGTTATGGAGCCCACACATGGCTGCGCCGTCGTACGAATATTCCCCGACAGTACGAATATTCCCCGACAACAATGAATATTTTATAACCACTTGCTTATTTTAAAATATTTGCGTATTTTACCCATATCTATCCACATTATTCAAATCAACCCTTACTATTCAAAATAATAATTAAAGGAAATTAAATTTCATTTATTAATTATTTGGGGTCTTACAACCTCCCCTCCTTATGAAATTTCGTCCTCGAAATTGACATACGTACCTGGTGTTTCGAAAAGGTGAGGATACCTCACTTTCATTTCCGTTTCCAACTCCCAGGTCATTTCCTCTATAGCATGATTCCTCCACAAAACTTTAACTTGTGGTATTACCTTCGTGCGTAGGACATGCTCCTTCCTATCCAAGATCTTGACAGGTACCTCCTCATACGTTAAATCTTCGGCTATCTCGTCCGGTTCTAACTCAATGACGTGGTTCGGGTCTTTCACATATTTACGAAGCACAGATATATGAAAAACATTATGAACACGAGACATACTTGGAGGTAACGCGAGTCTATAGGCTACATTACCTACTCGATCAAGAATTTGAAACGGACCAATAAATCGTGGATTAAGCTTTCCTCTCTTCCCGAATCTTGTAACTCCCTTCCATGGGGCAACACGCAACAATACATGATCCCCAACACTAAATTCTACGTCCTTTCGATGAAGATCCGCATAACTCTTTTGTCGATCTTGTGCCGTTTGTATACGTTGTCGAATCGTTTGGATCTTCTCTGTAGTCATACGTACTAACTCAGGTCCCAACAATGTTGCTTAACCCACCTCGTCCCAACATACTGGAGAGCGACACTTTCGTCCATACAATGCTTCAAATGGGGCCACACCAATGCTTGCCTGATAACTGTTATTGTAGGAGAATTCCACCAATGGTAAATATTTATCCCAACTACCCTTGAAGTCTAGGACACAGAGTCTTAATAAATCTTCAAGAGTTTGAATAGTCCTCTCTGATTGTCCGTCCGTTTGAGGATGGTATGCCGAACTGAATCGTAACTCCGTACCCATAGCTTTTTGCAAGCTAACCCAAAATCTTGAAGTAAATCTTGGGTCACGATCCGAAACTATGGATACTGGCATGCCATGCAATCTTACAATCTCATTTACGTACATTTGAGCAAGACGTTCAAGGGAATAAGTCTCTCGTATCGGCAAGAAATGAGCAGACTTGGTTAATCTATCAACAATAACCCAAATAGCATTGATGCCTTGAGAAACCGTAGGAAGACCCGTAACGAAATCCATAGTAATGTGTTCCCACTTCCATTTCGGAATCTCAAGTGGTTGCAATGGACCCTTTGGCACTTGATGCTCCGCCTTTACACGTTGACAAGTTAAACACGTTGAAATAAACTTTGCAATCTCTCTTTTCATATTGTTCCACCAAAATGTATGTCGAAGGTCACGATACATTTTGGTACTTCCAGGATGAATTGCAAACGGTGTATTGTGTGCCTCCATCATGATCTTGTACTTCAAATCAGGATTGTTAGGAACACAAAGTCTGGAGTGGACTCGAAGTATTCCTTCTTCATCAATTCTCGCTTCTGGAATGGCACCTTCTTGTACTTTCGTCTTCATATGCATCAGCTTCGGATCGCTGGCTTGAGCAACCTTAACTTTTTCTATTAAAGTTGGCTCTATGCGTATACTTGACATCATTGCACTCATTCCTGCATATGATCTTCTACTCAATGCGTCAGCTACCACGTTCGCTTTTCCAGGATGGTATTGAATAGTGTGGTCGTAATCTTTCAACAACTCGAGCCAACGTCGTTGCCGCATATTGAGTTCTTTTTGAGTGAAGAAATATTTGAGGCTTTTATGATCTGAATATATCTCCACTTTCTCCCCGTATAGATAGTGCCTCCAGATCTTTAGCGCGAAAACAACTGCTGCCAACTCTAGATCATGAGTAGGATAATTCCTCTCATACTCTTTAAGTTGTCGCGAGGCATAGGCTATGACTTTCCCACGTTGCATGAGAACACATCCTAACCCTTTGCCTGAAGCATCGCTGTAGATAACAAATCCATCCGAACCAGATGGTATTGTTAGAACAGGTGCCGAAATAAGTCTCCTCTTAAGCTCTTGGAAACTCTTCTCACATTCCTCGCTCCATACGAATTTTGTATCCTTCCGAGTTAGCTGAGTTAATGGAGTAGCAATTCGAGAAAACCCTTCCACGAATCTTCCGATAATAACCAGCTAAGCCCAAAAAGCTACGTACTTCAGTGACCGACTTCGGTTGCTCCCAACTTTGTATTGCTTCAATCTTCGTCGGGTCAACAGATACTCCATTTTTTGACACCACGTGCCCAAGGAATGCTACTTCCTCAAGCCAGAACTCGCATTTCTTCAACTTAGCATATAACTTAGTTTTCACGAAGCCTTTGGAGTACCAGCTTCAAATGGTGCTCATGATCTTCACGGCTTTTGGAATATATGAGGATGTCATCAATAAAGACAACAACGAATTGATCCAAATAATCTTTGAATACTCGGTTCATCATATCCATGAAAGCAGCAGGAGCATTAGTCAATCCAAAAGACATGACTAAGAATTCATAATGCCCATACCGAGTTCTGAAGGCAGTCTTTGGAATATCCTCAGTTCTAATTTTCAGCTGATGATATCCAGATCGAAGATCGATTTTTGAAAAGAATTGTGCTCCTTGCAACTGGTCAAACAAGTCATCAATACGAGGTAGAGGATACCTATTCTTGATGGTGACATGGTTCAATTCCCGATAGTCAATACAAAGTCGCATACTCCCGTCTTTCTTCTTTACGAATAAAACAGGAGCACCCCAAGGAGATGTACTAGGACGAATGAAACCGATGTCCAATAACTCCTGTAGTTGGACTTTTAACTCCTGAAGTTCAATAGGAGCCATTCGATATGGGGTTTTAGAAATGGGCTTTGTACCAGGTTCAAGATCAATAAAGAATTCAACTTCACGTTCTGGGGGTAGACCGGGAAGTTCTTCAGGAAATACGTCAGGAAAGTCAATAACAACAGGAATATTATTCAATTTTGACGTGTCTTTATTCAAATCCATAACATGGGCTAAGAAAGCTTGACATCCGTTTTTCAATAAACGAATAGCTTTATGATTAGATATGATAGTGATTGATTTTAATGGTTTAGTTGCCTGAATTCGAACAATAGGTTGATTAGGAATATGAAAACTAACAACCTTACGAAAACAATCAATTTTGGCATGATGAGTAGTTAACCAATCAATCCCTAAAATCACATCAAAAGCAAGTATCTTTAAAGAGATCAGGTCAACAGGTAAGGTGATGGTGCCAACTTGAATGAAACAAGATTTATAAACAGTGGATGTGATAAAAGTTTCTCCTAACGGAGTTTCCACAGATAGGTCAAAGTCTAATTTCTCCGGAGTCAAGTTTAAACGTTGAGCGCAAGCAGGAGAGATAAATGAATGGGTAGCACCGGTATCAAGTAAGGTATAAACTTCGCAAGAATTTATAAATAGCTTACCCGTGATCACCTCGTTTGGGTTCCTCGCATGTTGACCAGTCACAACAAACGCTCTTCCAGGAACCATTGACTTTGGCTTTTCTGGGACAGTCTTTTGAGTCACCGTCCCCGCTGAACTAGGTTTTGCTACCGTACAATCTCGAGAGATATGTCCTTCCTTTCCACAATTATAGCATACCTTGAACTGTTGTGGGCAGTTTGGACTGATATGTCCCTCTTTCCCGCATTTGTAGCATATGACCGGTGGTCTTTCTCCTCCCTTAGAACCAGTTGCTGCCGGCACTGTCGTCTTCACATGGTCGTTGTTAAATCTCCTCTTTTTAAAATCTCCTCCTGACTCGCTTCTTCTATTTTCATGGCCATGATTACCACCAAAGTGGTTACCATTTTTGTCCGTCTTTTTCTTTCTCCACTGGTTATCGTTATTTTGTTGACTGCTATCTCCGGTATGATCCTGATTGTGGTACCTCGGTTGACCGTACTCGTTATCTCGCTCCAATAATTGAGCCCTGTTAACAACATCTGAATAGAGAGAAAATTTATGAGAGATGAGATATTGTCGTATGCCGGGTTTCAAACCTCTCAGAAACATCCGCGTCATACGTTCCTCATTCTCCACCAAATGAGGTGCAAACCTGGATAACTCTGCAAACTTTGCCTCGTACTGAGACACCGTCATGTTATTTTGTTCTAATCTGATGAACTCCACTTCCTTCATATGACGAACACTTTCAGGAAAGTATTTGTCATTAAATAGTTTCTGAAACGTCTCCCAAGACATGCTGAGTGCGGCTGGATGGGTACGCTTCACAGACTCCCACCAGTAGTCTGCCTCGCCACGGAACATAAAGGTGGCGAATGGAACCTTCTGTTCCTCCGTACATCCCAAGACATCGAATATCTTGGTAATTTGCTTGACCCATGTCTCCGCCATGATCGGATCTGGCTTTCCCTTAAATTCTGGTGGTCCCAACTCTTTGAACTGCTTAGCTGTGACAACCCGTGAATTGTTATCATTTCCTCCTGTATTTTGAACACGAGTCTCCCTCGTCTGATTTTGCATGAACTGCAAAAAGCTTCTAAACATTGCGTCGTTCATCGTCTGATCAGTGGTGTTGTTCACAGGAGGAACATTGCCAGCCTGTTGCACGTTCTCCTCGTTAGTAAGTACAGGCATCTCCACGGTCTCATTAACTCCACTGTTAACATTCTCGGTTGCCATTCTTAAATACTGCCATAAAACAAGGGATAATTAAGCAAATCACATATCACATAATATCCCTATATACTGACCAACTAACAAATAAGCTTAGGTAGGACACACTAGCGAAGGAATTACTCGTCTCTCCCCTCCTAGTTCTATTTCCCGATCTCCGCCAGAGATCATATCCCTAAGCTCTGATACCAACTGTGACGCCCCCAAAATAGGTCCATTCCATCCAACCCATTTTGAGTCGCCAAATACATGGTACAGAAACAACCACAACTTTTACAACCCATAAACTGTGAGTTTGAATACAAACATTGTCATCTAGACAATATACATACCCAACTATGTCCTCAATACAATTATTGATATATTATTTTACAAAAATGGTGAGGACTACTAAACAACTCTCTCAAGGACCATCAATTCATACCCCGACTCGTACCCGCTATATTCTCGTCTCCTGAGAAGAAAAATGGAACAAAAAGGAAAAGGGTGAGCTCAACTAGCTCAGTAAAGAATATTATGACTAAGATAATATACAACAAATTATCGTTAGTCTTCAACAGGGAAAAATCTGATAGAATACAATAGACAACAAGTTTTAAATCAATATTCGCAGCGGAAAATATTAATTCATAGAAGAGTTACGTAGAGGATGAAATCTACTAATGTCTATGAATTTAACAGTCCATCAACAGTATTTTTTTATCCCTGTAACATCAATCAATGCACATCTTGAATCATATATTCATCCTTGCACTACAGGCCAAGGATATTCATCTGTTGGTCATGTTCATCTAAACACCTGTTCATCTTTGCACTACGGGCCAAAGATATTCATCAGAAATCATTCATCTTTGCACTACAGGCCAAAGATATTCAATAATAACCTCCTTTAAGACTGAAGATGATAAAAAAATATTTTTTTAAAGAAGCGAATCCAGTGAAACAAAATGACAAGGATTAAGGATTCGTACTTTGTTTTATCCATGTCCAAAAATACCTCAAAAATAATCATAGTGGTGTAAAATTCAAGAATGATCAAAACATGGATACAATCAAAGCTAGTATCCACAATAGATATTTTGGACGAAAAGAAAAAAAAATAATTTTTCTGTGAATAGTGCCGTATTCGTGAATAGTGCCGTATACGTGAATAGTACCGTATACGTGAATAGTAACTCCGGCACAAAAAGTTCCTAAATTTGATAAAAAAGTTCACCAATATTCCGGCATAATGATATTGAAGAAAAAATATCATTTGAGAAGAAAATAACATCCCTTACCTCAAAATAGCCGTACTTCTGACTGAATTTCGGTATAGTGCTGACAGAAACTCGCACCGTATAGCAACACTCAAAGTATACTCACAAGAATACGCTCGATAATATAGAGAGAGAAAGAGAGAAAACTTTGTTTCTGGTGTGATTTTCAATTCTAACCTAGCCCTCTATTTATAGGAAAATGTTAGAACGCCAAAGGAGACTAAATTAATATAATATTAATATTTACAAAACATTCAAGCCAACCACCAAGGAATCTGATATTAGCCATCAAACACATGTTAAAGATGCCCACCAACCTTTGAAAAACGTTTTTGTTGATAATAATAATTAAAACTTCCAAAAATCAATTATTTCGGAATTCCGGAACTTCAATAATTCACAATAAATAGCTCCTTTGTTAGAAAATTCGAATCTCGCGACTTTCCATGGGAAATTCCATTCTCTACAACTTTGCAGAAGAAAATTTTTCCAAATTCCAAATAGAAATTGACCGAAATTCACAAACGGGCGATTTTACAGTCTATACTCAATTTTCGGTCAAAAATTCTGTCCACCGACACACAAAACATGTGTTAAACATTTAATGCCACAAAAATACTCTACCTCCTCATATACTCATATATCCCACATTCATTATAAAAATATCACCGTTAATATATTATTAAAATAATATATTTAAATGAATTATTTTATCAGAAAAAGATAAAATATTAATTTTCAACAATTGTTACATTAAAATTTTTTCTCCATCTATATCCACATAAATAAATATTTTCTTTATCATAATAATCAATAATTAATTATTAAAAATAATATTACAGAATCACAGTACTGACAACCAGGCTGTTCCAGGATAGAGGGGGCTTTCCAATAAGGATTTCTCCTTACTGGCGCGCAATTAGATGACCAAACCTCTCCTTGACAGAACTTTCTAGACATTGCCAATAATGTTATCTGATAATATTATTCAAATAATATGAATTATTGATCTGATAATGGAAAATACTGTGCAATGACAATTACTGAAACAATAAAAATATAAATATCAACGCAGCAATTATTGAATCAATAAAGTAATGAACAGTAACTCCTGTAGCAATTATTGAGTAGTGCCTTCTTACGTAAGGATCAATAATTCAAAATACTGTGCAATACCGTGTACCACTGTGCAACAACGCGTATTACTGTATTTTAACCACCGGGTATTCCAACAGTGTAAACGGTAACAACTACGCCGTTATTTTTAAACAGCTTATATTTGTCGTTTTCTTCCTCCAATCGCTTTCCGTTATGGGGCCCACACATGGCTGCGCCGTCGTACGAATATTCCCCGACAGTACGAATATTCCCCGACAACAATGAATATTTTATAACCACTTGCTTATTTTAAAATATTTGCGTATTTTACCCATATCTATCCACATTATTCAAATCAACCCTTACTATTCAAAATAATAATTAAAGGAAATTAAATTTCATTTATTAATTATTTGGGGTCTTACAACCTCCACCTCCATAAAAAAATATATTGTGATTATGTATACACTCCATCCCCTACCCCACCTAACCCAACCCTTACCCCACCTACCCCACCCCACACTCACCCCCTACCCTACCCACCACCTCACCTATCCACCCCCATCCCCACTCCCACCCCCACCAAAAAAATATATTATGTGATTATGTATACACCCCTTACTCCCACCCCATCCCACCCCACCCCACCCCACCCACCACCTACCCCACCCTCACCTCCACCAAAAAAATAATATTATGTGATTATGTATATACTCCACCCCACTCACCCCTACCCTTTACTCCACCTCTACCCCACCTACCCTCCACACACCCCACCCTACCCCCACCCACTCCCACCACTCCTCAAAAAAATTAATATTACGCGATTATGTATATACCTTCCACCCTCTACCCCTACCCCTGCCCACCCCTTATATCCGTCTCTCTATCTATAGTATATATTAATTTTATTTTTTTAAAAATTTTGTTTAAAAGTCAAAACATCTTAAAATGGTTAATATGGTTAATATGGGTTTTAACCATAACCATATGGTTTCAACCCACATTATCCATATTAAAAATGGTTAATATGGTTTTAGTTCTTAAATGGTTGGTTAACCATATTTTGAAAACCAAAACCAACCCATAACCATATTTTGTCAGGTCTAGGTGTAGCCATGTTTTATAACAACAAATAGCCCTTTCAGGCCAACTCAATATTTATGGTCCCATCACAAGCTAATCTCAAAGATTGGTGTTCCCTTGTGGTTATTTAGCAAAAAATAATGTATGACCTTGAGGTTGAATAATCTAAAGTTGATCATGTTATGTATTGGGATGTGTTAAAATTATGTACCGTAAATGCACAGTGTCGAATTAAAAAACTGACAAATACAGGTTGAATCTGTGTAGACTAGATTACTTTTAATGTATTCTTAATATCTATTTTAGGCGAATTAAAAATAAAGATTGAAAATTAATGAACTATAATATGAAAACTAATAATGAGGAAACAATCTAGGAATCTGAATCCATTAAATAATAAACATAACATATAATTCAACTATGATTTTGATCTCCCTTTTAATTTAATATTTTTACAATTAACGTGAGCTAGCATAAACTATGAAAATTTAAAGATTAACTATAACCCATCAAAACTTCTTTGAGCAAGCATGAATTATGAAAAACTCGTATTTTAACAATAATCTATCCAAACCTCTTAATTAATTTAAAATCATATAAGAACTATAAAACGAAGGTATTTCAGTAACGAAACATAAAGGCGAAATTAATTAAACATAAAAGCATAAATAATAGAAAAGATAAAAAATATTATCATGAATAATTATTTAATTTCATCTTCATCCTAGATTAAAGAAATTAGCTAGGCATGGAAAATAATTAAACTAACTAAAATAAAGAAAAGAAGAAGATTAAAAATAAATAAGAAAACTCACTTTAATTAACGAGCATCTAACGAACGTACAAAGAAGAAGTAATTTAATCTACTCCTACTCCTACTCCTAACCTAAACTAATACAATACCTAATGCTTCATTGAACTTAGACACTTTTGTTCCCTTTTCCATGTAGGTTTTAGTTTCCTAGTGACAATTTTCTTCTTAAAGAGATCTTTTATTGGATTTGACTTGCACATCAAGATTGTTCCACCTCTTTCCTTCTCCTTGCATGATTCTTCTTGGATATTCCTTACTGAATAAGACCATTAAATATCATTTGATCACCATGATTCTTCTTGGATATTCCTTACGACCATACAATATCATTTGATCACCAAGATTTTGGCTTTATGGTAACAAATATTAAATCCTACAAAATAAAATAAAACATATTAATTTAATAAACTAATATAATTAAAAGGACAAAATTAGGGATAATAAAATGTATGAATTATGTGTCTATCATATTGCTATAAATTTAGGCCTAATTATAATTGTGAAACTTATCAAATATATGAGATTGGTAAGAATTATAAAAAAAACTTCACTAATTACCCAAAAAAATTTATCACTGATATTTATTCACGTGACTGACAATTGACAATTAAAATATATATGATTACAAAGGTTGAAGTTGATATGTTATTCAAAGTGCAAAATGTTTGCACAACCCTTATACATGCCTACAAAATGACCATTTGGAAAGTGCTTATTCATCTCTAAGCCTAGAATCTCAAAGAACATCCTTGTTTCTGCTTACTATTGTTAATTCAACTTCTACTCCCTCCAATTTGAATGGGCCAATCATCAATTAGTAGTTTCAGTTCTTATTATAATTTAACTGTTACTAAAATACTTTTTAAAGCTAATTTTACTTTATTAACTACTATTAAAACACTTTTTAAACTTATGACTTAACTATAACCAAAACACTATTTATGAGCTTGAAAAACTTTAGAATAACTTATTATTTTATAAAAAAATTTATTTCTTATAAAAGTCTTTTACTAATATTGATTCTTATGAGCCTAAATTAAAAGACCTACAAATCATTGTTAATATATTTCACAATCATATATCATATAATAACAAATTGTTCTACTATTCTAGAGAGAGAAACTATAAAGAGAAAGAAGAAAAGTATTCTGCTTCTTCACTACTTCAGTATTCAGTTTTTCTAAGGTAGAAAATATTATTTGTTGTACTCGTAAGGGGTATTCTTTCTTTCTTTCTTATTCAGGAAGAGAACTTCTGTTTTCCATTCTTTATTATTCTGTTGGAATAACCTGTATACGCAAGATACCCTATTCTTGGTCAAATTCTTCTGTTATTACATTCTTTATTATTATGTTGGAATAACATGTCTATGCAAAGTACTGCATACATGGTGAAATTCTTCTGTTATCCCATTCTTATTATTCTATTGGAATAACCTGTTTATGTGAAGTATCGTATACACGGTGAAATTCTTCTAATATTCCGTTCTTTATTATTCTGTCAGAATATCCTATCTGTGCGTTTACGCCAGATCTGGTTCCATTATTTATTATTATGTCGGAATATCCTGTCTGTGCGTTTACGCTGGACCTGGTTCCATTATTTATTATTCTGTCGGAATATCCTGTCTGTGCGTTTATACCGGACCTGGTTCCATTATTTATTATTCTGTTGGGAATAACCAGTCTGTGCAGTCTATCGCACGCATGGTGAATCCTTCTGTTATTCCATTCTTTATTATTCTGTTGGAATAACTTGTCTATGTGGATTACCACATGCATGGTGAATGATCCTTTGTATTCATTCCTTATTAAATTGTGAAAATGATCTGTATACGTGGATTACCGCATGGCGGGTGAAAATCCATTTGCAGTTTCATATATTCTATTATACTCAGTTGGTTAAAGTTTTGGCTTCTATACTCCATGAAATTAGTGGAATATCATTGATATTTGCGCTTCATCCAGTATCTTTTCATGGAAATATCCTTCTTAGCATTCTTGAATTTTACTGCATAAAGCAGTATCATGTTGACAATTTGGACGTTATTGAGTTCAGGATAAATTAACTTATAAATCTTTAAAATTTATTCTTAAACTTATTTTATTAAATTGTCATCATCCTCATGCTTATATTATGTTGAAAGTCATCTTTGCCTTACGTGCATAGATGGACTTGGTATGATTATGACCTGGGATTATTCGGTATAATCATGACCGTAATGTGACGAATGATGTGGTAAAAGTCCTCATTGGCCTGTAGTTTATTGGTGGACAGTTGTTGATACGATTATGACCAGGGATTATTCGGTATAGTCATGACCATTGATGATTACATGAATATCCTTGGCCGTGGAGCAGAGATGATTTGATTTTATTTATTAAGCTGAGTCTCAGTTATAAAGTTGATGAAAAACTTTTTAAATCATAGAAGATAGTAGATTTTATACTTTACTTGACTCTTCTAATGGATTGCTTATTCCGCTGCAGTTTTTGATCTAAAACTTGTTGTCTATTATATTTTACCAGTTGTTATACTGTTGAAGGCTAAGGATAATTTATTTTGCATTATCTTAGTCATAATATTTCTTATTGGGCTAGTTGAGCTCACCGGTTCTTTCACTGTTCTCTTCAGGAAATGATAATGTAGCTGGGACTAGTCGGGGAACAGAGTGATGGTCCTAGATGGTGCATTAGTAGTCCTCACTATTCTGTGAAATAGTGTGATAATAAATGTAATGAGGACTCCATTGAGTGTGAATATTGTTTAGATGACAATATTTGTATTAAAACTCACAGCCTATGTTTTGTCGTATTTTACACGACTGTTGTATAATTAAGTTGTATTTGTATTCAGTACCTTGTATCTGGCGACCCAAGATGGGTGATGTATACCTGTTTTGGGGGCGTCACATTATTGGTTCCTGGATAAATTAATTCTTGAACTTGTTTTATTGAATTATTATGTCATTGTCATCATCCTCATGTTTATATTATGTTGAAAGTCAATTGTAGCCTGTAGTGCGTAGATGGACTTGGTATGATTATGACCAGGGATTATTCGGTATAATCATGTCCGTAATGTTACAAATGATGTGGAAAAAAAAAGTCCTCTTTGTCCCGTAGTGCATTGATGGACAGTTTTTGGTATGATTATGGCTATGGATTCTCTTCGGCCAAGGATGCAAAGATGAATTGTTTTATGGCATGATCAGGACCGTTGATTAAAACACGATTATCTTTGGCCCGTAGTGCATGAATAATTCGTGGTCGTGATACTAAAGAATATCTTTAGCCTGTAGTGCAGGGATGATTTGATGATGTGGATTATTTATTAAGCTGAGTCTCAGCGATAAAAGTGATGAAAAACCTTTTAAATCATAGAAGATAATAGATTTTATTCTTTACTTGACTCTTCTAATGGAATGCTTGTTCCGCTGCAGTTAAACTTGATGGTTGTTATATTGTATCAGTTTAACACTATTGAAGACTAAGGATAATTTATTCCGATTTATCTTAGTCATAATATTTCTTACTAGGCTAGTTGAGCTCACCCTTTCTTTCACTGTTCTCTTCAGAAAATGAGAACGTAGCAGAGACTAGTCGGGGAACGGAGTGACGGTCCAGAGGATAACATTAGTAGTCATCACTATTCTGTGAAATAGTGTGTTAATAAATGTATTGAGGACTTATTTTGAGTTTTAATGCTGTCTAGAAGACAATGTTTGTATTAAAAATCACAGCTCATGTTGTATATTTAAGATTGTATTTGAATTTTGTACCATGTATTTGGCGACTCAAGATGGGTGATGTATACCTATTTTGGGGGCGTCACAGTTGGTATCAAAGCTTAGGGATATGATCCCTGGCTGAGATGTGAGACAAGAACTAGGATGGGAGAGACGGGGAATTCCTTCGCTAGTATGACCTACCTAAGTTTATTTGGTATTTAATTGGTCGGTCAAAGTATAGGGATAATATGTGATATGTTAATTAACCCTTATTTTGTGACAGTGTTTAAAAATGGCATCTGAAAATGTTGAGATCAGCAATGAAGCACATGAGACCGTTGAGTCACCAACGATCATTACCCAGGATAAGGTGCAACAGGAAGACAATAATCCTCAGGTGAACAACAATACTGATCAATTGACGAACGACGGTACGTTTAGGAGCTTTTTAGAATTCATGCAACATCAGGCGAAGGCGGCTCCTGTTCATAATGTAGGAGGAAATAATGGCAACCCACGGTTGGTCACCGCTAAGCAATTCAAGGAGCTGGGACCACCGGAGTTTTTGGGAAAACCAGAACCACTTAAGGCAGAGACGTGGTTAAAGCAGATCACCAAGATATTTGATGTCTTGGGATGCTCCGAGGAGCAAAAGTTTCCCTTTGCCACCTTTATATTGCGTGAAGAGGAAGATTACTGGTGAAAATCTGTAAAACGTACCCAGCCTGACGCACTCAAGATGTCTTGGGAGAAGTTCCAAGAGCTGTTCAATGACAAGTACTTTCCCGAAAGCATTCGTCACATGAAGGAGGTGGAATTTATCAAGTTGGAGCAAAACAACATGACTGTGTCGCAGTATGAAGTCAAGTTTGCCGAGTTATCCTGATTTGCGTCCCATTTAGTTGATAATGAGGAAAGAATGAAGCGAATGTTTCTAAGAGGTTTGAAACCTGAGATAGGTCAATATCTTATCTCTCATAAACTGTGTTTGTATTCAGATGTTGTTAATAGAGCTCAGTTATTGGAGCGCGATAATGAGTCAACCCAACCAAAAGAGAGCAGCCGGCAAAATGATAATTCCGTTGATAACAGTCGTCAAAGCGGTAACAATAACCATGGATGGAATCAACATGCCAGAAATGGTAACCACTTCGGTGGTAATCATGGTTAAAACAATAAGAATGAACATTTCAAGAAGAGAAGGTTCAACAATGACGTGAAGACGTCGGCACCAGCACCCGTTTCAAAGGAAGAAGAACGACCACCGGTCGTATGTTTCAAATGCGGACAGGAGGGACATATCCGTCCAAACTGTACGCAGTAATCCAAAACGTGTTTTAATTACGGAAGAGAAGGTCACCTAGCTCGATTTTGTCGTATGGTGAAGTCAAGTCCAGCTGGGATAGTGATGCCAAAGTATGTCCCAGACAAGCTAAAGCCGCTAGTTTAAGAAAGAACGTTTTTTTTTCGTGACAAAGAACCTGAATAAAATTACTTTTTAAAAAAAATAGATTTTTTTTATAACAGAATTTTTTTTTAAAAACAACATTTTAAAAAAATCTGTTTTTTAAAAAATATCTATTTTTAAAAAAAGTTCCGTTTTTTTACAAATTCTATTTTTTTAAAAATCTATTTTTTTAAAAAAAGCTGTTTTTAAAAAAATTATATTTTTTAAAGAATTCTGTTTTTTTAAAAAGCTGCTTTTTTTAAAAAATCTTTTTTTGTATTTTTTGTTTTATTTTATTATGTTTTTGTTATTTTTAAAATGTTAATTTTTTTATTTTTAAAATCTGTGTTTGATTTTTTTTGCCACATAAGCAATATTTTTTATTTTTTGCCACGTCAGCACTATTTTAACGTCTGTCAACTTCTTTTGATGTAATGACCCAATTTTAATATTTTAATTAGTTTAATGGGGTAATTCAAAAAATTAAAAGTTCAATGATGTAATAAGTAAAACTTGCCAAGTATAGTGGTGAAAAACATAGTTTTGCCCTAATTAAATTATAAATATATTTAGGTTGATAAACTTCATAGAAAATAACATTCAGTCATTTGTTAATTGAGGTAAGGAATATAATTTTCTTTCATACTCCAAAATCTAAACTTAATACGGTAAATATTGCTTCTATAATTTTTGAAATGATTACAAATTACTTTGAGGTTTTCGCTTCATCTAATATCATTTCATTTGAACTTTTTATTTACCTGAACATTCTTATTAAATTTTAATCATTATCTTTGAATTATGAATCTTGAATATCATTCTTGAATTTAGCCCCAAAATTTAGTCATCATGTATGTTGGCAATTTGGACATTATTGGACTTTTGACAAATTAAATGTCAAATCTCGATTGTTTATTCTTTTATCTTATTATTCTTACAACTTTCGTTCATCCTTTATGTCACTGTTATTTGTACTAATCATTAAATAATCAAGTTATTGTGAATATCTTTGGTCGGTGTGCAAATATAATATGATTGGTGAATGTCTTTGGCCTGGGTGCAATGACGATATGATTGTTGGGCGTCTTTGCACTACACCAAAAACGGCCTCTAGTGAAGGACAAATTCTTCACTAGAGGCCCTATATCCCTCACAAGTGATTTATTGTGAAGAAATATTTTCCTCACACGAGTGCTCGCATTAGACCTGTATGATAAGGACACGCGGTGAAAATTTTTCTTTGGCCTGAGTGCAAAGAAGAACTGTTGACTGACATGATCATAACTATTGGTGTTATATTTGAATATTTTTAACCTGGGTTCACAGATGAGTTGATTGGCATGATTATGACAAGAAACTTTCAATTGATGTTACATGGATAAAAAATTGATGGTAAAATTTTTAAATATAAAGGAAAAGTTCGATTGTCGACATTATGATCTGTTTTACTTCCCTAATTGTTTGTTACTTCCGCTGCAGTTGTTTTCCTAAAACTTATTGTCTATTATACTTTATCATATTTAATTTGTCATTGTTGAAGACTAGAAGATATATATATATATATATATATATATATATATATATATATATATATATATCTTAATTATGATATTCTTTACTGGACTATTTGAGCGCACCCTTTTGTTTTTTAATCGTTCTTCTCAGAAAATAAAACTGTAGCTGGCACTAACCAGGGAGTGGAGTGATGATCCAAGATAGTTACTATAGTAATCTTCATCATGTTGTAAAATAGTGTGTCAATAATTGTAGTGAAGACTTATAATGAGTACTTGTGGTATTTGTGTATGATATTAAGTTGGTTTTGTCTTTTGACGACTCAAAATTGGGTTATGTGAACCATATTTTAGGGGCGTGACAATGTTAGGAGTTCATGTGACTTTATATATATATATTTTAAAAAAATATAATTTCTTATTTTGAAACAGATAAAAATGAAACTCAAATATATCTATAATTTTAAAAGAGAAAAAATAATAATCTACAAGCTTGTTATGATTTGCTTAGCTCTATCACGCTCCCAAATTCAACGACCAAACACAGTTTCTTTCAAACTGAATTAAACACTCAACCTTAATAATACAATATTCGACTGCTTCAAGCCCTAATGATGTTAGTACTTGTGATAATAGAAAATTAACCTAGCTAGACCCTCTACACATAAATGTTAGAAATGGCAAACTTAGCAACTTATTAGGCGATATTTTAGGAATATAATATTTTAGATATTATTATATTGTTAGGATAGTTTCCATCATTCACTCCTTCATGATTATCTCCAATAATTATGTAATGGTTATCTCCATGAATATCTCCTTGAGTTAGGTAATATGTTAGTCACCCATCTTATCTTGTATTAGTATAAATATTTTCTATCTTCTCAATGTAAACAAGAGAGATAATTATCAAGTTATTATCTATGCAATTATCTATTCTCTCAATTTAATATTCTCTCTCTAATATGATGTTCTAACATGGTATCAAAACCATAAGGCTAGCAACCTTTGATCCTCCCTTTCCTTTCTTCTATCTACCGTTGCATATTTCCTAAATTCCCTTCGTTGCATACCCTTGCTGCACATTTAGTATTCTCCATACGATTCCATGGTGGAAAATCAATTCTCTCCATACTCAAATTTTCACTCTTCTCCATACGATCCCAAATGGTGGCTTGATCATCCCTCTTATGATTGTTCTAATGAATCACAAGACAACTTTTGTGATCTTTCTCCACAATTTCCCACCTCTCAAGTCGATGATGATAGTGCCTCCACAAATGATGCTTGTGAGTTTTCCCAGGATTGGTATGTTGATGATCTTTTAGATCAAGTGTACTCTCTTCAGAAACTTCCTTCTCAATCCGTGAAAAAGTATATCTCCGAGGCAAAATCTCTCGCCTATGCTCTTACTCGCGCCGGTGAACCGATCGATGAAATTGAACTCATTGATTGCATTATTGATGGGCTTGATGATTCTCTTAGTGACTTCTGTAAGTACTATTATGAGATAAATCCTTCTTTATCTTTAGATTTGCTCTCTCATATACTTCTTGATCATAAAAAATTACAAGATATTCATTTTTTTCTCCACGGTGTGATATCTCACATGCTCACTCTCCACCAACAAGATATTCTGATGAACACTTGTTTGCTTCTGCCCAATCCAGACAATCTGTGTATCAATCCAGACAGGCTGATCCGTCTACATCAGAAGTAAAAGTAGTTGTAGTCAGACACCCTGACCCGTCTGCATTCCCCCAATTTTTTCCCATTGCTTATCCTTTTTCACTTGCCACTTCTCCACCATCAGGAACCAAGAACAATATTGCTCTCGTTTCCTCTATATCTATGCAATCTGCAAGACTTGCAACTGATGGATCTCTAATGCATTTCCTTATTTATGGTTCTCATGTTCCTACCTCTGCTGCTTTCTCCTCCAAATTTGGGAAGTCACGATCTGCAACCATGGATACATTAGACATCGTGCTTTCACAGTCCAAGACGACATGCCCACCACCTATTCAACATATGCCACCTACCTTTCTTTGGTTGGATGTTATTATCATGCATGCTACATCTTTGTTTAACCTCTCATGGAAGTTGTCCGTGTTTTCTCTAATTCGAGGAGTTGTTACTCTGTTAACTCTTCACTTACATGGATGTTCAACCAAGTGCAAGCTCAAGCTTCGTTTCCCTATGTTTCCCTTGTGGGGGCGTATTAGGCGATATTTTAGGAATATAATATTTTAGATATTATTATATTGTTAGGATAGTTTCCATCATTCACTCTTCCGTGATTATCTCCAATAATTATGTAATGGTTATCTCCATGATTATCTACTTGAGTTAGGTAATATGTTAGTCACCCATCTTATATTGTATTAGTATAAATATCTCCTATATTCTCAATGTAAACAAGAGAGATAATTATCAAGTTATTATCTATGCAATTATCTATTCTCTCAATTCAATATTCTCTCTCTAATATGATGTTCTAACACAACTTTCTCTACCTATTTTTCAGCTGCTCTCTGAATAATTATTTGCAAACATGTGTTGTATATTTATGAGTTAAGTTTGACATATATATATATATATATATATATATATATATATATATATATATATATAAGTCGATGGTTGATCTAGGTCAAACATAAAAGTATTAATCAAAATTACTTTTTTTTAATGATCTCTTGCTTTAGGAAACAAGCTCATACACATAAAATATATATGGAGCTTTTAGAGATGCATAGGCTAGAATGTTGGTGAGGGAGAGGATCCAAGCAAAGGAAACCCACTTTATACTAATATTAATATATATTAACCATTGAGTACCAATTTTATGAAATTTAGCCACCAAAGGTATATTTCTCAGTTTTTTCTATATCTAACGTCAATACACAAAGTTTCGGTTCGGACACCCGAATTTTAGTCCCGTCCGAACTTTTTTTTTGTTTTTCTTTAAAAAACAAAAAAAAAATTAATATTTTATGGAATTGAAAATTTTTCATAATACAGTGTTTTGGGTATGATTTGGGTACGTATAACAAAACAGGTATGTACAGTCTGTGCAGCCTGTACATACATTTTTGGTATAGGTATCCAAATCACCCCCAAAATATTGTATTATGGAAAAATTTCAGTTCCATAAAATATTAAATTATTTTTTAGTCGTTTTTTAAAAAAAACTAAAAATAAAAAATAAAAATTGAGGTCCGTTTTTTATTAGGTCCGGGAGTCCGGACCTGATCCGTGCTGTATATATATATATATTATAGGGTTAATTAAAAATTCAACCCCGAAGTATACACCCTTTTACCATTCGTACTTCGGTGTTTAAACGCTTCCATCCCGCTACCCAAAGTACCGTTAAGTAACCACGATGGACCATATTCAGATTTTCGATCAATTTTTTTTGCCTAAAAATAGCCATGTGTCATAATTAAATATTTAAATATTGTTGACCGTATAAATACCGTATTAGACTTAATTAATTTGTAGAAATACATGTTAAATACTTTATTAACAAAATAAAAGGTAAAATTTTCAAACAATTTGGGAATTTGATCAATTTAATTCCATTAATTAGAACAACAAACCAAAACAGACAACAAATTAGAACAACAAACCAAAGGGTCCTCTAATTCCATCTCATTTGGTTCATCAAACTAAAATAGAGTGAAAATCTCTATCTTTATCTCTGTCATTTTCATTTGATCTTCATCTTGATTATCAACCCAAGGGCCCTCGAATTATAGCGTTTTTTGTGAAAAATTGGAAGATTTAAACCCAGATCTACGATTGGTTTCCTGCGAGACTAGTAGAGGCGATGATTTTGGGGTTCTAGAGTTATGATCTGATGAGAGGACTTTGTGTTTTGGTCTGGGCTTGGAAGATGGAGCTTCTCTAGATCTGGTTTGTCTTTATTCAGCTCTGCAACTGTTCTTACCGGTGGTTTGTTTCTAGTGGTTTCCGATCTGGAATTTGTGCTCTTATTGCTTATCCATTTCAAATTTTAAATTTGGTTGTTCATTGCGGTTACTGGGTTTGTTATCCATGTGACGCCCCCAAAATTAGGTATACATCACCCATCTTGGGTCGCCAGATACATGGTACATAATTCAAATACAACTTACTAATACCACTGTCGTGTATAATACGACAAAATACAACTGTGAGTTTGAATACAATAATTGTCTACTAGAGATCATACAAACTCAAAAGGAGTCGTCAATACAATTATTGTCACACTATTTCACAGAATAGTGAGGACTATCAATGCTATCCTCTGGACCATTACTCCGTTCCCCGACTCGTCCCTGCTATGTTCTCATTTCCTGAAGAGAACAGTGAAAGAAAGGGTGAGCTCAACTAGCCCAGTAAGAAATATTATGACTAAGATAATGCAGAATAAATTATCGTTAGCCTTCAACAGTATTAAACTGATCAAATATAACAACATCAAGTTTAATAGCAGCGGATCAAGCAATCCATTAAAAGAGTCAAGTAGAGAATAGAATCTACTATCTTTTATGATTTAAAAAGTTTTTAATCACTTTTATCGCTGAGACTCAGCTTAATAAATAATCCACATCATCCCTGCACTACGGCCAAGGATACTCATTAGGGTCACGACCACAAATTCCATGCACTACGGGCCAAGGATATTTGTGTATTCATCAATGGTCATGATCATGCCAACAACTGTCCATCAATGCACTACGGCAAATGAGACTTTGTCGATTAAAGTCGATTCTACTTGTATATTCGTTATCTTCACGTGAGTTCGTATATTCGAACTTGTAAACGCATACGATCTTCTACTCACACGTCAGCTACCATGTTCGCTTTCTCACGATAATATTGCATGGTACGATCGTAATCTTCAACAGCTCGAGCCAACATCTTTGGCACGTTATACGTTCGTTTTAGGTGAAGAAAATATTTGAGGGTTTAAGAAATGGGTTTAGTACTGGTGTCAATACAAAATTCGATTTCACGCTCTGGGTAGGCTAAGAAGTCTTCAGGAATACGTCAAGAGATTTATTAATGATAAAAATATCATTCAAAACTGTTACTCACATCCAAGACTTGGATAACACATCACATTGATACCAACTGTGACTTCTATCCCTTAACCTAGATAGCACCTCACAATGATACCTATCAACTTGTTAACGTCATTCACGACGTCGCCTACAGAAAGTCTGGCTTCGGTGCATTCCACACAAGGAAGTCATCAACAAAAGGATCGGGGCTCTTTACTTATGGCTTGGTATGACAATGATTGAATTTAGTGGTTTGGTTGCTTGAATTCGCATAATAGGTTGGTTAGGAATATGAAAGCTAACAACCTTACGAAAAACATGATGAGTAGTTAACCAATCGATTCCTAAAATCGCATCAAAGACAAGTATTTTCAAAGAGATAAGATCGACAGGTAACGTGAAAGTGTCGATTTGAATCAAACAAGATTTATAAATAGTGGAGGTAACGAAGGTTTCTCCCAATGGAGTTTCAATAGATAAATCAAAGTTTAACTTCTCCGGAGTTAAGTACAAACATTGAACACAACTAGGTGAAATAAAAGAGTGAGTAGAACCGGTATCTAACACGGTATAGACTTCGTAAGAGCTTATGATTAACTTACCCGTGATAATTTTATTCAGGTTCCTCGTCACGAGGAAAAAAAAACGCTCCCTCTTAAACTACCGGCTTTGGCTTGTCTGGGACATCCTTTGGTATCATTATCTCAGCTAGAATTGACTTCATCATACGACAAAATCGAGCTAGGTGACCTTCTCTTCCGCAATTAAAACACGCTTTGGATTGTTGCGTACAGTTTGGATGGATGTGTCCCTCTTGTCCGCATTTGAAACATACGACCGATGGGCGTTCTTCTTCCTTTGAAACGGGTGCTGGCGTTGCTGTCTTTCCATCATTATTGAACCTTCTCTTCTTGAAATGTCCATTTCTATTATCTTGGCCACGATTACCACCGAAGTGGTTACCATTCTTGGTATGATAATTTCCCCCGCGATGGTTATCATTGTTCTGATGGTCGTTTCCACCGGTATGATTATTATCGTGCTTCTGGTCATTACCTTTTGGTTGTGATAACTCATTATCGCGCTCCACTAACTGAGCCCTATTCACAATATCTGAATATAAACAAAGTTTATGAGAAATGAGGTATTGACGTATATCGGGTTTCAAACCTCGCAGAAACATTCGCGCCATTCGCTCCTCATTATCAACCAAATGGGATGCAAACCGGGACAACTCCGCAAACTTAGCCTCGTACTGCAACACGGTCATATTGTTTTGCTCCAGCTTGATAAACTCTACCTCCTTCATGTGACGAATACTTTCGGGAAAGTACTTGTCGTTGAATAACTCTTGGAACTTCTCCCAAGACATCTTGAGTGCGTCAGTCTGGGTACGTTTTACAGATTCCCACCAATGATCTGCTTCTTCACGCAACATAAAGGTGGCAAAAGGAACCTTTTGCTCCTCGGAGCATCCCAAGACATCAAATATCTTGGTAATCTGCTTTAACCACGTCTCCGCCTTAAGTGGTTCTGGCTTTCCCAAAAACTCCGGTGGTCCCAGTTCCTTGAACTGCTTAGCGGTGACCAACCGTGGGTTGCCATTGTCTTTACCTGTATTATGAACAGGAGTCGCCTTCGCCTGATGTTGCATGAATTCTAAAAAGTTCCTAAACGTACCGTCGTTCGTCAATTGATCAGTGTTGTTGTTTACAGGAGGATTATCGCCATCCTGTTGCACATTGTCCTGATTATTGATCTGTGGGGACTCAACGGTCTCTTGAGCTCCATTGATAATCTCAACATTCTCGGATGCCATTTTCAAACACTGCCACAAAATAAGGGTTAATTAACATATCACATATTATCCCTATACTTTGACCGACCAATTAAATAGCACATAAACTTAGGTAGGTCATACTAGCGAAGGAATTCCCCGTCTCTCCCCTCCTAGTTCTAGTCTCACATCTTAGCCAGGGATCATATCCCTAAGCTTTGATACCAACTGTGACGCCCCCAAAATTAGGTACACGTCACCCATCTTGGGTCGCCAGATACATGGTACAGAATTCAAATACAACTTACTAATACCATTGTCGTGTATAATACGACAAAATACAACTGTGAGTTTGAATACAATAATTGTCTACTAGAGATCATACAAACTCAAAAGGAGTCGTCAATACAATTATTGTCACACTATTTCACAGAATAGTGAGGACTACTAATGCTATCCTTTGGACCATTACTCCGTTCCCCGACTCGTCCCTGCTATGTTCTCATTTCCTGAAGAGAACAGTGAAAGAAAGGGTGAGCTCAACTAGCCCAGTAAGAAATATTATGACTAAGATAATGCAGAATAAATTATCGTTAGCCTTCAACAGTATTAAACTGATCAAATATAACAACATCAAGTTTAACAGCAGCGGATCAAGCAATCCATTAAAAGAGTCAAGTAGAGAATAGAATCTACTATCTTTTATGATTTAAAAAGTTTTTAATCACTTTTATCGCTGAGACTCAGCTTAATAAATAATCCACATCATCCCTGCACTACGGCCAAGGATACTCATTAGGGTCACGACCACAAATTCCATGCACTACGGGCCAAGGATATTTGTGTATTCATCAATGGTCATGATCATGCCAACAACTGTCCATCAATGCACTACGGCAAATGAGACTTTTACCACATCATTTGTAACATTACGGTCATGATTACACCGAATAATCCCTGGTCATAATCATACCAAGTCCATCCATGCTCTACAGGCCACAGATGACTTTCAAAAATATAAATAAGAGGATGATGACAATGATATAAGAATTCAATAAAACAAGTTCAAGAATTATTTTATCCAGGAATTATTAACGTCCAAATTGTCAACACGATACTATTTTGTGGTGTAAAATTCAAGAATGATCAGAAGAATATTTCCATGAAAGGATACTGGATGAAACGCAAATGTTAAGGATATTCCACTAATTTCATGGAGTATAGAAATCAAAGTTTTATCCAACTGAGTATAATAAAGAATGGAATAACAAAAGAAATCACCATGCATGCGATAGACCGCACAGACAGGTTATTCCAACAGAATAATAATAATGGAACCAGGTCAGGTGAAATTCACACCGACAGGATGTTCCAACAGAATACTAAAGACGGAACCAGGTCCGGTGTAAAACACACAGACAGGATGTTCCAACGGAATAATAATAAAGACGGAACCAGGTCCGGTGTAAAACACACAGACAGGATGTTCCAACGGAATAATAATAAAGACGGAACCAGGTCCGGTGTAAAACACACAGACAGGATGTTCCAACAGAATGATAGAAGAATGTCACCAAGTATAGGGTAGACCGCGTATACAGGTTATTCCAACAGAATAATAAGAAATGGAATAACAACAATTCTCTTGATGAATAAGAAAGAATAACACCCCTTACCATAACAGAAACTGGATATGGGAAAAGAAAAGTTAAATAGCAGAAAGCTTTTCTTCTATCTCTCTATAGTTTCTCTCTCTAGAGTTCAGTGAATTCGTAAGAAAATAATGAAGGAATGAGCTTCTATTTATAGGAAAATGGAATGCATAGTAACTAATCCATGAACGGTCCAGATTGATTTACTTTAATCTGACGGTCCATATTTAAAAAAAAATCTTTTAAATAAAATATAATATATTCTATTTATATAAAAAGATTTTTACTATGCAAACACTATGCAACACTATGCAAAACACTATGCAACACTATGCATAATAAAATATAATATATTCTATTTATAAAATAACTTTAATAAAGTATTCTGTTTTATATAAAAAGATGTTTCTGTTTTATTACGTTAATAATACGAATAAAACAAAACGTCATCATCGCTATAATAATTAAAACAAAACGTCATTATCGCTATAATAATTCATATTAATAATCGACAATAATTGAGTCAAACTGAGCGACTTCTTACATAAATATCAATAATCAATACCGTGTGCTACTATGCAACAACGCGTATTACTGTACTTTTACTACCGAGTAGTTCAACAGTTTTAACGGTAAAACTCCCGCCGTTATTTTCAATAAAATATTTTTGTCGTTTTCTCAATCCGACAATAATTCCGTTGTGGGGTCCACCAATAATTGTACCGTCGTACGAATATTTTCCGACACAAAGAATATTCCCTGACCAATCGAATATAATATAACAACTTGCATACTACCCACAACTATAATATTATCTCAAATTCACACCATAATATAAAAAAATTATTTTGAGAAAATTAATTCTTTATTCATAAAATCTGGGGTTTTACAATCCATTTAATTTTGGTAATGAATCCTTTGGCTCCGGTGGGTTTCGCTTTCATGGATGGTGTAAGACCCCAACTTTTTGAATAAAGATTAAATTTTCTCGAAATATATTTTTGAATAATATGGTGTGGATTTGATATAATGTTATAGTTGAGGGTAATATTTATAAATTTTGCAAAGTATGCAAGTTGTTATATAATATTCGATTGGTCGGGGAATATTCATTTTAACAGGGAATATTCGTACAACGGTACAATCATTGGTGGACCCCCACAACGGAATTATTCTCAGATTGAGAAAACGACAAAAATACTTTATAAAAATAACGGCGGAAGTTTTACCGTTAACTGTTGAACTACCCGGTAGTAAAAATACAGTAATACGCGTGGTTGCATAGTAGCTCATGGTATTGATTATTGATGCTTACGTGAGAAATCACTCATTTATACTCAATTATTGCTACAGTAATTGCTGCATCATCTCTCATACTATTGATTCGATTATTGTCATAGTATCATCTGCATAATATGTTATTTTATTAAATCAATAATTGAGACGACAAAGTTATTCATATTATTAAATTGCAATATTTACAATATCTAGAAGTTCTGTCAAGGAGAGGTTTGGTCACCTAATTGCGCGCCAATAGGGAGAAATCCTTATTAGAAAGCCTCCTCTTTCCTGGGAACGACCTGGTTGATAAATATTGTGAGTTATAATATTAATGATGAATGTTATTAAAATTGAAGTTGTGTTCGGAGTTGAATTTGGAGACTGCGGACGTGATATTTGAGTCCGGATTGATGAAATTAGTAAAAATAGTCTATAAACACAAAATTTTCTGGAATTCACTATTTGGTCAAAAAGTCAATAGTTGACTTTTTCAGAAAAAGTCAAACTTTGAAATTTTAAAATTTATATTTTTGATAAAAATGGTTTCATTGTGTTGGAATTATTTGTGTTAGTGAAAATCGATAATTATTTTGATAATAATTGATGTCTGGAGATTATATTGACCAATCGGGTATTTAACCGGATAAATGAGCAATTGAATGCTATTATTTCCCATGATTATAACTATTTATTCACATGTGTATACTATTATTTCACATTCTTGTTACTATTAGGAGAGTTGGTGCAAGATTGATAATACTTGCATGACTAAGTTAAAAATGGAGGTATAGATGGAGGTACTATATTGTAATTCGTATTTTCACATGTCTAGAACTATTGATTCTCATAATTTAATATTGAATCACATTATTTACTATTAGGGGAGGTGGTGCAAATTTGATAATACTTCCATGACTAAATTAAAAATAAAGGAAAAGTTGGAGGTATTGTACTAAAAATTTTCGAGCCCCTAAAACGTGCAATTATCGAAACTATATTTTTCTATAAATAGAAGCTCATTCTTTC
Organism: Panax japonicus; assembly: GCA_020205505.1. Lineage (NCBI taxonomy): Eukaryota > Viridiplantae > Streptophyta > Magnoliopsida > Apiales > Araliaceae > Panax > Panax japonicus. Next base: position 59,437,625 of record CM035097.1, on the reverse strand, counting down.
TTCATTTCTCACCAATTCACAAAAGCTTTAGAGCGATTATTATAGAGAGAAATTATAGAAAGAAGAAGAGAAGTCTGATACCTCACTATTCCAGTATCCAGTTTTTCTAAAGGTAGGGAGTATTATTTCTTTCTTATCTATGAAGTGAACTTCTGTTATTCCATTCTTTATTATTCTGTTGGAATAACCTATATACGCGGGCTACTCTATACTTGGTGAAATTCTTTTGTTGTTCCATTCTTTATCATTCTGTTGGAACATCCTGTCTGTGCGTTCTACGCCAGACCTGGTTCCGTCTTTATTATTCTGTTGGAATATCCTATCTGTTCGTTTTACGCCGGACCTGATTCCGTCTTTATTATTCTGTTTTTTATATCATGTCTGTGCGTTCTTCGTCAGACCTGATTTCGTCTTTATTATTCTGTTGGAATATCCTGTCTGTACATTTTACACGAGACCTGATTCCGTCTTTATTATTCTGTTGGAATATCCTGTCTGTGCGTTTTACGCCGGACCTGATTTCGTTATTTATTATTCTGTTGGAATAGCCTGCATGTGCGGTCTATCGCATGCCTGGTGATTTCTTTTGTTATTCCATTCCTTATTATACTCAGTTGGTTAAAGTTTTGACTTCTATACTCCATGAAATTAGTGGAATATCCTTGATATTTGCGCTTCATCCAGTATCTTTTCATGGAAATATTCTTCTGAGCATTCTTGAATTTTACTTTACAAAGCAGTAACATGTTGACAATTTGGACGTTATTAGTTCCTGGATAAAATAATTTCTTGAACTTGTTTTATTGAATTCTTATATCATTGTCATCATCCTCATGTTTATATTTTGTTCAAAGTCATCTGTGGCCTATAGTGTATAGATGGACTTGGTATGATTATGACCAGGGATTATTCGGTGTAATCATGACTGTAATGTTATAAATGATGTGGTAAAAGTCCTCATTGGCCCGTAGTGCATTGATGGACAATTGTTGGCATGATCATGACCATTATTGAATACACAAATATTCTTGGTCGTGATACTAAAGAAGGGGTGATTCGATGATGTGGATTATTTATTAAGCTGAGTCCCAGCGATAAAAGTGATGAAAAACCTTTTAAATCATAAAAGATAGTAGAATTTATTCTCTACTTGACTCTTTTAATGGCTTGCTTGTTCCGCTGCAGTTAAACTTGATGGTTGTTATATTGTATCAGTTTAACACTGTTGAAGGCTAACGATAATATATTCTGCATTATCTTAGCCATAATATTTTCTATTGGGCTAGTTGAGCTCACCCTTTTACTTTTATTGTTCTTTTCAGGAAATGAGAACGTAGCAGGGACTAATCAGGGAACGGAGTGACGGACCAGATGATAGCATTAGTAGTCCTCACTATTCAGTGAAATAGTGGAAAATAAATGTAATAATATTGAATTTGAGTTTGAATATTGTCTAGACGATAATATTTGTATTAAAACTTACAGCTTATGTTTTGTCGTACTTTACACGACAGTTGTATAATTAAGTTGTATTTGTATTCTGTACCATGTATTTGACGACTCAGAATAGGTGATGTATACCTATTTTGGGGGCGTCACAGATGGGTCTTGTTTCCGTGTGTTTTCAGATCTGGATATTATTATTCAGATTTGGATGTTATCTTTGATTTTTGTTTTTCCATGTTCAATTTTACTTGCTTAATTTCCTATTGTGGTATCTAATTGTTTATGGGTGCTTTGAACAAACGAGTTTTGATTCCATTTGATTGGGTTTTGTGCTCCTCTGTTCTGGTTTGTCGAAATTTATGGTGGCAACTAGTAATTTAATTGTTTATGAGTTTGATTGCTTGGGTTGATTTACCTTCAGAACTTATTATCAGAGTCTCAAATTTAGAACCAAAATTGTGGGCAGCATCAGAGAGAGAAAATGAAGTTGGTTTGAGATTGGGCAAAATTTTGAAGATGATGAATGAATTGGGGTTTTTAGTTTGAGATTTTTGAGCTTCATGAATGGTTACAATGGAAGAGGATAAATGATTTTGGGTATTTTGGATTTTGAATTTTTTTGATTAGTTCCATGGTAATGGGGAAGATGATTAAGATGGGGAAGAGGGAAAAATACAAAATTAGTTTGTAAATTTGTAATTTATTGTATTAGTACATATATATAAATGTATTACTTAATCTAATTAATTAGGTTTTCAAAGGTTTTGTACAATTAACTGTATAAAAATCTGGTCAAATCCGTGTTATACACAGACCACCAGAACACGTGACAGTTCTGGCCACTTTTTTGGTCGTAAAATACAAAAGGCCAGTTATGCTTACTAAACAGTACTTTGGGTAGCGAGATGGGAGCGTTTAAACATCGGAGTACGAATGGTAAAAGGGTGTATACTTCGGTGTTTAATTTACAATTAACCCATATATATATATATATGTATATGTATATGTATGTGCACGTATAGAATTCTAATATACCAATATATAATTCAGTATGATATACCATCCCATTTCATTTAAAAACAATTTCAGCAACCAATTTTTGTTAGAAATGATGGAGATGATAATCCAAGTAATACCAAACAAATGAATCTAATTAACATTGCATTAAAAATTATCCAACTCTAAAGCTCACATGTACCATTTGGTAGCTTTTCTTAATTAATTTAATGATATTCAAGGCCATTATAAGTCGCTGTATATATCGATCGATCAGTAGAATATATGTTAATTAAAATTCAACAACATTAATTCAAAATGTAAGACAATAACAAAAACTCTCTTATCTCAAATTAAGTAATTTACCATTCAACCCCATGATGAAGACGATTAGTACTTGCCATTATCCTATTTCCATTTCCATCTCCGATATCTCGGATCTTCCCAATACCAAAAGTACCCCCGGCAATATTCATCATATTCTGATCATCTCCATAGCTCATCGTTTGAACTTGTTCCCCTAGCGAATAATACGCGTTAAAATTATCCGGCCTAATTGACGTATTAGTAGAATAATTAGTGACCTTGTTAATTTCAGTACTAACATTACTATTATTATTAGTAGTAGTAGGTGAAGTACTACTCGCCATAATGGTCTTCTCTCCTTCAGTTTCCCTATACCTGTTGAGATAAATCTTCAAAGTTCCTACATAATTCTCAAACCCTAACGTCGTCATGGCCCACAAAAGGTCGTCGCCGTTGATGGTCTTTCTTTTTTCTCTTTGACACTTGTCTGAAGCTTCACCGGTGATGAAGCTTATGAACTCAGATACGCACTCTTGAACCGTTTCTTTAGCCTCCTTGGAAATTTTTGCATTGGTCGGAAGGGATTTTTTCATGATACGGCTGACGTTGGCGATGGGAAGGAACCGGTCTTGGTCTTTGGAGGAGCCGTCTGAGATATTGCCGGACGACGGGCTTCCGACCGGGCTAGTTTGGCTTCTTTTTCCTGTCATGGAGGAGAGAGGGGAGATCGAGAAATGGTACTCGAGGGAAGGAAAAGGATAGAAAAAGTGTTGGCTTGTGGTTGTGGAATCTAAGGATCGAGGGATAGTTAGGGTTTTTATACTAAAACCAAGAGTAGAGGGGAAAAGAAACAATAGAAAAGAGTGGAAAGGAGGTTTGATGTGGACATAAAAGGAAAAATAAATTAATAATATCAGATAATAATAGTATAGCACTTGCTTATGAGAAGTGAGAACCATCGCAAAAGGTGGTGTGGGGAGTGTCGAATATCTTTTAATGTCAAAAAGAAAAAGAAGAATTAATTATTTCAATGAATTAAAGATAATAAATTTAACTATTTATACTTTTAAAAAATCTAATATCAAGAACAATTAATGATAATTATAAGATAAGTACAGTGCAAAAATAATTTAAAATGATAGCTCCAGTAAAAAAAAAACTTCCCTGTAATTTTTCTTATATGCATGTCTGCGTAATCATAAGGATTTTACTTTTATATATTTAATCTTTTATTGGTTTTGATTTTATAGATTGGTCAAATGACAAGTTGGTTTATTTTGGACCTAATATATGACTTGCCCAGATACAGCCTATAGTTTTGGTCGGCAGCATCAGTTATCAAATTAATTGTCTTTTTTAACTGCATTGGACACAACAAAGTATATATATATATATATATATATATAGAGTCCGGATCAGGTCCGGACTCCCGAATTTTGTTAAAATTCGGACTTTTTTTTTTTTGGAACAACTAAAAAAAAAAAAAAATTTATGGAATTGGAATTTTTACATTATACAGTGTTTTGGGTGTGATTTGGATGCCTATAACAAAACATGTCTGTACAGTCTGGGCAGACTGTACATACATTGGTTGGTGTAGGTATTAAAAACACACCCAAAACACTGTATTATTGAAAAATTTCAGTTCCATAATTTTTTTTTTTTTAGTTGTTCTACCAAAAAAAAAAAAAAAAGAAAAAAAATCAGGTTCGGATTTTCTCCCGTCCGGGAGTCCGGACCTGATCCTTATTCTATATATATATATATATATATATATATATATATATATATATATATATATATATAGACCAAGGATCAAGTGCATACCTCTTATCTTACTCATCCGTGCTCACCCCCCTTTAGGCGACGGTTTCGGTCATACAACTGTCGTCTATACTTTTAGAGACGCTATAGGTTGTCCGTCGTTAAAAGTATAGACGACGGTTGTATGACCGAAACCGACGTCTAAAGGGGGGTGAGCACGGGTGAGTAAGATAAGAGGTATGCACTTGATCCTTGGTCTATATATATATATATATATATATATATATACGGAGCCGTTCTAAAGCGGACCAAAGAACGGACCAAGGCAAAAAAACACGAGGGTCAGGGTCAACCCGCTTATTTTTCCGACCCATACCCTGACCCGCGTGTTTTTTTCCTTGGTCCGTTATTTGGTCCGCTTTAGAACGGCTCCATATATATATATATATATATATATATGAAATTTCATCCGTGACAAACGTTTGCCTTGAGTACTGTTCAGCAAACGAGATCGTAGCCGTTGATCAGTACAATGTAAGGCCGCGATTAATTTTAGTAAAGCCCCTGCCGCTACAGCCTGTAGCGGCAGTCACTCAATTTCAAAAATAATGCCAAATTATATTAAATACGTGCCAAATTACTGAATAGCCCCTACTTGGATTTTTAAAACCCCTGCCGCTACAAGCTCTTGCGGCAGGGCATTTTGTTTGGTCATAAAGCAAAACTAATATTAAGTACATATTAGTCTAGTTATTCTTTAGTCATTCTTAATAATAATAATAATAATTAATAATAGTAATAATGATAATTACTAATAGTAATAATAATAATAATAATAATAATAATAATAACAATTACTAAGTAATAATAATAATAATAATAACAATTACTAATAGTAATAATAGTAATAGTAATAGTAATAATGATAATTATTATTATTATTACTATTAGTAATTATTGTTATTATTACTAATATTACTATTACTAATTATTATTAATAAGAATGACTATATTATTATTATAATTATTAACATTATTATTATTATTATTATTATTATTATTATTATTATTACTATTACTATTATTACTATTAGTAATTGTTATTATTATTATTATTATTATTATTACTATTAGTAATTGTTGTTGTTGTTATTATTATTATTATTAGTAGTAGTAGTAGTAATTATATATCATTATTACTATTATTATTATTATTATTATTATTATTATTATTAAGAATGACTAAAGAATGACTAGACTAATATGTACTGAAGCCTATTAGTATTAGTCTTGCTTTATGACCAAATAAAATGCCCTGCCGCATGACCCTGTAGCGGCAGGGGTTTTAAAAATTCAAGGACGGGCTATTCGGTAATTTGGCACGTATTTAATATAACTTGGCACTATTTTTGAAATTGAGTGACTGCCGCTACAGGCTGTAGCGGCAGGGGCTTTACTAAAATTAATCGCGGCCTTACATTGTACTGATCAACGGCTACGATCTCGTTTGCTGAACAGTACTCGAGGCAAACGTTTGCCACGGATGAAATCTATCTATATATATATATATATAAACGAAAAGGATCTTAAACTCACCCTTATTGAGCTCACCCCGAGCTCACCCTGCCTTTTTTTAAACAACTAATAAAAAATGTATAATAATTTTTGGAATTGAAAGTTTTTTTAAAAAAAGTGTAAATTATTAGTTATGTTTTTTTTATAAAAAAAAATGCAGGGTGAGCTCGGGGTGAGCTCAATAAGGGTGAGCCTAAGAAATGGACTGTATATATATATCACAGTATAAATAATTTATTTTTTTTACTAAATGCAGTGTAAATATTCTTATCCATTCTAACCCCTCTCTAACTTTTTTACATGTTTTCCTTAATTATGTGTACGTGGTGATTTAGAATATCTGTTTTTTTTTTATTATATTGTTGTTTAGGCTGGATTATACAGTCGAACAAATTACACAACTAGGTCAGCATGCTTGGACTAGTACAGTTTTGTAACTATTTAGGATTACATACTAATACATACTCTGTCAGACCCAAAATAAGAGTCCCGTCTTTGGGGAAATCATTAGTATTAGATTATGTCCTAAATAACCTTAATTAATTAGTACTCTTAAATTAAATGGCGAGGAATGGAGTAAATGTTAAATTTATGCATTTAAGGTTTTTTTTCCAGTCATAAGTAATACTCCCTCCGTCCCAAATTATCTGCTGTTTTAGCAAAAAAAATTTGTCTCATAATATCTGTTTTTTTAAGATTTTAATACATTTTTTCCATTTGTTTTCCAAATTTGCCCCTTTATCTTAATTGTTGATAATCATTACTCTCATTAATGCCTCTCCTCTTTTTTAAACATCCACATTCATGCCCCTCTCTCTCTCTCTTCAATTAATAATTGTTTCTCTCTATCTCTCTCTCTTCAATTAATGTGCTGCTTTCTCTCTCTCTCTTCAATGTTTCTCTCTCTCCAATTAATTAGCTGCTTTTTCTTTCTCTTCAATTAATAAAAAAGTCAGCACAAAAGGTATTTTAGTATTTTTATCATACATATTGGTATCTGTGTGAGACTCTAGAACAACAGATAATTTGGGACGGAGGGAGTATTGATCAAACAGATGTGTTTGATTGCATGTTAATGTATCTTAACAGTTCATCTTTTAATATATTATTACAGCACATATCTTTGTATTAAGATATCATTTGAATAGTTAAAATACAAATATGAGTCTAAACTATTCAGATGACCTTTTAATACAAAGATGTGCACTATTCAAATGCATTAAGAAATGAGCTGTTAAGATGCAATCAAACAACAACATGATATATGGTTGAATGACAATTTTGTCTCTTCAAGTGTACCCACTTTTAAAGTCGTACTTAAAGTTTATTTTTCGTCAGTTGAGTCCTTAATTGACATTTTTTCTCAATTCCGTAATTTTTTCCAAGTTTAACTTAAACTCGCCCAAATTTTGACTCGACCCATTTTGATTCAACATATTTTATTAAGGGCAGTTATGTCTTTACAAGTATTATATGTATTCTTAATATTAGAAATTTTAAAAACAAAAACTAAAAATAGAAATTAAAATACAAAAAAATAGTAAATGATAAATAAAAAACTAATATAATTTAATTTTTTTATAAAAGAAATTAAAAAGTTTTAAAAATTATTATTATTTTCACTAAAAAATTTAGAAAATTTATTTTTTTAAAAATGAGTAAATTTTCATAAAATATATATTCAAAAAAATTGAAGTTTAAAATTTTAATTATTTTTATGAAAATTTACTCATTTTTTTAAAAATAATAAAATTTATAATTGTGTTTTATGAAAATTTAGTTTTTTTATTTACTATTTTTGAATCTATATTTTATGAAACTTTACTCATTTTTTTAAAAAATAAAAAAATTCTATTTTTAAAAAAAAATAAAGTTTAATTTTTTGTTTTATATTTTTGAATCTATATTATATAAAACTTTACTCTCGTTTTTTAAATGAAAAAATTTCTATTTTTCTTCATGAAAATAATAATTATTTTTAAAAAAATAATTAAATTTTTTTTAAAAAAATAATTAATTTTTTTTAAAAAAAATTGAATTAGTTGTTTTATTTATCTTTTACTATTTTTTTGTATTTTAATTTCTATTTTTAGTTTATGTTTTTAAAATTTTCTAATATTGAGAACACATATAATAATGGTAAAGACATAAAGTTTATTTTCTGGAAAATAAAGTTTTACAGAAAAAATGAAAAAAATCTACTTTTTTTTCCTGAAAATATAGTTTTATTCTTTTATTTAACTTTTTTGTATCTATGTTTTATAAAACTTTACTCATTTTATCAAACTTTACGCACAATTAGTGAAATTAAAATAAAAATAATAATAAATTTTAAAACTTTCTAGATTTTTTTAAAAAAAAATTTGGAGTCATGTCAAAATTTGGGCGGGTTTAGGTGAAATTAGGAAAAAGAACGAAATTGACACAAAATGCCATTTTAGAGACTCAACTGTCGAAAAATAAACTTTATAGACAATTTTAAAAGTGAGTGACAACTTAAAAAGACAAAAATATCATTAAGTGGATAATATATAGACCCTAAAATGTTGACACTTTGGCGCAACAGTTTAATATGGAAAGCAGTAGGGTTAAAATTGATCATATATTGTTCTACATGAACGTCTAAACATGTAAAATTTGAAGCGCATTTATCATTTATCTAAACTTTTGTTTATCGATATTAATGTAAGACTTATATAGGTTAATTTTATCCAACTATATACATAGAGGCTATATATATATATGGAAAAGTGTATATATATAGTTGTGTAGTACACAGTCGGCTATGTCAACGGTTTTTTGAGCTATGACGACGGGTGAAACCCGTCGCCATAGCTATTCTGGGTTACGGCAACGGGTGAACCGTCGTCATAGCCCAAAAAATTCATCACCATAGTACGACTGTGTAATACACAGTTGTGTATATACATAGACCTGACAAAATATGGTTATGGGTTGGTTTTGGTTTTTAAAATATGGTTATGGTTCCATTTAAGAACTAAAATCATATTAACCATTTTTAATATGGGTTATATGGGTTAGAACCATATGATTATGGTTCAAATATAGGTCGACCCATATTTTAAATTTCAAACATACTATTATTATTATCCAATTAAATAAATTATTATTAGATATATCATTTATACATAATCACTAAATATTATTTTTTTTGAGGGGAGGGTGGGGTGGGATGAGGTGGGGTATACATAATCGCTTAATACATAGTTAATCAACCCATTTGGTTCTAATTAATATGGATTAACTCGACAGTTAACCAACTGCCAGATCTATATATATACATATAGCCCATATATATAGTTTAATTAATAATCCTTTAATTCCTTTACTGATCATGCAAATATTTTCAATATCTCTTTGTCGATTTGGGTTCGGGTTCTTATTCAATCTTAGCCTCTAAAACCGTGCCAAGAACAAGGTATCTCTGTACGGCCGATAAAAAGGAGTAGTTGAATATATGCTTGTCACTTTGCTAGATATTTTTGCATCTCTCTAAATTAAACCTTGCTTAATTGTGAGTTTTAATTAAAGCTGAGAAAATGATAGGAATGTTAAGGAAAAAGTAATCTTTCCTCAAAAGAAACAATACAGTTGGATTCCAATTCCTTTTTTATTTTAAATTATATTACTCCTATTTTACAATAATAATAATAATAAATATATAAAGTACAAAAATAAAAACTTATCTCTAATTTAATTTGTTCGGGAGCGTTTTACCGACCTCCAAGTGGACCGAAGGCTTTCTGGCAGAAGGGTTTGATAGACCGATGGGACGAAGCCCATGAAGGTGTTATAGGTATTCGGGTCGGCATAGGTGTCGGGGTCGGGCCTTTGAATCCTTTGGACCGAAGCCCATGAAGGTGTTATAGACCGAACCCATTCTGGTGATGATAAGGGGTCGGGTCTTCGAGTCCTTTGGGTTTGTTGAAGCCCAGACCAGATAATAGGATTGTTTGGGCCTGCACAGTGGGCTCTCCTGCGTGCAGAGTCCGGTGACCTATTCATATACGGTAACTCCAAAGGTAGTGGTGGGATTGGATTCTACTTGCACCTTTTAAGGAGATTGTGTTGGACCCAAGTTATGGTAACTACCATACACTAGGAGTCCTAATCCGACTGGGAGAAGGATTCTAAGGTGGTGAGCTCTATAAATACAAGGCCTAGGTTAACATTATGAGGTAATACCTACTTTTGAGCACTAAATACTTTGCCTCCATTGTTTACCCTTGTAACGGCCTGTACTCATTCTCACACCGGAGCTATCCCCCGGCGGCACAAGCCGTCAAGCTTCTGTGTGATCTGTTACTGTGCAGGTTCTAGCGCGTGGATTCTGTGATTGGACGCGCCGGCGAAACTTGGCGTTAACATTGGCGCTAGAAGGAGGGCTTTTTAGTGCTTAAACAATCACAATCAGATTCCTTTCCGGCGAGAAACGATGGCGAGTGTGGAATATGCAGTTTCCGACCGGGAAAAGGCCAAGTCCCACCAGACCACTCAGGTGAGAGGGTCGGTAAAGGACAGACTGGGTTCCAGAATCCAGGAAGATCAGAGGGAGTCAGCTGGCTCCCCTCGAAGGCGGCTCTTTCATGAAAGCCAACGTACCCCCAATCAAGCTAGTCGGATGGACGGAGCTAATCCATTGGCATTGGAGGTGCACGAAAAGAATCAACCACAAGGAAGTCGAGATCAGAGAGAATTCATCCTGCAGAAAAAGATGCAGCAAAACAAAGATGCCATGACGGCCCTACGTCTCCAACAGGAGGAACTCGCACTACAGATGGCTAACATGGCCGGGGAACAGGAGGCATCTTCCAGGAGGCGCAGGCACCGAAGCCGGTCCCGATCTCCCCAAAGACGAGAGGCCGGTAGGGAAAGGAGTAGATACCGGAGCCATTCGAGGGACGGTCGGAGCCGGAGGAGGAGCCGTTCAGCAGGACGCCGATCAGAACACCAAGGCCATTCGGGAAAGAAGGGGGACGAGACACCCGAACGTGAGAGGGACAGACCCCGATCGTCCCCTCATGAAGGAGAGTCCGACCCCCTCGCCCGAAGAGTAGCTGAGCTGGAAAAACTACTGTTGGCAAAAAGTTCGACGGGGGAACCTTCGACCTATGTAGGCTCCCCCTTTTCGGCAGAGATTAATCGGGAGATCGCCGACCCCAAAAGGAAAATGCCCCCGATGGAGACCTACGACGGACTGGGAGACCCTTATGACCACTCCGATGGGTATGATAGGCTAATGACATATTACGGCCATTCCGACGCGGCCAAGTGTCACATGTTCGCTACCACCCTGAAGAAGAGTGCCCGAGAATGGATGGGAACCTTGGCATCGGGGTCAATAAACTCGTGGAGGGATCTTCGGGAAAAGTTTCACGCTAGGTTCGGAAGTAACAAGAGACGGGGAAAAATCACAGCGTCCCTCATGCAGGTTAGACAGAGATCAGACGAGACTCTGGGGCAGTACGTTAAAAGGTTCCGAGAGGCTGTGGGGTCGGTGGCAGAATTGAACTCTCCGCAAGCCTTGGGATTTTTCACAACCGGATTAGACATCGGGAAATCCAAAAAGTTGATGAAAGACCTGGTGATCAACCCTCCGGCGGACTTAACAGAGGCATTCCACAGGGCCGAGGGTCATATCGCCATTGAGGAATCGATGGGGAACTTCAAACCCCAGTCCCAATCATACGACAAATCCAAAGATCGAGACAAACAGAATTATCAGAAGCCCGACACCCAAGGCAGGTCGGACAACTATAGTAAGAAAAATTATAGTGGAGGAGGGTCGGGTAGCGGAAGGCCGCCCTTCCCAAACAAAAATGTCAACAAAGTGTATACCGCACTCACCACAGATCGAGCCAAGATACTGGAGGAGATACGGAACAAGCCCTTTTTCGAACCATGCCAAACAGTCACGAGACCAGGGAAGAGAGGTCGGGACAAGTACTGTGCGTACCACCAAAGTCGAGGGCACACAACAGAGGAATGCATCAACTTAAAAGACCTGATAGAAAAGAACGTGCAGAATGGACAGCTGGTGCGCTATGTAGTCGGCAGAGAAGGATCGGATACACCCCAAGAGAACGTCAGAGAACCCCCCCGGGAAGCACAGCCGCAACCGAACACCCAGCCCCGAGGAGTTATCGATGTGATATCGGGCGGGTCGGTAGGGCGTGTAACCGGTCGGAAAAGGAATGGACATCTCGAGGCAGTACTATCATTAGCCGGCTCCTCGCCCCGGAAGGACAGGCCATACTCAGGCACGATTATCTCCTTTTCAGACGAGGATTACCCTACCGATCACATTGAACCGCATGACGGGGCTTTGGTCATAACAGCTCAGGTCGGGCCGGTCGACATGAAGCGAATGATGATTGATAACGGATCCTCAGTCGACATACTCTATACGCATGCCTACCAGAGGATGGATTTGGGAGGAAAGAAGATGGAATTGGGGGGCGAAGGCCCCCTATACGGCTTCAGTGGAGACCCGGTTCACGTGTCGGGCACGATAGAACTGCCAGTTCGATTTGGCACGGCCCCACAGCAGACAGAAATCATGGTGAAATTCTTCGTGGTACAAGTGGATTCGGCTTACAACGCCATCCTGGGGAGGCCTACTCTAGCTGCATTACAGGCAGTAACATCGATCCCCCACTTCAAACTAAAGTTTCCAACACCGAACGGGATAGGGGAGGCAAAAGGAGATCTTGATATCGCCCGAAGGTGTTATCGGAATACTTTGATATCTTCAGGAATCGGGGTCAATAAACATAAACAGGCGATGACCATTGAATTAGAGCCGTTCACAGAGGGAAGTACAGAACCCATGGCCCTACCGGCCGAAGAAACGGAGGATGTAGAGTTAATACCGGGGAATCCAGACAAACTGATCAAGATTGGGGTCGGGTTAACCGAACGGCTGCGAACAGGTCTGGTGGAATTACTCAGGGTATACGCCGACATCTTTGCTTGGGAACCCAGTGACATGCCCGGGGTAAGCAGATCAGTAGCATTGCATAGGCTTCATACCGATCCCAATAAGAAGCCGGTAATACAGAAAAGAAGGATCTTTGCCCCGGAAAGACAGAGCATCATAGACGACGAGGTTGCCAAATTGCTAGAAGCTGGGTTCATCTTCGAGATCGACTATCCCGAATGGCTGGCGAATGTGGTATTGGTTCAGAAGCAAAATGGGAAATGGAGGATGTGTATCGACTACACTGACCTGAACAAGGCGTGCCCTAAAGACTTCTATCCCCTACCCAACATAGACCAGCTGATTGATGCCACTTCAGGGTACGAGATGCTAAGTTTCATGGACGCTTTCTCGGGATATCACCAAATCTCGATGCATAAGGAAGATATCCCGAAGACTAGCTTCATCACTCATCGGGCAATATACGCGTATCGGAAAATGACCTTCGGACTACTGAACGCAGGGGCAACCTACCAACGTATGATGAACTTCGTATTCCGAAAACAGCTAGGAAGAAGTATGGAAGTGTACGTAGATGACATGATCGTCAAGAGCATGGCAGCCCGAGATCATCTGGAGGATTTGGCAGATTGCTTCGAGACGGTAAGGCAACACAATCTAAGGCTAAACCCGACCAAGTGTACCTTCGGATTGGGTTCAGGAAAATTCCTGGGATATCTGGTTAGCAAAAGGGGAATCGAGGCCAATCCTGAAAAAATTTCGGCTATCTTAGACATGAAATCCCCGAAGACATACAAGGATGTCCAGAGGCTGACGGGCCGAATCGCAGCCCTTCGGAGATTCATGTCAAAATCAGCAGAAAGGTGTCTACCCTTTTTCGACACTCTCAAGGGTCCGAAAAATGACAAAAGCTTCCAGTGGACTTCAGAATGCGAAGACGCGTTCCAAGAAATCAAAAGGTATTTGGGTTCGGCACCATTACTAATGAAACCGGTTGCCTCTGAACCCTTATACTTATACCTAGCTGCCAGCCCGATGGCAGTAGGGGCGGCACTGGTGAGGGACAAGGGAGGCAAACAGTTTCCGGTTTACTACGTCAGTCATGTTCTCAGAGACGCGGAAATAAGGTACCCGAACCTGGAAAAGTTCGCCTACGCCCTCATAATTGCTAGCAGGAAACTTAGGCACTATTTCCAGGGTCGGGTGGTGGTGGTCTACACGAATCAGCCTTTGAAAAAAATTCTGCACAAGCCCGAGGTGTCAGGTCGGCTGGCCGCATGGGCGATGGAATTGACACAATTTGCTATAGAGTACCATCCCCGAACGGCAATCAAAGGACAAGCGTTGGCAGATTTTGTAGTAGAGTGCTCTTTCACAGAGCCGGAGGTAGACACAGTGGCCGAAGCACAATCGGGGCAGACCTCGTGGACATTATACGTGGATGGATCATCAACCTCAGACGTCAGTGGAGCAGGGGTCATTTTGACAAGTCCAGAAGGGTTCAAGGTCCAGCAAGCCATTCGATTCGGCTTCAAGGCCACGAACAACGAAGCAGAGTACGAGGCCATCTTAGCAGGGATACGATTGGCCCGAAGCCTCGAGGTGCAAAGGTTAATTATTTACAGTGACTCACAGCTGGTGGTCAAGCAGTTATCGGGCGAATATGAAGCTCGGGGGGCGAGGATGACCAAATATCTGGCCGAATTAAGAGATAAGCTCACATACTTCGCATCACACAGCTGCTTGGGGGTGGATCGATCAGAAAACACCAT